>JARFYF010000074.1:73238030-73251604 GCA_030265395.1 Rhina ancylostomus | reverse complement strand
CAAATCTGAGCGAATTTTCAACTTGGCAATAATTTTTTCATAATTTTGAACTACACCTGTTACATGACGACTCGGGTCCCTGCTCAGAATAATTATTCCCTACCCAGAAAGCGCTCACGTGACAGACAACTGTTACTTGCCACAGACAACTAGTTCCTGGTAACTATTTACTAACTTGCAGTTCCATTAACAAATTTTAAAGTTCTGTGCATTATTATGAATGAATGAAACTAGATTCAAGTTTGTAATATATTCACCTACTGTTTCCCTGAAAATTTCCTCTCCATCCAACTCTTCAACTTCACAATCTGTTGAAGAATTATTCTGCTCTGTGTGAACGATGTAGAAGAGCTTGCTCCATATTTTGGGATGAATCCAAGACCCTTTTATATCATTTAAATGAGCCTGAAACATTGGGGCAGACTTTCAGCTGACTCCAGTGCAAATGCCGGGACAACCCCAGGTATTCCCATGAATCCTTGGTTTCCAGATCTTGTGGAAGCTGAACCACCAGTAGCATTTTACACCTTGTCACTGCCACCATGGTCTCCTTACAGAGTCCAGTCATCTTCTGCCATCTTCCCAACTCACAGACTGGGAATCCTGTTCACAGAGTGCAAGTCAGGTCAAACTTGATACAACCATGGTTGCTTTACTCAAATCAATGGGAGACATCAGCTGCCTGGAGGGAGGGAAGTGTTATTTTTTATTATTTATTTAAGTTAGTTTCAATGTTTTTAATTTATTTTTACTGTATGTGTTTTTAGCTGCTTTAAATGCAGTTTTCAGAAAAATAGTTTGAATTGTTTTAATAGATAATAGTGTTATAGACTGTGAATGTCAAAGATATTCACAGTCAGTAACTCTGACAGTTTTGATAACCTGAGAGTCCAGGCAGTGCTGTGAGTGCAGTCGATTGCTTATGTTGAAACAGTGCCTTTGTTGCACTGGGGCACACTGGAGAGCTAAGAGCCCAGCAGAGGACTGTGTGAGGGCCACATGGGAACAAAGTGTGGCACACAGACACTCAGACAGTGACACTGGCACCCATTACCTTCAGACAACTGTTATGAACCAAACTGGTAGCACAAAATCATTTGCAAATGAAACATATACAACTGTTTTACTTTTGATAGTGTAATTTAAATATGACTGAAAAGGAGAGTAGATAACTTGTATAATAAATTTCAGACAGGTATAAATTTACCATTTTGTTCTTATGCACTGACTGATACTAAGATTTGACCCCAGCTTCTTCAGCACAATTAGGTGCTCATTTAGTAGGCTCATTTTGCTACTAAAGAGATGGCTGAAGAGTGACATCATAAAGGTTGTTAAACACAGAAAGAGGTTTGATTGGGCAGATCTAGAGACATTGGTATTTGCGGGTCATCCAGAGCTAGGGTTAAGATGCAAGGAAGTTATAGATAACCATGAACGATTCAGAAGGAACATTCAGCTGGATAGTCACTACAATGTGAAGCCTACAAGAAGGTGAGGGTGTGCAAAATAACTGAGGGGAATGTAAATAGATTTACAGGTAAATTAATTACATTAGGGAAAATGAAATGGATTCACAAGCATTTTACTGGGACATGATGTCTTGAGCTATAAGAAAAGACTGGACTGGAACTTTTTCCCCTGGAGCCTAGAGGCTGAGGAGTGACCTCATAGAGGTTTATAAAATCATGAGGGGCACAGATGAAGTGAATGGTCACAGTCTTTTTCCCAGGTTCAGGTAGTCTGAAACTAAAGGGTATAGGTTTAAGGTGATAAGGGAAAGATTTAAAAGGGAACTGAGGGGCAAATTTTTCACACAGAGGGTGGTGGGTATATGGAACAAGCTGCCAGAGGAAGTGGTAGAGGTAGGTACAGTTACAGTGTTTAAAAGACATTTAAATAGGTACAATGATAGGAAAGATTGAGGGATATGACCCAATGGGGGAAATAGGATTAACTCAAATAGACAACTTGGTCAGTGTGGACAAGTTGGGCCGAAGGGCCTGTTTTCATTCTGTATGATTAAGACTATGAATATATTTTCAGGGTTATCCTCAGAAAGAAACATGATCTAATGGCCTGTTTTTGTGCTGTTGGCTCTACTTAATTCTATGTAATGGATGCTAAGTTAGAAGGTTGAAGCATACTACATACTTAATAAATAGCATAAATTATATAAAGCTACCTTAAGATGCTCCAACAGAAATTTTAAAAATATTTTCTTTGCAATGTAGCAATTCTCACTCATCTATCTTTAAGTGCAAGACATTGGAGATTTCTGTTGTGTTTTTCATGTTGAGTGCTTCCATAGTTTAGCTCACAGGTGCCAAGGTCTGTGTGACACCTTTATCTTCTGCTGCAGTGGTAAAATTAAGCTCAGCAAACACTGCAAAGAAACTGTCCACTGCGCACACAAAAAATGGAATATATGGTTTCATTTCAATATTCTGTTTAATTTAGAGGGCACTTTTGATTAGTGGATACACAAAATTCTCTCTTTGTGGTGACATGAAAGTAAGGGCAGAAGCTTTGGAATCAGCAGTTCATTGAAACACAGCAACCTTCACAGATTTGACATATTTTGACTCTTTATCTGAATAAAATAAATTGACATCCATCTTCTCAATTTTATACCGAGAATTTGCTTCCAATTTTTTTTGAGTGGTTTCCCGAATTCATTGCATAATTTACGAACTTAAAAGGACAAACATAAAGAAGATTGGTAGTCAAAGGCTGCAATAATAAATATCCTGACTGATTTAAGGGAAGCATAAACCTATAAACAATCGCTGCACCAGCAATGTGAAAACATATGTCCTAATTTGATTTGTGAATTATTTCTGGGCAAATGTGCAAGATGCAAATTGTTTCTGCATAAATAGGGTGCTGATTTAAAAATAGTGTTGACTTCCTACCTGTTACAGGCAAACAGTATTTAAAAAAATGCAGGGGCAAGTTTTATCAACCAACAAATTGCTCTGTGAAGATTATACAATCGGGGGGTGAGCAAGTTGTAGCAGAAAGAAAATTTTTTAAAATACCTTACTTATTTTGCAGGTGCAAGATGTGTTGGTGTTAGTTTGTTAAAGATCTTGGTTAATTATTGTCACATATACTGAGATACAGTGAAAAACTTTTGTATGCCATCCAGGCAGATAATGCCATATGTAAGTACATTGAAGTAGTTAAAAGTAAAACAGGATGCAGAATATAATGATGCAGGTACAGAGGAAAGTGCAGTGCAGATAAACAAATAAACTACAAGGGCCACAATGAGGTAGATTGGGAGATCAAGAGTTTATCTTTGGCATACGAGAGGTCCATTCAAGTGTTTGATAACAGTGGGACAGAAGTTGTCCTTGAGTCCAGTGGTACATCGTTTCAAGCTTTTGTATCTTCTGCCCAACAGGCGAGGAGAGAAGAGAGAATGACCAGGGTGGGAAGGAAACATGGATTATGCTGGTTGCTTTCCTGAGGCAGCAGGAAGTGGAGACAGAGTCAATGGAGAGGAAGCTGGTTTGCATGATGGACAGAACTGTGTTCACAACTCCCTGCAATTTCTTGTGGTCTTGGGCAGAGCAGCTGCCATACCAAGCATACCCATTATTGTAAGGCTGGAAATCTTGGAATCTTAGGTTCATACAGAAACTCACCACCTTGGGCCTATACTAGCCCTCATCTTTCTTGTATGAGGGAAAAGTCTAGTCTTGTTGGGCTCGAGGGAGCACTCCACCCCTCCTCTAAGCCTGACAAGGATACTGAAGAAAATATTTTGTAAACAATAACATTTTGTCTTTGGACCATCTGCTTCACAGCTGAATTAGCCTGACAGGGACTTTCTGCCTACTTGTGGTGAGTTGGATACCTAGGTCCTAAGCACTCTTCTGGCAGGTTACAATTGCAGAAGAACAGCCAGCAGTTCCAGATTTGGTAAGAGATTTTTTGCCCCCTTTTTGCCTGGCTTCTGCCAACCAGGTTGGGTTAAAAATTTCATTGCCAGCCTTTGATTTAATGCCTTAAGAGACTGGTTCTTTTTCCTACTTTGGATATAAAACATTGGGGTTCCATCACTTCAATGTTGAATCACTCAAAACAAAGCAAGTCCACATTGAGTGTAACTGAATGTGCCATATTTATAAATTGCTCTAATGAATCATATTATTGCCAACGGTACCTCATTTAATATTTCCCCAAAAGAACATAGAACTGCCACCATCAAGGTGTTAAAGTTATCAAGCTCACAAATATTTCTTATTTGCACAATTTCTATAAGCACGGTTAGAAAACCTTCAGTAATTTGGATTAAAGTTACTGGAGTTGCTTCTTTATTCTCTGAATACTGATCCAGAGGAAAGAATATTTTACACAGAAAGATAAAGATGGAGCACAGGACTGTCCTGAAAAGGAAGACAACAAATCAAGGTCCAGTGGGGATTTAAAATAATCCCATGTTGTAATGGCATTTTCTGTTCTAGTGGTTTGTTGACGAGTCCTGAGATTGAATCTTAAAGCTCTTCAATTTGATTTTCTGGTACTTAATCTTTTAACCTTGCATTCATAATTACATTTCAGAACAAATCTCAAATCTTCTTCCTGATCCATACGAGATTAAAGATTGACCTTATTTGAACTGTAAAGCTGTTTCTCTCTTAAATGGGAACTTCATGTCTGTTTGGTTCTTCCTTTATTTTACCCTCTGATATTTGGTAGTGTGCATCTTAAAATGACCTCCAAATTCAAACATTTTACCTCAAAATTGCTTAGCTCTTTAGCTGCATCCTATTTAATTGTGCACTGTTCTTCATACATCACTTCCCCCGGTACCAAAGCCTCTCACAAGAATGTTGTGTCAGTAAACAACTTCAGCCAAGCCCAACCTAAACTTACTTTCTCTCACTTGCTGGAAAAGTGAGATCCAGAGGGAGAAATAAGTTTTAAATGACTATCAATCAGAAACAATTTCAAATATGTCCAAGGCTTCCCTATATGGCCATTTAATGAAATAAATGTGCTCAGTGAGAATAGGTGTTGGCCATCTGAAGAGTTCTTAGGACCCATTTTATGAATTGATCAGCTATGTGGGCCACTGATCTTGTTTTTCCATTTTCATCTCTCAAGGAGTAATTGGCTCAGCAATGTCCATTTTTGAAAATGGTAATGTTACAGATGGGCAAGTTTCATACTTATCAAACCAGGATCAAAGATTATCATGTCACTTACAAGCTGCAGTAATTGGTACTTATGTTATCTATATAATAGCATTTTAAAGTATCCACAATTTTCAAAATGAAATGCATAATTAGTATTTTTTTGGTTTCTGTAAAGAGAAATATTGAAAGGGGATAAAAATAGGATGTTAAACCAAATGGCTTCTGTCAAATAATATCATTGCTGTATATGCTGTGACACACTGACTGTGTACATTTTACATTACTGAGGGATTGATATAATTGAAAACTACAATAATATTAAATACATCAGGTGGATTGTCTGTCAACACTCAGACTAGCAGTAGTATGGAGCAAACAACCATCTACATGACTCCTTTGGTTACTTGCTACATTTACTCCCTGAATCTCCAATTTAGCATGCAAGATGGGGGTTGGGACATCCAGATCATTCCTAACTGCTCTCTCAAGAGAGATTCTGAACTGGGCCACAAATGTTTATGGAAACCAACAGACACAAATGGCCAAAATGGCAGCATCTTCTCAATTATTTTGGCTCAAATTCATGATGAATGAAAACTAGAACATGATTGGACACTGGATTATGGAAATTCTACAAGGAAGGTGGTTCAGGTTGTACAGAGGTTTACGCCAGAAGTATTTACCATCTCAAGAATACATTGTAGGAGCAGGTTCACCATCTGCACAAGGATGGCTGAGATAACACTAGGCACTGTTCATCCATCTTAATAAAATAGACCAAAAGGGAAACCTGTCAAAACATAGAATCCCTTTTCAAATAACACTGATGTGAAATTCATACAATCTGCCCCAAGTACTTTGCTAATTTTCAAAGGTAATTCATTAAAACAAAGGTTATAATCAAAAAAACTGCAGATGCTGGAAATCTGAAATAAAAACAGAAAATTCTGGAAGCAATCAGCAGCCCAGGCAGCATCTGTGGAAAGAGAAACAGAGTTAACATTTCAGGTTGAAGACCCTTTGTCATTCTTCTTCCCTGTAATTCTCCATCCCACTCTGGCCTTTCTGTGACCTTGTGCACTGATTTAACTTGGCTCACTGCAAGTTTGAGGAACAGCACCTCAGTTTTTCTCTCATGACTGACATTGCCTAGTCTGCTAGACTTGTTTCACAGCTCCCGCACATTCTTTTGTTAATTTTCTCCCTTCCCTCATGAACCTATCAACTAAACAGCTTCATCAACAAGTTTTTTCAGCATTTTCTAGTTTTATTTCATCAGAATTAAAAGTATAGGTTGTGGGGGCAGATACATTAGGGACATTTAACAGACTCTTAAATAAACACATGAATGATAGAATAATAGGAGGCTCTGTGGGAGGGAAGGGTTAGATAGATCTCAGAGCAGGATAAAATGTTGGTTCAATATTGTGGGCTGAAGGGCCCGTATTGTGCTGTAGTGTTCTATGTAGAATGAGGAATCTAACTTCCATGATTCCTCACTCTAAGTGCCTCCAGTCTAAGCGTCCTCTTTAATGAATAGCCAACTAATGGATTCCAACTGGGGAATTCATAACCTCAATGCAAAATAAAATTAGCAAGAAAATTCCTAAGAGGACTTTCAAAATACTAAACATGTTGGTGAGGAAACTCAAATGTTCAGCAGCAGCACACAAAATGGCTTCCTTCATGTGATATCCACCTCAGGATAGCACAGAGTCCCCAAGTGATTAACCATTGCCTGTGGCCCAATTTACATGAGGTGAACAAGACGACTGATGCTACATGTGAGGATAATTCTGTTACAGGTATATTTTTTTAGGCAGCTATTCAGGAATGACGATCTTTAAGGTCACTTTTTAACCTGATATGCACCAACAGAGATAAGAATTCATAGGGAAACTTGTCCATCTAATCCCATGACAGGCATTCCTAAAAATAAAAGTTTCATAATTTACTTTATGATAAAAACAGAAGCATTGAAACATTCAGACCCAGTCATTCACAACACCGTAAAAAAAACTGTAGAAAGGCCAACAAATTAAAGGTTAACAATATCACATCAGCCTCATGATCCTGGTGTCCATAAGTGATGCAAATAACCATAGGATAATTCTAATGCAATTTTATTAAGTGTGACATGTGGATAGGTTTGTCAAAAATAAATGGCATCTAGAGTACATAAATAGGTAAATTTGTTGGATACAGGACCTGGCAACCAATATCGTTGAGCAGAAAAATGCAAAAACCATCAACAACTCACCTTCACAAGTTTAGTGAAACTATAGGTATTAATCTGCTCAATATTTATAAGAAGTAGTGTTGTTAATGAGCATGTGTTTCTAGATATTATTCATGTCATCTTAATGAAGATAAACAAATTACTACAACAGGGAAAAATCATCCAAAGTTGCACAGGGACAGCCCATTTCAAGTGGAAGCAGATTGCTTCGATTTTTTCATTACAATAGTGTAATAACTTCACTTCACCTGGCTCATTAGTCAACTCTCAGAACCGTAATAGCATGCCAACATCAAAAGCAAAAATAGAACGAGTTTATTGATTATGCTTAGAAAAACAGCAAATTGAAAAATGCTATACACTTCCTTATAGTTTCCAATCTTGCTTCCCTTAATTTCAAGCTGCAGAAAGGTTTATCATCTTGAAAACTCCAGAATGAGCCTGTTCTTAGAAACATTTACGTTATTAGGAAATCATTGGCTTACACTCCCCTGCTGGATCACCCAGTTTATCCATTCTCTATATGTACCAGTCAGTTCATAAAGGTATCAGGACTGATTTCTGGTCTATACAGAGATAGCTGTAGGTTCTCACTCAATTGATGTTCAAAAAACCCTTACTGGAAATGTGTGTACAAAGAAGGGATCAAGCCTGGCTACTTGAAGATTACTTCTTGGAGCTGAAAAGCCTGGAAAAACTGTCATAACTACTTTATTGAGGTATCAGAAGCCATACAGAACTAGTGGAATTGCAATACAACCAGGCACTAATTTTATCAGGAGGAGGAGAAATTTGCAAATGGGGACATACTATTCAGCAAGGATTAGTATCCTCAATTAGTCACAGACTGGGCTAAATCTTATGAGGTCTGCCAGTAAATTTCAACCTCTTGAGCAGTCAGCCTGGATGAGAAAACTAAAATTCGCCATCAGCCTTGGAGGCCTGATATTATATGACATGACTTAAGGGAAGAAGAGGCAAAAGTAAAAGGCAAATAAATCCAAATGATGTGTGTCTAGAACAGTTGGAGTCCCCCTCTTTGAGCTTGCTTCCACCATGCCCTGCTCGTTTAGAATTGGTCAACCTTGCTGTGAACCAATTGTTCAAGCCAGCCTGAGTTGATAGCTGAATTATATCTCTGGCTGAAATAAATGTTTATCTAATTCTGCATGAACAGTTTTATTTTCAATGTGAAGGCTTAGCTGAACACATTTTATTTTTTTAATATCTTTGATAGTCAAAATTGTTTACTTTTTATATTGACATTTAATCAATTTGAATTCTTAAGATTACACAAAATTTTAAGTTTGAGAACTGACAATATATACTTTAAAAGTTATATACAATCTCCCGAAAAAAAAAATAAAAAGTAGAAATGCTTTAATAAGTAAATCGTACCTGTTTTAACTGTGAGGCTGCTCATGACTACCAGCCAGGAAGGCTGACCAGCTGTGCAATACCTGGGTCATTAGCAACAATGAGGCACAATGGGTGCCACTCAATTGCCATAGTGAATTGTCTGCTGCTCAATAATTGGTGCAGTTTTCTTGCTGCTGTGACACTTTGTGAGATCAGTGCTCATCACTCTGGCAGGTACCTTGCACCTGTGGGAAAGCAGCAATCCAAGGGAAGTGCTACAAACTGCAGCAAGGCAATTGAACTGCTTTCAGGTGACAGAGACCAGGCCCGGGAGGAGGAGATGCTCTTGATTGTAATTGGCTGGTCTGCCACCCATTTTGCCATGGCAACCACCAGAGCAAGTGATTCACACTCAGGTGCTGCCCAATGAGAATGGCCTGAAGCTCATCACAAAAGCTTGAGTAACTGAATGCAATGGTGATGCCATTGCTAACTTGAAGCAGACCAACCGGATTGCCACAGCCCAGTTCTTTCAATGAAAAGAGATGATATTCTGCCATGTTGCCCAAGATCCAAAAGGTACTGTTCTCCACCAAGCTGACCCAAGGTCAAACAGGCACAAACTTCCACCATACTGGCACCATAATGAGTACACTTCCACAAATTCCAATTTATTTATGAAGGAAATATCAATCCATGACTGTGGGGTGATGTTAACATTTGCTGATAAAATTCAAATCAAGCCAAGCCTTTTTTCTTCAAATAGTGTCAGACCCTTTATGACTACCTGAGGGAACTGATATAGACTTGGTCTAACATGTCACCTGAGAAGCAGCTCCTCCAACAGTATAGTAACACCCTAGTACAGGACTGAATTGACTGCTTGCATTAGGTGGAGTTTGAACCCACAACCTATCAACCTTGAGGTAAGAGGTTTAACTTTGATCCAAGGCTGACATCTTGGTTACCTCACTAAGATAAACTGAATTCTGCACACCAGCCCTCTCCACTTTTAGGCCAATGCTACTGAAAGGTATTCATCCAGTGCAGACACAACTGACAGGAGGTCTCAAGAACTGAGTAATCTTCGGATGTGTCTACAGTTACCATCAAGTCAAGATTGCAAATTTTAAAAAGTGCAGTAATGTAGAGTTGAAAACATTCCATGGTCAGAGAATCTACATAGAACACTACAACACAGTACAGGCCCTTCGGCCCACCATGTTGTGCCGACATTTTATCCTGCTCTAAGATCAATCTAACCCTTCCCTCCCACATAGCCCCTTATTTTTCTTTGAATCATTCTTTGAATTCAAATGGAGTATGAGGTTGGCCTGTCTGCGACTTACTAAAAAGGGTATGGAAATATGCACCTCATTCAAGGCATAAACCTGCAATTATTAAAACTCTGAATATGACATAAATAAATTAATTGGCAGCTTATTGTGTGCTATGATGTCAATTGCCATTTTTTTTGCATGATACTGAAAAACAAAGTGCTGGAAATTCACTTGAAGCAGCAGCAAGCTGAAAAAAGCATTCAATTAGAAGCTGAAATCAGTTCTACCAAATTTTGCAAATTGTGTCGGGGGAAGTCCAGTGGGACATAAGAGAACATATTAATCTCTATTATTCTGGTTCACCTGCAGAACTTATGAATATTTCAAAATACAGAAATAAATGGAATGTAAACCAAGTTATCAAAATTGGTGGTGTCTTGAAGAATATGCATCGAGTTCCTTTACTTCTCCGTTCCATATTTACAAAGTCTTACTCCTAAAGTTTTAATAGTTAATCTTAGACCAACATCTCAAAGCCACTGAGGCAACCTCTCTGCTCACTCAAAAACATCATTTTCATACATTTAAATACCTCTATCAAATCATGCTATTACATCATCTGCTACAGTTAAAAAGCCCCATTATTTCCAAGTACTTTCTCATAGGTTTATTTTCCCAAACCAAGGACTATTCAAATGTTGTACTCTCTGCTAACTCAACATCTTGTCTATAGCAAGCACTCCCAAAACCTGTACTCTCCTCCAAATAGGCTCTTAAAAGATCTAAAATGGATTTAACCTCAATAAAAACACAAGTATTTCATTTGCATATTTTAAAAGGTAGCCTTATCCACTTGAATTACTGATTTTTACCTCAAATAACTAATTGGGAATGGATCTTATTTTGGGATAAGACACATCATACATATTTATAAACAAATTAGTCCAGTTTGATCTCAGATTTGATCACGCATTTTCAACTGCAGGAGTGAACAGTTGGCACAGAGTAGACCTTTTGCAGTTCCCAATAATTTGCCAACTTGCAATTGATGCAATTCAAAAAGATTCCACTGCAATCATTTTACACATTCCAGAATACAGAAACAATTTGATATATTAAATTCAGTCAAATAGCACCACAGTAACGAAAGATAAGCTTTATAGTGCTTGACGAAGGTTAAGTACTTTGTGACCAAGCAAAATTAATCATGCCTGCTCAATTGGTCTTTTACTGCTATTACAAGTGATGAGGCAGCACAGTGACAACTGGCCATATAGGGTCATTACTAAACAAGAGTTTACCTCAGGGCTAGATACGTCTTTTGGGCTCATGTGTAATTGTACGGCTGAACGATGCCATTGGATAAATCAAAACAAAATGCTGGAAATGCTCAGCAGGCCAGGCAGCATCTGTGGAAAGAGAAACAGAGTTAACATTTCAAGGACTTTTCATCACAACAAGGAAAGTGAGGAAAAAAGTTAGTGTTATGTTGTGAGTGGGATGCATGTAGATGGATATGACAAAAGGAATATTTCTGACGAGTCGAGGGTTGCCCAGATGTTCCCAACATTAACATAGCTGTCTGGTTAAAAGATTGATGAGGAACAATGGAAAGGGAGAAAACAAACAAATGGACATGCTAACAGTGTGAAATGCATGCTAGAGCACAGTTGTTGAAAACCTCGAATCAGAACTGGAATGTTAATCAAACAGGCAGTGTCTCTAGAGAGAGAAAAATAGAGTTATTATTATGTATGGGTAACCTCTCAGCAGATCTGGTCAATTTTGATACAAAGAGAAAAGGTGATTTATTTGAAATAGTTGATTTGATGTTGAATCCTAAAGCCTGCAATGTGCCCTATCAGAATATGAGGTGCTGTTACTCAAACTTACGTCAAGCCTTTTTGGTACAGTGCAGGAAGCCACAGGCAGGTCAGAGCCAGAATGGGATGGAGAGTTAAAGTGACAGGAAGCTGGAATCTCAGGGTTAGCCTTGCAAAATGAACAGAGGTGCTCCACTAAGCAGTCACCAAATTTCTCCAACGTACAGCAGATCACGTTATAAGTAAGCGCTGAATGCAGTAACCAGGGAAAGTTCTGATGAAGTGTCTTCTTCTTAAAATACTAACTCCCTTTCTCTTTCCACAGATGCTGTCTCATCTACTGACTGTTTGCAGCATTTTCTCTTTTTGCTTCAGATTTCCAGCACCTGCATTTTATTGATTTTCAGGTCTGTTTGAATGCTACCTCTTCAATTGGAATTGTATATCCTTCCATTTCTATGCAATTTCCCTAGATTATTTTATTACAAATTTGCGCAAAATGCTAATCCAATTCATGTTTACATAATATACTCTGCCATAATAGCAACTTCTGTGAAAGCATTCCAAGAACAATTTGTGGAAAAATATCTTACTATTGATATTCATTTTTGTCTTTCCATTCATGATCCTTATTATCGATTTACTAAGCCACAAAAACAATCTTTCACTATCTAGTGTATCAAAAACATTTCATAATCTTGAAAACATGGTTGAATTCCCTCTTAATTTCCTTGCTGCAGGGAATGCCATTTCTATCTGCATTTCTTCCTTTAATTATCTATACATCTGTAACTCTTAGTTCTTCTATTCTGCTGAGAATCTTGGTATTTCACATGTGCTCCCTTTCAATCTTTTCTAACTATGTAATGCACCAGATTTTCTGCATTGATTTCCATCTGCATCCTCAGGCCCACCCCTGCAACCTGTTTCCCTAAAATGTCCTGGATGATTCCTGCACTTACAATGCCTAATTGGTATATTCAGCAAACATCAACATGATTCTTGCTATGTCCATGTAACAAATGATTTGTATTAACGTGTTACGTCACACTTCCCAGAAAAGGTTTATTTATTTCTGCTCTTTTCCTTCTGCCTTTACCCATCCTTTCAATCCAAGTGAATACTTCAATGTTTTAATATAGGTTCATTCATATTAGTAATGGTTTTCTTCAATGACACTTTATCAGATATCTAAATTTTACTACTTCTTACAAAATAATTATCGTTTGAGGTTCTGTATTGTGATAGTGCTTTCAGGTAACTATTTGACACAGTCAATCAGGTCATAGTTCACTACTCTAATGTGCCCTGATGTAAACCTCTCCTCTCACTAATCCACTAAGACAATCTCATATCATCCATGGCACAAATCCCTCGGAGCGGTTTTCAAATTTTACATTTGACACAGTCTGTTATTAAACACAGGAAAGGAAATGTTTGCCTTGTTTCAATTTTCTGAAGCTTTTAATAAGATAAAGTCCACAAAATATGGTGCAATTGTTTCAATCATTGCCTTGATGTTCTCACAGGGTGAAGATAATAACATTATCTTGTGCTCTTCACCCTTCGAATGAAATGGACAATAGGACAAATATTCACACCGAAAAACACCAAGATATTTGTCACAATGTTGATCGAGAGCAAAGTCACAGAGAACCCAAATGCGGCACACCGATACAAGACTGGAGTCAGGATACTTCCTCAGGACAAACGCAGGCAGTAA
>JARFYF010000074.1:73131401-73147639 GCA_030265395.1 Rhina ancylostomus | reverse complement strand
AAAAATTCAAGCCCTACATAAGCCCCATTCTGGCAACTGGCTGTGGAGGTCCTCCCACTGGAATACAAAAAACTTCAGATTTGGCTGAATGTCTCATTCTTTGCTCTATCATTTTATGTTTTTATACCCGGTTTTGTTAAAAAAAAATCATCAGTAATTGATACAAAATCGAACATACAGTATATTATCAAAGATTTTGATTTTACCGTGTGGTTTTAAAAGGAACTCAGATGAGGCAACTTCCTCTTTGTTGAATATATACAGCTTTAAAATGCTTGTTTCAGTTCAACTACAGGAAACAGACAACTTCTGGATCACAAATTCTCTATTTTACAGCATCATGTCTAAACTCAGTTTCAAATATGAGACAGCAATGATTACAGAGAGTACAAGTTCAGGAAATAATCCCTGTATCATGACCAGGACATTAAGTAGTTAGTTATGGTATCAAATCTGGACTGCCTATTAACAGTTTCCAAGTGAAATAGTGTTTAATCCTGGTTAATGGTCAAATTTCATGACTAAAGGTTCTAGTATCCAAATAGTTTGCTTCTGGTTTCATAAGCTATGTTGAGTGTACAAGCTTGCCATAATTCTGTAAAAATCATTGTAATATAGTGCAGGAAAAGGGTAATGGAATGGAGTGAGTGGATATGTCTTTCAGAGAGCTGACAAATAACCAGATGGCCCTCATCCCAACCCTCCTTCAAACTCCCCTTCAGTCCTTTAACTGAGGGTTCAAAGATTCAAACCCTCTTCACTAATAGACTACAATGAGATGCCTAGTAGATATCCATAAGCTGCGTGTCCCATGTAAATATGTCCCGCGTAAATAAACACTGATGTCACGTACACCTCTTTTCCACCCCTTTAAGCATAGTGGCACTGCAGGTAATGTTGCTGCCTCACAGCTCCAATTATAGCACAATACCGGCCCTTTAACCCCTTCCTCCCACATATCCCTCTGTCTTAAATTCCTCCATATGCTTAGCTAACAATCTCTTGAACTTGACCAACGTATCAGCCTCCACCACCACCCCAGATAGCGCATTCCATGCATCAACCACTCTCTGGGTGAAAAACCTCCCTCTGACATCTCCCTCGTCCCTGTGATTGTGTGGGTTTCCTCTGGTGCTCGGGTTTCCTCCCACATCCATGAGACATACAGGTTGGTAAGTTAACTGGCTACTGTAAGTATCCTCTAGTGCTGGTGGTAGAGTCAAAGGTGTGTTAACGGGCACATGTGAGAGAATGAGTTACAGAGAGATATAAGTGGGGGAATGGGATTGTTCTGAGAGATGATATAAATCCGATGGGATAAATGACCTTTTATATCTAAGGAAATAATGAAATACAAAGCACTGGCATCATTAATAATTGGTGCAAAGAAAAGTGTAAGTCATAAAGTCACATCTGGATCTCACTGAATTGCATCATAGCTTTCTAGTTTATGAATCCGACTTGTCACATCATATGGATCTAATGATAATGAATGCTGCTCAATTTGGTGTTCACAATGTGGCCTCCTCTATATTGAAGGAACCAAACACAGATATGGTGACTGCTTTGTGGAGGAGCACCTGCATTCAGTCTACAGGAGTGACACTAGGCTTCCTGTTGCCTGCACTTTAATTCTCCTATCCACTCTCACTGTGACCTGTCTGTAGCCTCCTATACAACACAAGCTTGGGGAACAATAGCTATGGGTAAGTTGCAGCCCTTTGAACTCAATATTGAATTCTACAGGTAATTTGTTTTTCTCTCTGTATCAAAACTGACCATTTCTGCTGCAAGTCATCCATTGTGATATTGGCTTTATTTGTCTCTCTCTACTGGTGCAGCCTGACTGCCTGGGCATGTCCCACAGCCCCGCTATTTGTAACACATTACACTTCTTTTTCTGTATTATCACCTCTGACTGCCTCCATTAACGCATTTGACTGGAGGACCTTACAATTAATCACTACTGTAATTCTGGCCTCACCCTATCACAGATATACCTTTTGTCCTGTGCATTCCTCCCTCCATCTGTCATGCAAGTTAAAAGTTTAATCTCTCTTTCCCAGTTCTGATGAAGGATCTTCAATCCGAAATGCTAACTCTGTGTTTCTTTTTCCAGATGCTGCTTGATCTGTGGAGTACTTTCAGCAAGTCCTGCTTTTATTTCAGATTTCTAGTTTTTTGATTTTCTGGAGAAACCAGAGATCCACGCACGTGTAGCTGAAATTCTACTCAACTGACAAAGTGATTCACACTCACATGATTGCCACTTTGATTTACCAACCTGATGATTCACGATTACATCTTGCTCTAATAGTCCAGTGAACCATTCACATGTGGTTGAAATCCTGATCTAAAAACCCTGCTCCAGATGTTTAACAATAAATAAACTGGCTTTTCCAATAGTCAATGGCTAGATTAACTTGATGAGTGGTTAAGTTCCAGAGAACCATTACCCTCTCTGGAAGTGTATACCCTTACAACTCTAAAGCAAAGTCTTGCAGATACCAGAACTGTGAAATAAAAACAAGAAATACTGGAAATAAACAACAGGTCAGGTAGCATTCAAGGCGAAAGAGATCTGACATTTTATCAGAAATGATGAAATGCCATTGTCCCAAATTGTTAAATGTTTCACTCTTGAGACATTGCCTTTTGATTATTTCCTACTTCCAGCACTATTTTTATATTCCATTATAAGTATCTTTCAGGAGGAGAGAAAATTTAGAACAAAGAGTACTGAAGTTTTAAAATAATTACAAACAAAAGATAATTGTCTGCATTATGCTAAATACTTCTATACTGAACTTAAAGATGAAATTGAAATTGGCACCGTTTCCTACAATCATCCATTCTCTGGATCTAATATTTTCCCCCTTTAGCATTCCCTCTCATAAAACATTTACAGTTTTTAAAATGTAAGCTAACCAGTAATTTCCTGCTTTTTGTCATACTGGCTCCTACTTACTCACCCTCGGCAGTGCACTATCTCAACTCTTCAGTCCGAGTTTTCAACAAACATGACAACCCCACCCTGTGACTCTGTCAGTTACGATAACAAATTGCTGAGTTCCAAAGAAAGGTGTTTGCATTTTGAAATTCCTTTCATGTCATTTGAAATTCCAAAATGCTTCACAGGCGAAGGACTATTTTTAATGTGCAAATACTGTCATGTATGTAAATGTGACAATCAAATTATATACAGCAAATGCCTACAATAAAATTAGACTGATGATCCCTTCACCTAGTTTTGGTGGTGTCAGTCAGGAATACAGAAAAACTGCTTTGTTTTAATAGTCCTCTTACATCTACTAAATAGGTTTTGGGAATCTATTCATTCAAAAGGTTTCACCGGTGATAATCCAGGGCCTTTTCAGCACTTCAATAAGATGAAAGGGGACCTTGCTTGGATAAAGTGTAACCAAATATTAACTAGTAACGTTGTACCAGACCAACAGTTGACCTGTCAGGAACAAATGCTTCTGCTCCAGGTTAGGTTTATTCCCATAAAGGGGAAAGATAAGACATGGGAAAGGAGATAGAGAAGATGATGAAAAAAGGAGAGTGGATGATGCGCATGAGATAAATAACTCTTGTGAGAACCAGCAAACTCATAAGCTGAGAGGGGAAGTAAAAAACAAAATAGATGACAAAGGGAAAGTGTGAGAGTAGGCTGGCAATTGACTTAAAAGGGAACCTAAGTTGTGTAGGAATGTAAAAGTAAGTGGGTGGTATGAGGAAGGCCAGGGTTGATCGTGGATAAGGAGAGTGATCTGTGTATAAGGCCAGATGGCAAAATTGGAATACTTGTAAAACTCTGCTGAGGAAGAGGATGTTGCCAAAATCTTATTTGGAATAAGACAAGTAGAGAAAATGGATGGGATTAAAGCTTGTAAGGAGAATATACAAGACAGACCACCAGGTTGGGACTGGAAGCATCCAACACTGCTGAGAAGGTGAAGGTTGCAAAACGGCATGCCTTATCTTCCAATCCTCCCAAGATACAGGAAAAATACTAGAGGACTGAAAAATAGTAAATGTAATGCCTTTATTCAAAAGTGGCTGCAAGGACATGGCAGGTGTTAAAGTTTGTTGCGGGTAAGTTTTTAGAAATACTAATCAGGGAAAAAGCTGATGCTGTTTGTCCTGCCAAGTATTTTCTATTTTTATTTCAGATTTCTAACAACTATTTTTTCCCACTTTTAGATCAGGAAAAGCATTAATGGGCACTCAGAGAACTTTGAGTTGATAAAGGAGAGCCAACACAGACATGTAAATAGCTAACCATTTTCAACTATCTGCCTGAATTTTTTGAAGAGATAATAAAGGACATTGATGAGGGAATGCAGTAGATGTCCTCTGCATGGTGTTTCAGAAGCATTTGATAAATTCCCACACATAACACTGGTCAGAAAAATTGATGGACGTGGCACTTTCAGGGTCAGTAACAGCATGGATAGGAATTTGGGTATAAGCCAGAATGCAGAGGGTCATGGTAAATAAAAACAGAGAATGCTGGAAATACTCAACAGCTCAGGCAGAATTTCAGGAGCGAGAAACAGAGTTAATGTTTCAGGTCAATGACTGTTTTTTCTAGAGGTGAGAGGAATGAAGTGTAATTCATTCAAGAACAAAATAAGTATACATAGTTTTCCAACAAACTTCTACCTTTTAAGCATCAAATTGCCATTGCATACTCAGCCCTGATGTCTGATACACTGAGGATGCACTCAGTATTTGATTCACCATTCATTTATTCATAATCTAATCTATACAAAATCTTCAAGCACATGGTGTAAATAGTTATAGAGACAGCCCTGATAGTAAAGGCAGTACCCGCAATTGAGTTATCACAATAGTTCAATTTGACTTTAGAAACAGAAGTGTTTTGAAAGCAAGGCATTTAAGTGAAACCTAAGTAGACTGTTTAATTTGTCATAATCTTTTGATAATCATTTAGTAAGAAATGGAACTTCCTTACTTTGTCCAATGAAGAGCCTACATATGGAATTTACAGTCGCATTGGAGAATTAAATTTAAGAGATCTGATGTCTTAAATCATAGCACCAAAGCAAAAAATCCCTAATATAACCAGTAAAACAATAAGATGTGTTACAGTAAATAAGTCACTCCATTGTGGGCATTCATAGCGTGGTAGTTTACTATATCAGTATGATATTCATTTGAGTTCAACTTTACCACCAGCAAATCTTATTGATTTTCTCTAACTTTAACTGTTTAGAGCTAATTTTTCAGACTCCACTAAACATACAGTATATATCTTATAAATGTATGAAATCTGTACTCCTGTAACTGGAAATTAGGTTTACTTCTTTTTTACTTCATATCAAAATAAAATTATATACTACACTGTGCATCAATGAGAAATATTACCTACTTCATTTATTTAGTTCTCAGCATCTAGCACCACTTTCAAAATAACTCAGGGGATGACTGCTTGTTTCAGGTCTCTGATCCAGGGGATCTGGTGTAAATGTCAGCAGGATGCAGAATAGTATGGTTCATCAACCAGTCAGATCAATGAATCCACACTGTGACCCACAGGCTTGAAGTTCAGCTAAGTTGCATTGGTGATCTTGTTCCATTTGTCCTAATACTGGTGGAATTGGTGCAAAAGATCACAGAATTTGAAGTGCAAGTTGCATTTAGTGTGACTTATGACTTATCCTGTCTTTTGCCTGAGTTTAATAATGCAGTAGAGGCACAACACTGGCCAAGCTTCCAGGATGACTTTTACTCATAACATTCTTTTATAGGCCTTTAAAAAGGCTCCAACAATTAAGATGAAACTTTAGGGTACAAAGCATCTAATTACTACATTGTGAAATGTTTTAAATGATTTTAAAAAAAATATTATTGTACCCCAAACTAAATATTAAAAAAGTTCAGCATTTTCTAATGTAATTTTCAATTGGTTAATCTCATTTGATTTAAAATGTATTTTTTTCCAGAGATATCCATTTTCAGCTCTATTGAATAAATTTGAATAAAAGCTACATCTTTTAACTAGATCAAGCCATTTTTTTAGAATTACATTTTAAAGTGCTGCCTGATTGCACTGGTTCATGGCAAACTTTTGCTTAAAGTGGGCTGAGTGGAAAAAAACAACTTTCCAAATCCACACAATTTTTACACACAGTGTGCTTTGGAATCACTGATGGTGCTGGAGTGAAAGCCATCTCCTGTAGAGTTTAAACCAGCAAAGATAAATTGGATTTAACTTGTATATCAAAAGCAAATGAAAGGGAGGGGGCAGGAGGAACAAAATTAGGGATTTAAGAGGAACAAATAACACAGGCAGAAACAAATAAAAAAAATGTAAATGTCCAACATAAATTCCTACGAATGAGAATCCATGTTTGTAAAATTACTTTCAGGGCTACAGAGTTTATTTTCTATCATCCTTTTTCCTTGATAATGATGGGGAAACATGACTCCTTCATACTCTTACATTAATTCCTGAATCTATCTGCAAAGATGTGTTACAGCATGGACTGCAGAAGTGTAGGTCAACTTGAACAGCTTTCAGATTTCTGCAAGTAACTGTGCGGGTGCATGCTCTGGAAGTTAAAACAGGTTGTCATCAGGTTAACAACACCTGACTTACGGACACCTGTACACATGAATGAGCTCCCATGATATTATTAAATTCAAATGTCTGACATTTGTACATATGCTCCTTCTAGTGGAGAGCAGAATTAGCTTCCACTTTCTCTCCACTTTTAGTAATTGTTCATTCTTATCATTCATAAGTACTTTAGATGCTATTCATTACAATACTGCGGAGATATGGTTTCCATATTGATTGATTTATGTTTATTTTTAGATTTATGGACAAAATCATCTTATGAACATCTATAAAATTGGAATTCATGTGTTACCTGGGGACAGCCTGTATAATTTACTCTTCTGATAGCCTCACCATTAACCCAGTGCAAAATCTTTCCACTTCTTTTGATATTTTAAGCATAATGCAATGTTGCTTGCTGAGGTACCAAAATATGGTCAGTGCCCATGGAACCATGACTTAGCAAGGAGTTGTCGAGCAGAGAAGTGATGTACAAGAAAAATGAAAGACAACGATATTTGAGAGAAATATGGTTTGTGTTATCACATCTACAAAATGTTAGTAAAGGAAACTGCAGTGAATGTGCCACTTGGAACTGGTAGACAGATGCTTGTTGGAGGCATCTCCCACATCTCATATGGTTACCCATTCCACAGAATGAAACATATGGGAGTCTTGCAGATTCTGCTTTCACAAATAGGCAAATGAATGAGTGACTTTGCTAACTTTAAAACAGATCTTTCAGTTTCCTTCCTCCTCCTTCCCGGAGGCAGATGCTGATGCATTTTGGACCTCCATGGCTGTTTTCAGACTAGTTGACAGCAGGCGGACTATCAGCTAACCGTATTTGGTGTCATCAATCAAAAACCCATATATATGCTTTTTAAAAGAAATCAGTAGGCAACAATCAGAAGCAGAAAGTTTGCTTGATTTCTCCTTCCATCTTAGCCAGTGCCCCTACTGTTGCTTTGGCTGGCAATCAGTTACTCAATGTCATATGGGTATTACACTTGTGGTACGGTACAGGGCCACACTTTTCAAAACACTTCTATTTTCACTTTATAATTTATAAACCAGTTAATGTTTTCAGTTATGTTTGTTTAAATTAAAAATAGCATTAAAGGGTCAGTGTTGCAAAGCAATATTTTCCCAGGCCTCAAATCTAATCAGAAGCTGTCATTAATGCAATGGATGAATAAATATTATTATGGAAAGCATCAAATTGCAAAAGTAGAAGTTCACTTACTTCCGTTCTTGTAGCAGTGCAATTTCTTTCTGCACTTTGTGGTACTCTTCAGCTATCCTGCAGTGCTTCTGAAACACCAGCATTGACTCTTTGGAGTTGAGGCATGGCTGCAGAGGCTAAGAGGCAAAAGAAATTAGGATCTTGGTGCACATCGTATCAGATGGATTCCATCAATCAAGTTACAAGTATAGCCCACTTCTATTCCAATGCACTCTTCCACAAAGTGGTAAGATGTGGCTTCAATTCTCTGGTTTACTATTCATGGGATGTCATTTCCATTTAAGCTTTCCACAAGTGATAACCGAAAGCTGGGCTGGGAGATTTACCAAAACCAGATGGGAAAACTAAAAGTTAAAAGAGTAAGTAGCTCTGGGGCACTTCACAATGAGAGTGTGTCATCTGCCAATCTCTCTGGGTCAGAAGGTGTTATGGTACTTGCAGCAGGAAAGGATACCCAAACATGGAAAAGGAGGTAACACAGTAGAACAATGAGGTTACTGTAGCTGCATAATGCTGCACTGTTTTGGGTTTTTAATTCGTTGTTTGACCTCAAATTATGACAAGCAGTCACACAAGCCAGAGAAGGAAAAACAAAATCAGAGGTATAATCATCCAGATTGAGTTTATACACCTGCCTATAAAAAGGTCTTAGAGCACACATGTGTAGCTCAGGCAGCATCTGTGAGAAGAGACAGATGCTCCATGACCTTATGTCTGAACCTGACGGAGAGCCTGACATCTCGGACCTGAGATGTTAACTCTGCTACTTTTTCCACAGATGCTGCCGGAACTGATGAGTGTGTCCAGCATTTTCTGTTTTAATTTCAGATTTCCAGCAGTCAAATTCTTGATTTTAATCTTAGAGCACATTCTTGTCCAAGTACATAGTGGAGAGGTAGCAACCTGAAGTAAGGAAACTAGAAATAAAGAAATACAACACAAGAGGGAATAATGACCTGAAAATACATAGGAAAGAAAGAAATATACTATTTTGAAGTAGCAGCGATGAACTGGGCTAAATTTCAGCAAAATGTATGGCTCTATTTAAACATTGCATTGATAGGAAAAATACTTCATTATTTTATCTTCATTATGGAATGCCCCAGACATTACGGTTCATCTATCAGCCTGCATGTGATACGCATAAAAGTGGTACTTCCAAGTTCTATCGCTGATTTTTTTTCTCTTAAAATTTATTATTTTGTTTTTTATGGTTTATCACTGAGAAGCTGCTACAGGAAAAAGAATCTGAAACTGTTGTTAATGCAATACATGAATATATGAACACTCAGAGGTATAATCATCCAGATTGAGTTTATATACCTGCCTATAAAAGGTCTTGGAGCACACATACGTAGCTCAGGCAGCATCTGTGAGAAGAGACAGATGCTCCATGACCTTATGTCTGAACCTGACTGCAGAGGAAGATCTAATCAGTCAGTAACTCACAGCAAGCCTTATGACTCCCCACCTTGGAGCTGCAATGTCTGGTCTACCCTGAAATACACCATAATTAGTACATGTGAAGCGATTCTTGATTTCTCTAGCAGAAAACAATGAGACTGACGTGATGAGAGTGACCATGAGATGCATGAGTTAATAAATGATCGAAATGTTGAATTTAGGAGCTGGAGTAGACCTCTCAACCCTCCTAGCCTGGTCTGCCATTCAACATGATCATGGCTAATCATCCTAATTCAGTAAAGACACAAGAGACTGCAGATGCTAGATGCTGGACTGCACTCTGCTGGAGGAATTCCATGGGTCGAGCAGCATCTTTGGGGGGATAGGAATTGTTTTGGATCAAAACCCTGCATCAGTCCTGCACCATACATTTGCCTTCACTGATATTTTTCTCTTCACATAACTGCAGAAACTTTTACAATTATCTTTTATATTCCCTGCAAGCTTATGCACACACTACAATTTCCCTCTCTTAATCCCTTGGGGTTCCCTTGTTGCATTTTAAATTGACCTCAGGTTTGAACTTTTTTATGGCCAATATGTAAGTCTTCTTGGATCTGATCCTGAATTTCTCTTGTTGGCCACAGTTAAGCCACTCTTCCCATCTGATACTTTTCCCCAGATCTGATACTTTTCCCCAGATAGAAATGAACAATTGCTGTAGTTCTTCCATATTCTCTTCCAATATTTGCCATTACCAACCAATGTGAGCTCTAAATTTCAGCCAGATCTCACCTCATACCATTGCAGTTTCCTTTATTTAGATTTCAGACCCCAGTCTCAGAATCCACTATGTCATTCTCTATCTTAATGAAGAAATATATTATGGTCACTTCTCCCCTAGGAGCCTTGAACAACAAAATTGCTAATTAATCCTTTCTCATTACTTAATCATTACTCTGGTTTGGCCTGTTATCTGGTTGATTCCTTGATGCATTGATCCAGAAAGCAGTCTTGTATATGCTCCAGAGTTCCTCTTTCACAATATTGTTCCTAATTTGGCCAGTCCAATCTATGTGTAGGTTAAACTCACTCACAATTATTGTTGTACCCTGATATCATGTGGGTTTAATGTAAGCCTAAATAATCACCTCTGCTGTCTGGGGGTCTGTATACAACTCCCACTCACACTTTTGACCCTTGGTATTTCTTAGCTCTACCCAGAATAATTCCACATCATCTGAGCTGATATCCTTCCTCACTGTTGCGTTGATTTCCGGTTGAAGTAGTGATACTTCCCCACCTCCTTTTCCTTTTAGCTGACCTTCATAAATACTAGATACTTCCACAGTCAAAAAATTCTTCTCGTCTGAATTCACACCCTCATTGGGGAGAAGGAGGGCGTGCCAGGAGATCTTAGAGATGGCATAATTGTGATCATCTTCAAGAAAGAAGGCAAGGCTTATTGCTTTACTGCAGAGGAGTTTCCCAGCTATCTGCTGCAGAATAAGTCATTATAAAGACCCTCCTCAGCCAGTGGCCAAAGAGCTCTTTCCTTTGCCTGTAAAGAAGCTTTTCCTCTATTGATGTACAAACTGTGATCCTAACCCAGATTCTGTCCATAAAGAAGTCTTTCCCACAGTGACATACAAACTGTGATCCTAACCAACTGATCTATCACAACCCCAGTGCAGCCTGAGGTAAGAAAGGCTGTGTTACCACAGCAACCTTTCCCTCAAATTTCCTTACTGCAATATCTCATCTCCAACAAGCTTCCTGCTGGTGTGGAACTAATCTACGAGACAGGCAGAAAACTGTTCAAGCTTAATTTACTCCACTCCAAAATCAAAAGCATTCTAATCTCAATCAAAGTGTTATAGTATCCAGATGGTGCATGTATATCTGCACATCCAAAGGCTGAGTTCCAAATCATTGCTGAGTGCAACAAAGAGACATGCAAGAAATCAAGCCTTAGAATAAACATCTGGAGATAAATTTCCTTAGCCAATCTGCCCCCACTCTACAACACTGACCCTTGACAATCAATATCCATGATAAGACCCAGGTCAAACATGGATCACACCCATTACCTTGGGGACAACTTCACAGTGAAGGCAGACTTTGATGGTTAGATCCACCACTGACACCTGCACTGCCTTCTGCTACTGGAGGAAAAGAGTGCTTGAAAACCATGACTCCAACCCAGCACCAAGCCTGTGGTCTATTTGGCAGCTGTGATTCCCAACCAACTGTATATGTCAGAAACAAGGACAACCCGAGTGGTCATGTCATAGCACTGGAAAAATGCTGTCACTGTTGTCTCTGTAAAATCTTCCAAACCCTCTGGCAATATAAACACATCATTATCAGCATTTTCTCTCAGGCCAACATTCACAGAATCAAGGCCTCGGTCACTCTCAACTAGCTATGATGGGTGGGCTGCATCATCCACATGCCTGACACTAGACTCCTGAAACTAGCGCTTTACTTTAAGCTTCAAAAGAGCAAGCGATTCTCAAACAGAGAGGTAAAATGCTTCAAGGGCATTCTCAGAGCCTCCTTGAAGAAATGTAACACCCTCATTGACTCATGGGAATCTCTCTGGCTACTCAAACGGGTGGAGAAGCACCACCTGGAGGCCAAGTGCAAACTGAGGCAAGAAAGCACACCTCAGATAACCTGCTCACCACCCCATTAAGAACCACCTACCCCACCAATGGCAGAGTTTGCCAATCCTGCATAAGACTCATTGGTCACTAGAGACCTCATGGAACTAAAGAGGCAAATCAAAATTGACTCTCAGGGATGGACTAAGGAGAATCACAAGTTGTACAAATTAATAGTTTGACATAAATCCAGGTTCAGATTGTTTTTTTAGTAATATACTAATATCATATTAGCAAGCTATTGTACCTGGCTGCAATTTTAATTAGCCAATCTCACATTAATTAATGACTATGCAAAATGTTACTATTGTCTATCTGGTTTCAGATTCTGTTTGTCGTAAATTGCCGAGTCACAATATAGTACTGTATGGAACATCATATCCCATCCTAAACTTTCAATATCACATCAAAATACATCAATTAATTTTATTTGCTCCATGGCAGTAGAATGAAATTCTTCTATGCCTCCAATAATAATGTTATATTTTTTGCTGATATGTTCTGACAGTATTTTTTCAAGATATTCTTATTGATATCAGAGGAAGATAGAATATTAAACTGGTTTGAAAGAACCTAATTTCTGAAGTGACATTAGGTCTAACTAGTTCTCCACAGTGACAGCATGACCTGTATCCATAAATTAATTGCATAATGTTGCATTGCGAGTGAATGCAAGTGGTCAACTCAAGGAAAAGACAGTACAGTTCTTCAGAGAATATGGCAAAATAATCTAAAAATAGATAATGATTATTACTTTTCAAAAATATTTAATCCTGTTAGGAAATGCATTATTTTGCTTTACTGTTGTTCTCTTATAAAGAATAAAGCTAGTTGTTTACTGGAGACACAAGAGACTGCAGATGCTGGAATCTGGAGCGAAAAGCGAACTGCTGGAGGAACTCAGTGGGTCAAGCAGCATCTGTGGAGGCAAAGAAATGGTCAATGTTTTGGGTTAGGACCCTGAATCAGGACTGAGAGTGTAGAGGGAAGATGGCCAGTAAAAAGAGGTGAGCGGGAGGGTGAGACAAAGTCTGGCAGGTGATAGGTGGAATTAGGTGAGGTGGAGGATGGAGCAAGGGGAGGGAGGGGGAGGGGAAAGGGAGAGACAGAGGCCAGAAGGTGATAAATGGAACCAGATAATGGAGCGATGATGGGCAGATGGAGCCAGATGACGAGGATAGGGGAGGGGAAGTTTAGAGACAGAGGCTGAGCTAATTGTTTAGTCTATGTTGAACATGGGATGATGGTTTTGTCTTTCACTGGAGAAAATTGCTATTGCAAAAATCTAAGTTAAATGCAGCAGTTTGTCACTTTGCATGTTTCATTTCAGTTTATGTTTATAATGCACATTTAAGTGAAAAATGATAGGAAAAGCACTCAAAATGTAGCAGTTTTATTGTGTCAAATATACACCACATGGCCTTTATTCCAGCAGCATTTCCATCTACTTCTGGCACACAACATTTAATTTTTTATTCCACCTTTATGTCACCACATCCTTTATGGAAAGATCCCCTAGGGGCTGGGGGTAGCAGTTAGGCAATAGTGGGAGGTAGCTCAAAGATTACATGAGATTCATGTGACTTTAATAATATTGAGGTAGTTTCACAAGTTGGAAATTTCACAAAGAAAGTAAAAATAAATAAAAATATACTTGGCATGTCAGCTGCCTCATCTTTGGGGCTGTTAACAGTCCTAGGAATGCCTAAGACAGTCCCAACTCCTTCAAAGAAACCAACCATGACATCATCAAGCATTTACATAGGGGTTGCATACTTCACTGATTGTAAACAAATTGTCCTTTCATTCAAAACCATTGCTTTATATAACACAGGATAAGCCGAGTTGAATGCACTCTCTTGAATAACCTTATTGTATCTGGTGTCCATCACCTCAAGATTACGTTTATGGCTTTGGGCTCTATTATATCTAATCCTTGTTTTCATCTACATAGGTGAGTCATAGTTATGGTTATATGCTGGGAGTGACAGAAAATAGCTCTCTGCAATTGGCAAAACAGTAACAAAAACAGATGCAATCCAATACTAACAGTGGATACAATTCCTAGAATGAATGAAATACTTTTGTTTTTTGATATGCTATTACTGTCATAGTCATCAGGACAAAATCCTTTACGATATCCAAAAACAATGACTTTGAAATGCACAGAATTGCCAAGAACAAAGCGATGCTAGATTTAATAAGACATTTACTGTCAATTGACTTCGTGATTTAGCCAGGATGCTTTTTTAGTTGGATGCTGAGTAGGCCAGGGTTTGTGCTTCTGAATAAATTAATTTATGGAGCGGGGAAGGAGCGGGAGCAGTCTGAGGGTGAGGAGATGGGAGGAATAGATAAAATGGGACAAGATAAGAGAGGGCCAGGGCAAGAAAAAAAATCACAGGGACTGAGAGGTTGTCATAGCATGTTGGAAGCTGAGTGTGTATATAGTTGTAGTGCCGTGAAAGGATATAGCCACTAAAGAACATTAGATATAGGAGCAGAAGCAGGTCATCTGGCCTGCAAGCCTGCTCCTCCATTCATCAAGATCACAGCTGATCTTCTATCTCAGCCCTATTTATCTTCACCATCCATAAGAACCTTTGATTCATTTGATATCCAGAAATGTTTGTATCTCTAATTTGAATTAACTCAATGACTGAGCCTCCACCTCTCTCAGATTAGAGAATTCCAAAGATACACCACCCTCTGAGTAAGGAAATTTCACCTAAATGATCTTCCCCTTGCAGTTCTGCACCCTATTCTTCGACTCCCAAGCAGAGGGAAATAGATTCTATGCATCCACTATGTCAAGCACTGTAAGAATTTTCCAAGATTCCATGAGATCATCTCAAGCCCCTGCAGAATACATAACTGGTCTGTTCAATTTATTTTCATACAGTAACCTCACCATCCCAGGAACCAGTCTGGTAAACCTCTGTTGCACTCCATGGCAAGTATCTCCTTGTTTTAAATGTGTGAACTAAAACTTACACAATACTCCAGATGCAATCTCACCAAGTCCTATATTATTGTTATAAGTCATCTTTACTCCAGTACTCAAATCTTCAGAATAAAGACCAGCATACCATTTGCTTTCCTATTGCTTGTGAAGAAGGAATCTAAGGAATTATAAGAAAATTGGGTAAGTTTGTAATATAGTCAACTTAAGTGACATATAAATTAGAAAGGGATGATGGGAAAATATGCCAACAGTGGAGATGGCTTAAAGGTCACTTGGAAGAAACAGGCTACTACTAAGAGCAAGGAAGATTACAGGACATAGCTGGCTGGAGCAGAGATTTAAATGGAGGTTAGAATACAGCTTAAGTGCAGGACAACTGATTGTGAGATAAGCTGAGTCATGCCAGAAGGACAAGACCATAAATCAGAACAACTAATTGCAGGGAGAATGGGGGAGTCTGTTGTCTGGCAAAGGAAGCAAAGTCTCATTTGTCAGGCAGTTGATAAAACAAAGATCAAATACTACAGAGAGGTGGGTTATTGATGAGATTGTGAAATCTGCATGTAACTATTGTAACGCAAATACTATAAATTGCTGGAATTCTTTTGGATCAGTGGAGTATTTTTGAGCTCTCACTCAAAGTGCTCCCCAGTGTACACTGTAACAGGACTGAATAAAATTACTTGTTTGAGAAACTCACCACTTCTGTACGAAAGGTTTTCTTTGTGTGCTGCCCTGATCTGAGCCATAATTAAGAGGGTGACTGGGCCCCACATGAAAACCAGATTCAGGTTTTTTGCAGGTTAAACATACAAATTCCTCCAACAATTGGCGCTGTGGGCAGGATACTGCACAGGATGACCATCAACAATGTGGCTCGTAATCGGGTGAGTACAACTAATTTTATCGCCCATAGTTAGAGGAGAAGATCTCATTTTGTTGTTGGGTGACCATAAGTTGCAGTACCAAAAGAACGAATTGGAAGGAAAGTAGGGTGTGGTGATTTTGCATGGCAAGGTTGGTGTGAGAGAGAAATTAGACATAAGGTAGGAACCTTAAGGTGGTATCGGTTGGGCACATGATGTACTGATGATGGCTTCCGATAAGAAAAGTGCTGATATCATATGGGGACCCAATGGATCCATAGTACAAACAACAGTGGATTATAATACAAAAATTAATTAAAAAGATAATAGAGAATGGATACGATACAGAGGCACCCCTCGCTGAGCAAAAGGTTTGGAAGGGACAAGAAAAAGATAAGTATGAAAAAAGGACAATTATATTTGCAAGAGAAACAAAGGACTGCAGATGCTGGAATCTAGATGAAAAACATGATGATGCTGGAGGAACTCAGCAGGCCGGGCA
>JARFYF010000074.1:72976709-72990318 GCA_030265395.1 Rhina ancylostomus | reverse complement strand
AAAACACCCAGTAAAGTTATCGACCCCTTCCTGTTCCTAACCTCCACCCACAGAGACTCCGTAGACAGTCCCTCCACGACGTCCACCTTTTCCGCAGCCGTGACATTATCTCTAATCAACAGTGCCACTCTCCCACCTCGTTTGCCTCCCTCCCTGTCCCTTCTGAAACATCTAAAACCCAGCACTTGAAGCAACCATTCCAGTCCCGGAGCTATCCAAGTCTCTGTAATGGCCACCACATCATAGCTCCAAGTATCAATCCAAGCTCTAAGCTCATCCACCTTGTTCACAATACTCCTAAGAATTTGCTTTTCACATTATGCTTTCAATACAGCAAAGATGTTCTGAAGCACATGACAGGTTCATTTCAAGCAAAAATTGAATTAGGACCACATGGAGATATTAAGGTTAATGACCAAAAGCTTTGTCAGAGGTAGATTTAAAGAACATCTTAATGGAGAAATTAGGTGGCGAGCTGGAGGAGTTTAGAGAGGAAACTTCAGTGAGGATCTGGTCAACTTGACAACTGAAGGCATCCCTCTCAATGGTGAATATATTAAATATAGGGAACAGCAAGAGGCCAGATCTAGAAGGGCATTGGTATATCAAAAGGATTGTAGGACTGGAGGTGTGTATGGAGGTGGAGAGGGTGAGACCATTAAGGGATTGAAAACAACAATCTGATTTTTTTAAAACTTGAGCATTAAATAATACCAGATCTAAAATAGCCTGCTCCTCATTAGTTCTTCAACATATTGAACTAACAAACTATCTCTTATACACCCCACAATTTCATCCTCCACTATATTACCACTGCTGTTGGGGGCCTTTGTATAACTCCAACCAATACTCCTTGCTGTTTCTTAGCTCCATGCAAATTTCCTCTGCTTCTCCATATTCTGAGGTAATTTCTTTCTTTCTCTCTTGCTTTTATCCAATTTTTATAATCTGAACAGCCATTATGGGTTGTAAAAGTTTGGAATTAACTATTCTGGAATACTTTAAACTTTTAGGAGAGGTGGGCCAAATGGAAGAGGAGGTGGGATAGTGCTGATTATGTGCATTATTTCCATTTATGCCATTAATTCACCCATGTCCATTCAGATAAAGAACTTTCAATTTTATCTCTACCATCTTTACCTGTTTCTGACTCTGATTAGCAGTATACACTTATGTTTCAATGCATTGTGCCTTTCTAGTGTCTGGCTATCAACATTGATTTTCCTACCCTCACCTTTATTCCTTCTCTCCAACATTCTAAATCCCTCTCACCAGAATATCTCTTCTCCACTGTGTATCCACTCACAGTTCAGTTTAAGATCTTACCTGCAACAGTATTTGTGTGCAGACTCAAGTGAGTTAATCAGATGATGTGCAATTAATCAGAGACAATCTCCTTTGGAAACCTTGTCAGTTTGCAAAGTTGACAAGGTTGCCATCTGTCAAAGCTTTAAAGTTTTTCAGTGCTTGTAAATGTTCCTGGAATTTAGAAGTTTTTATAAACTTAAAGATGGAATATTTTAAAATATTTTAAACTTATTAATTCAAAATATACAGTACTTGAAATCATTTAAAAACTTTTGCAAATAATTAAACCAAGAACAAATACTTTTAAAATTAGAAGTACCTTCCTCTAATTATTACCTTTTCTTTCTTGTAGCGATACAATTACCATTCAAATGAATGGGGTCACAAATCTGCAGCAAAAATGTTGGGGAATTCTAGTAAGCATCTGTCACACCCTTAGACTTGACATTGAGTTCAGTGATGGATTGCAACTGGGAAATTGTGGGTGGGACATTTGAATTACTGGACATGTGGGCCTACATTTTTCACAGTCATGTAATGTGTATTAGATACTTTGATTAGAGCTATTTTGTTGCTGTGGTGATGGTGGAAACTTGAATGAATTTGTGTGAGGATTTTCTGGTCTGGTGGGTACAAATTGCGAGACATGGCAATATCCTTTATAGTTTTTTCCCTCAGATGCTTTGGCTGCTATTTTAGCACAGCCCAATTAAGGCAGTGCTTGAAGCTGGACTTGATTTACTCGACCATTAGATTTAATGCCAGCTCCTTTTTGTTTCACTTCTTTCTAATTGAATACTGTATAGTGCCAAATATCATATAGCATTTGTAAGTATTCACTGGCAAGTTGCATGAGCAAGTCAAACGTTGCATTGGAGTATTTTGGCTCTTAAGAAAATCTGCATAAGACTAATTTGGTTTGCTTTGTTTTTACAGCCGTCAAGCAGTGGTAAAGCAGCTGAGCTGCTAGCCAAAGACAAGGGAACAGTTCCTGGCTTTATTGGATTTGGAGCCACCCAGAATGAATTGGCTTATGTTCCTGCAGTCCAAGGCTTTGAAGAAGTGGACAGCTCGGTGGATGCTGACTTCCGAATGGTTCTGCGCAAAATGTCAAAGAGGGATGCAACCACAAAATTAAAAGTATGTTTTATTGTTGCATTTTACTTATTTTCTGTAGCAGTCATTGCCTGTGCATCACGTTATAAGCTCACTCAATAAAGTTATTTTTCCAGTCATGCTTAAGTCTTATGAGGGAAGAGATGTTACTATTTCTAGCATTGTTTGTCCAGCTCATTTTTATTAGAGTGAAGGACATTTCAGCTAGGATGGATGCATATTTGTCTTTTTTTTTCAGTTTGCTTAAAATTTAGATTGCAGTACAATTACTAGAGGCTTAAAAATGGATTGTTTGGCAAATAAAGTACCAAAATGTGCACCAAATTCTATTGCAGACTGAGAGAATTTATGCAATGATTAAACAATCTTGGCTTTCAAGATCTTTTTGGCTTGGTCTGGTTACAAAGCATGGGATTGCAAGGTCTGAAAAATATGGAGACACAAGAGACTGCAGGTGCTGTATTCTGGAGGGAAAAAAACAAACTACTGGAGAAACTCAATGAGTCAGGCAGTAGATGCCCTGATGCAGAGTCTCATCCCAAAATGTAGACCATCTCTGCCTCCACATATGTAGTCTGACCCGCTTGAGTTTCTTCAGCAGTTTGTTTTTTTTTCCCTGAATAATAAGAGAATCTTTGGCTGCGATTTAGTGGAAGCTTTCATCCATGTAATTAAGGGTCAATTTATGATCCAGGTTCCCTAATGGCATGTTAATTATAGTTTGGATGGTGAACCAAATCATTGCAAGTAGTTGGGTTTATTGGTAATAAATATCCCAATCAAATAAATGCACCATCGGTTCCAAATTAAAATGGCTTACATATATAGCTGACCAAGTGTTAGCATTATTTCAGATCTATTTGATTTTCCTATAAATATAAATTGAGTTCCCCAGTAAAGTTTGACTTTGGATTAGAGGTGCAGGATTGGGGCAAGCAACAATTTTATCTATGATATCTATGCCCAATAACATAATGTGGCACATTTTGGCTTAGTATTCAAATTTACCATAATATCAGAGCAAAAAAAACCAAAGTGCTGGAGGAACTCAGCAGGTCAAGCAGCAACTATGGAGACAAAGGGATGGTTGATGTTTCAGGTCAAGACCTTGAATCGGGAATGAAAGTATAGAGGGAAGGTAGCCAGTATAAAGAGGTGAGGGGGAGGGATAAGGTGGGCTGGTAGTTGATAGGTGGACACAAGTGAGGTGGGATATGATGGGCAGATGGAGCCAGGTGAGGGAGGGGATAGGAAGGGGAGGCCAAGAGAGAAGAAACCTAGATGGAGAGGTATGTAGGTAATGGGCTGATGGGACAATCTGGGATGGGGTAGGGTAGGGGATCTAGGTAATGGGTAATCAAAGGTGGGTAAATCTGAATTGCAGGTCAGCCATGAATGATAACTGAATGGCAGAAGAGTCTACACCTGTTCCTAAGTACCTTAATAAGCATTAAAGTCTTGATTTAAAATTTCATCCTAAAGATGTTATCTGTGACAAATAAGCAATCTTTACTTCCTGGATTATGCACTCAAGTGTTTCTGGTCTAGGCATCAAACCCATAACTTTCTGAATCTGAGGGAAGAGTGCTATTGTTCAACCAAGCCACAGTCTGCTAAGGGTAAAGCTTGTTGCTATTTTGACTAATGTGACGCAGCAGGTAAGGCAGATGCCTCACAGTTCTGGCATCCCACGTTTGATTCTGACCTCTGGTGCTATACGTGTGAAGTTTGCACATTTTCCCTTTGACTGTGTGGCTCTCGTGGTTTCCTCCCATATCCCAAAAATGTGCAGATTGTTGGGTGAATTGGCTACTGTAAATTATGCCTCATTTTGGTGAATGATAGGAGAATTTTGGGGGGAGGGTGTTAATGGACATCAGTGAGAGAAAAGGTTACAGGGAAATAAGTGGGGGAATGGGATTGATGGAATTGTTCTGACAGCCAATATGGACTCTGGGCTGAATGGCCTCCTATATCAGAAGGAAATATGAAAAATATTTTGTATCTATTGAACTATCAATAGAAAATATCTTATAATATTCCACGTGATAAGCTGGTTAAGATGACCTATTGGAATGCACTACTGAACAACAACAATCTTTTGGTGTGACTTTATGAGGCCTACTGTAGATGCCACTCATCTTGCTGTTAACTTGGTTCAGATATGCCATTCCTCCTCCTAAATCAGATCAACACGTCTTTCACTTTTCAAAGATTTGAGCATGTAATCATGACACTTTTGTGCAATAAGGTTTTTCTGCTTATTAATTTTCTTGGGGTTGTGGATATCACTGGTAAGGCCAGCTTTGGTTACCCATCCTGAATCAGTTTTGAAAAGGTGGGTGATGAACCATTACATTCTGTTTGATGAAGGTTCTCCCATGGTGATGTTGTGCAGGAAGTTCCAAGATTTAGTCCTGGCATTGCTGAAGGAACAGCAATAGATTTCCAAATCAAGGTGGCGTATGACTTGAAGAACTACTCAAGATGGTAGTGCTTGCTGCCCTTGTCCTCCGTGGTGTTGGAAGTTATGGTTTTGGGAGGTGCTGTGGAAGTAGCTTAGGTTAATAACTGTAGAGCATTTTGTATATGGTACACACTGCAGCCATAGCGCATTTGTGGTGGACAGAATAAATCTTTAGGCTGATAGATGGGTTGCCAGTCAAATAGTTTGCTTTGTCTTGGATGGTAGCAATGTCTTGAATTTTCTTGGGTCTGCACTCCAGGCAAGCAGAGAGTACTCCATTGCACCCTGTAGAAACGTTTTTGCTTCATAAGGGGAGTCATCCACTGCAGGATACCCAGCCTTACCTGATCCTGTAGCCACATTATTTATATGGCTGGTCCAGATGGGTTTCTGCTCAATGATCACCTTTGCACCCCAAGGCTGTTGAGGGTGAGGGACTCAGGGATAGTAATACCATTGAATGTTAAGGGTAAAAAATTGGACTCCCTGTTGGAGATGGCCTTTGCCTGGTACTTTTATGGCACAAATTATAATTATCATATCATTTATTAGCCCTCAACTGACTGTTGTCTAGATCTTTCTGCATGCAAGTGTGGACTGCTTTATTTGGTGTGGAGTTGTGAATGGAATTGGACGTCGTGCATTCATAAGCAAACATCCGTACTTTGTAGTGCTGAGTATCTGAAGTAGTGTTGTTGGAATGTTAAGTTGAGGAGTTAAGTTAAATTGTATTCTTATGGCTGGATGTGGAAGATCCTGAGCACCATTAATAGAAGAGTTGATGAGTTGAGAAGAGTTGCTCTGTCCTGGCAAATATTTATCCTGCAGCCTACAATCTACAAAGTAGTGGGTCCAGAAATTCTGAATGTCACTATATAAGTGCAGGTCCTTTTTTAATTCTGTTTCAGATTCTACAATATTATCACTTTTCTTTTTATTTAGTTGTGTGATGGTACCATTAATGCAAGGTTAACTTTTCTGCTTCAAATTGATTTGCCTTGGTATAGACTGTGGATAATTGGAAACTAATCTTTCCATTTCAAGGTGTTCTGTGATTATTATTTGCTTGATATTTAAAATGTATGCAACATAGTAATCAGATTTAATTTTAAAAATGAGAACTAAAATCAGATTTGAAAGATTATTTATTGCATTGAGGGTTGTTCTTTGAGATACTCAGATCTGCAATCTCCTTTCTGATGTGTTGAGAGTTTGATTTTTTTTCTACTCTTGCATACTAATTGAATACTTAATTGTTGTTACCTTTGAGGCTTTACAAGAATTTGCGACAATGTGCAAAGAGAAGGACACTGAAAATGTAAAAGGGGTTCTTCCTTATTGGTCAAGGATTTACTGCAGAATTTCCTTGGTAAGTTTACATGGATTCCTATTTTCCTTCCAATTATTGAACAGAATCAATAGAAGTGAGTAACGAAAGTTTCAATAAGTATACTTTGCAATTTAGACATTGGCCTCCATAGTTATCAGGAAGTGGGGAGCTTATGGTAATGTAAGGAAATTCATTAAAGCTGATCACATGCAGGTAGCACCTCATTTTAGTTTTGCTTTCTTCTATTTCCTACCTAGCATCCTCCCAAATGGAGAGGCTGCTTATTTGTCTGATGGGACATCCAATGACAGGATGTTATGCTGCAACCCTCAAGGACAGTTGCCAGTCTTCAGTGGAATGAAGGGATTGGGATATTGAGACAGATAGTAAGAGGAGGTAGAGTCCATCACAGCAGGGAGAGAGCAAGAGATTAAGGCTTAGTTAAGTGAGGTGGGCAGAGCAAAAATTTGGGATCAACAGAATTGAGGTTAAAGGCTTTCTTCAGGGCAAATGGGAGCATTCTGTTCCTCCTGGTCTGCAGATGATGCTGTTAGCAGCTCCTGATCAACTGAGAGACCATTAGCACCTGATTCAAAAATATTAATGTAGTGTCCCATACTGCATTTATGTCACAGTTTGACATAAATGGCAAAGCACATATGCCTATCCAAGCTGGGCCCTTGTTTGTTTGTTCATATTCACTCACCCACACACTTTATATCTATCTCTCTCTCGCTCTCTCTCTCTCTCTCTCTCTCTCTCTCTCCTTCCCCCAACCTGTTGCAGGCATTCAGTCAGTCAAGCAGCATCTGTGGAAACAAGCAGGTGATGGAACGAGAAGGTAGAGATGGAGACTGGAGGGTGATGAGTGGTACCAGATAAGGAGGGATAATGGGCAGATAGAACCTGATGTGGGAGGGAGTAGGAAGGTAGGCCATCAGATGGCTTCCTCCACCCTTTTGTTTTCCATTATCTGTTTCTACCTATCACTCACCAGCTTCTGTATCTAAACTCCCCTCTCCTCTCCCATCTGTCTATCATCCCCCACCTCACCTGGTTCTGTGTTCTACCTATCACCTGCTCACCACCTCCTTCTCACCTCTTTATACTGGCTATCTTCCCTCTACACTCTTAGTCCTGATGCAGGGTCACAACCTAAAACGTTGACCATCACTTTGCCTCCAGTGGTGCTTGGTTCACTGAGTTCCTCCTTTGGCCTAAACATATTATTTTTATTCCAACTGACCTTGGGTTCTTGTTTTCCGTGGTAGTGGGAGCAAGAAAAAATGAATGCATCTCACAGGAAAACTGTAACGTACTCAGTCATTTACCCATCTAATGTACTTATTGATTTGTTTAAAGGACCATGGCGTGGAGAGTGGCAACATTTTGCATGCAGCTCCTCTTAAACTGCACTACTATCTTGGTACCTTTCTGTTGTTTTGTATTAATTGTTGTATTTACTGTTACCATGTATACTCTTTGCTCTGTGGGCTTCATGCGAGCAAGGAATTTCATTGTACCCTCATGTATATGACAATAAAATAATGAAGTAATCTGAATCAATTAAAACAAATCTTTAAATATTTATGTTCTTCATGTAATATATGTTTGACGTTGCAAAAGGCACAGAAGATGTCTGTTCTTTATCAGTTACCAACAACTTTTATTGTTGAATAACCAAAACAGAGATGTGATTTAGGAGACACGAGACTGCAGATGCAGATGTAATTTACCTTGGTAATGATGTTTCTATTTGCTATTAATTTCAATTTTGACCACACTTCTCAGGATCATGACCGTAGAGTTCGAGAAGCAATTCAACAGGCATTTGAGTCACTCATCCTTCAGGTGAAGCGAAACTTAGCACCTTATTTGAAGAGTATTATGGGACATTGGCTTATTGCTCAGTGTGATACCTATGGTCCAGCAGCCTCCGCGGCAAAAATGGCGTTTCAAGTGGCTTTTCCACCAAATAAGCAATCAGAGGCTGTGGCTTTTTGCAAAGAGGAAATTATGACTGTAAGTTTTAAAAAAAACCTTTTGCGCCTCCCTTTTAGAAATTAAGCAAATATTCTGTTTTTGAGAGTTTAATATGGCTTCTATCATGAGTGGTAATTGGTATACTCTGTGTAATGCTTTTTCTGTGCATTTAAAAAAAATACTCCATACCAAATGGATTATTACTTAATCCATTTTGTGTTTCAGTTACAAAATGAAGGTTTCTTTGCTACATTGGCTTGTTAAATCTTGTGTGAAATAAGTTTAAGGATAGAAAACTTGAATCCTTGTGGATGTGAGCATACAATTTGATCTTAAATTATGAAACTAAGAGCAGAGCAATCAAACTAATGAATTAAGTTTGCAACATCAGGATATTTGTAATGTAGGAAACACCTACATTTGCTCACTTTAAGCTCTGTAAACAGCAACCTGATTCCAAGTAAATAATGTTATAGTGATATAATTTTTGGGATGTATGTTGGCCAATTCTCTGTGAATAATAATCCTGCTCTTCTTTGAAATAATACCATTGGTCTTTTAGCCTCATTTGAGAGAGCAGAGAAGACCTTGATTTAAGATCTCATTAAAAAGATAGCACTTCTACCAGAGTAGCACTCTTAGCACTGTGCTGAAGTGCCAGCCAAGAGCTTAGTGCTCACGTCTTTTGAGTGGGATTTGAATCTTTGGAATTAGAACCCAGAAACCCAGTCTAAAATTATAAAAATAATATTGTTTAGTGTAGAAAAAATGTGATTTTTGCTCATGCATTTAACTATGCTATTGAAATCTGAAAGCAGTAGATGCTGACTGGAAAAAAATAAAAAATAAACTGTACTTCACCACTCAACCTTTCCTAGAAATCTCTATTTCCAATCAGTGTGTATGTTCAGAATGTGCACATACTTTGAATTTCTATTTATATCTGTTACACTTTTATCTTTTAATTGTCTTTCTAAGAGAAAAGTATTTCAATACATTGCCATCTGTTGGCAAAATTATTTGCTACAGAAAAAAATGATTGACATTAATCATTCAAAACCTTGCATTTATTTAGCCAGCTTAACATAGATGAATATCCAAGGTGCTTCAGAGACATTACCACACAAAAATGTTTTCTAAGACAAAGAAGGTGTCATTAGATGAGATGAGAAAATACTTTGTCACAGTAGTGGATTTTAAGATTATTTTGAAGGAGGCAAGGGAGATGTAGGCATGGAACTTAAGATTGTAAGTCCTAGGCTACTGAAAGCATGGCCACTGGGGTGGATACCCTCTCAATCTTCTAAATTCCAGTAGGTACAAACGTCACCAGTCCAGTGTTTCCTAATAATAGAACCCACCCATTTCAGCTGTTGGTCTCATCAACCTTTGCTAAATTGCTTTCAGAGCTTTCTTCCTTAAATAAGGAGACCAATCTCACCAGACCCTATATAATTGTAGCATACCTTTTTACTGCTGTATTCAATTCCCCTTTCAATAACTGAAAACATTCTGTGAGCTTTAATAGTTCCTTTCTGTACCTATCCTTTATGAATCATGCACCATGGCATTCAAATCCTTCTGCATCGCCAAGCTCTGCAATCTCTTACTATTTAGATAAAGTGCTTCCTTGTATCTTTTTCCCTGCCAAAATGGTCAGATGCATATTTTGCCACATTATACACCCATTTGCTAGGTCTTTGCCCTCTCACTTAACCTATCCGTGGCCCTTTCAGATTCAGTTTATTGTCACTTCCATATACACTTACAACATGCATGAGAGCGAAATACTGTACTCCACAGATCAAGGTGCTGTTCACATTAAAGAAAATTGGAGACACAAAGACAGAAAGACATTAACAACATTGGACTCGCATTAAAAGAGACTCGAATAAAAAAAACAGCTTAAAATGAACATACTAATGCCACAGTCTTCGGACACATAAAGTGCTGGTGCGTTTTTGTACTCCTGGCATCCTTTAGTGTTAGATGGAGGGATGGGGGGGCAGCATTTTGAGGGAATTCATAGTTCTGATGGCTTGTGGGGAAAAAACTATTGCACAATCTGTTTGTTCTTGCACGGATGCACTGGAGCCGCTTTCCAGATGGCAAGGGTGCAAAAAGGTGGTCGCAGCTCTCACTATTCCCTGTAGGGACTTCTGTCCAGTGGCTGAACAGCTCCCATACCAGATAGTGATGCAGTGTGTCAGGATACTCTCAATGGTTCCTCTATAAAATGTCTTCATGATGGATGGAGGGGAGTTCACTTTCCTCAATCTCTGCAGGAAGTAGAGGCATCCCTTTCTGCCCTTTCTGGCATCCTCATGCTCACAAGTGTATGTGCATCTTAGCAGTTGTAAAAACCCTGGGCTAGAAATCCTTCTGCACAATGCATGATTTTTGTGTTGCACACAGTGAAATTTTTGGTGTGACAGTAACACCCATCCATAGAACTTCTGTGCGGAGCATTTGCATATGATGTGCACACATAGCTGCCTTTGAACAATTGCAATAATGGCATGCTGTGCTCACTTCAGTGCCCCTTGTAAGGAAAAAAAAGTACTGTGCAGACACACAGATATAAGTTTTAATTAGTGGGTTGATGCCTGATTTTTGTTTAAAAGGGCTGAATATCACTTGGCCTGCTCTCCCACTCCCATCTGGCAACCACTCCCAATGCATTCCATCTTCACCTTCTTGCTTAATTATTTAGTGTTTTTTTTCCTAACTCTTATATTCATCTTAGTTTCCAATGCTCTTTGCAATACTGGAACAATTTCATTGTTGAAATCCTCTGTCAAACTTCATATGCAGGATGTGGTTTATAATTATAGTTATAATTTTTCTGTTTTACAGATTCTATATGATAATGTCATGAAGGAGACTCCAGAGACTCTCAGCGACCCACAGTAAGTTATTTGGATTTGAGACTATTTTTAAATTTTGCAGCAGAATGTATTATGTAAAGGTGTAATCCTTTAGAAATAGACCAATGAATCAAATCCTGTTATTGTATTAAGAAACCTATCTTGTTCATAATGCTATCTTATACTTGCTGAGGCTAGACTTATATAAAAGCCAAAATAGTTCTGTTGCTGTTCAACTTTAGGAGTGTTCCAGAAGAAGAAAGAGAAGGCAAATACTTAAGAGTTGTTACCAGTTCACTCTTGGCTATGAAAAAGCTACTTGACCTGTTGCTTGAAAATGAAAGAGTGGTTCTGAAGGACAAACTGATAAAAACTTTATCGCAGTCGAAGTTTTGGAAATACTGCAAGCATAAAAATCCACAGGTTTGATGATTATTCTCTGAAATATAGAAAAAAATTATTGATTATCAGCTAAGTTTATTGATCTTTTACATGAGAAAGTGTGGGCTCCTCAGCAGTGGAACAGTCTGTCACCAGAGGCACTAGAGCAGTTCAAGAATGTAGTTTGCCAAGGGCAATAAAGATAGGCATTAAATGATGGCCTTGTCAGCAATGTCCACATCCCAAAAATTGAGTGAATAAACAAAACTAAAAAGCTCTTGATGCAATAAGCAAAATAATGAATAATCAACATAGAGTTCAAAAGCAAAGGTCTTGCATGACCAACTGTATTGGACCTTTTTTGAAGAGGTAACACAGTCGGCTGTTGTGTAATGCCATGGATGTAATTTTTCTGGATCTTCAAAAGGTCATCAATAAGTTATCCTATAAAAGACTAACAAATAAGAACGGAAATTATGAAGTCGGGACAATGGAAGAGTTTTCTAGTTAATTTTAAGTCAACAACTGGAGAGTAGGAGTAAAGGGCAGCTAGTCACAGTGAAAAAAGGTGGATGGTGGAGCTCCATAAGGATCAGCACTGGGACCATTGGTATTCACAATTTACATTCATAATTTGAGTTTGAAATCATGAAAACAGTTTCTAAATTTATGAATGATAATACATGGTGGGTTGGGGGGAGGTGTTAGCACGATGTGGCTAATTAATAGAGAGGAAGACCTTAACAAATTATAGAAGGACATGACTAAATTTGAAGAATGTGCAAATAATGGGAAGGTGAGGTAAATTAGTACAGTTTGGTAAGGGGGAATAGGGAAGTCACTTAATATTTGGATAGTCAAATCTACATGGATAACAGAACAAAAGAACGCTGAAGTATAGTTATACCATTCACTAGTTGTGGCATGGGTTATTGAGGCCATACAGAATGCAAACCCAGCTCTTGGGTTTATTTCTAGAGGAAAAGATTTGGAAAGTAAGACATTTATGCATAATCTGTATCAATCCATGGTTTGCCACACTCGTATACAGCTCAGCTTGTCATTTTTTTCAAAAAGGAGGCAATGGAGAGGGTGCAAAAAAGATTTGTAAGGATGCTACCAGAAGTGCAAGGGATTACTTATCAGGAAAAGATGAGTAGCCGGAATCTTTTTTTCATTACAATGGTTAACCTAAGAGAAGTCTTTAAAATGATGAAAGATTTTGATAACATGTATACAGAAAGAATGTTTTCATTGATGGGGGGTGAGGAGGGGTGGTTAGAAGGGGGTGGTTTGGAAATCAGACTCCCTGATACAGGAAAATCAATGATACACAAGAATTTGTGGGTTTTTTTTAGCATAACCTGATGATTTCACAGTTAATATTGTTGACTCCTTGATCTTTCTTGGTGTAATTAAACTATTTTGTAATTTGTATAAATGTTAATATTTGATATTAACAGCAAGAAACTGAAATTTTTATTGTTTTCTTCAATTTGTTAGATTCGATCAGCTTTCTTCGAATTGATTATTGCTTTTTGCCAACATTTGCCTGAGTTGATGAAGTCTGAAGCTGCAAAAGTGTGTCCAGCTGTACTGCTGAGCATAGATGATATGGATCCAGTGGTTTGCCCTTCTGTCTGGGCAGCAGCACTTTATGTGCTCAGCTGCATTGAGGTAAAATGAAATGTAGACAATTTGGATGCAAAGTTAGCAGTGAAGAAACCTTGTTGAATGTACTGCTTTGTTGAAGTTATAATTTATTTTTATAAATAATTGATCTGAAATAATTTATCTGATGGGAAATAATTAGGGACATACAATATCTTTAAATTGAAATGGGGAAGTTTCCCAGGCCATCTGTTCTTGAATTATGCTGTAACCAGCTGGAATTACTTTCTTGTGGATAGCAAATGACAATAATATCATATTCAACTGTAACCTCTTATTGGTCTTGTAGGCTGTTGGCATTCTATGAACATTTGATTAGGTACTGTTACGAACCAGCAACAAAAGAAACACACTGAGTCATATACATGTTAACTATTTTATTAATAACTACTTATGATAATAAGGAAAATAAAAGTAAAAATGTTAGAGTATTAGGAGTAAAGATGTCAGATCCTAAACATTAACCCCAAAAACTAAACTCGTAGT
>JARFYF010000074.1:72936690-72948331 GCA_030265395.1 Rhina ancylostomus | reverse complement strand
TTAGTTCGGGAATTCCAGAATTTTGACCCAATAACAGAGGAATGGTAATTGTACCATTTCTGACCAGAAACAGACTTTGGAGGTAACGGTGTTGTTTCCTTGTGTCTACTGCCCTTTTTCTGCTTACAGAGTACTTCCAAAGAATGCATGGCAAATAGCTGCAATGCATTTTATACATTGTCCACATGGCCATCTTGCTGCACCTATGGAGGAGGGAATGAATGCTTAAATATGTGAAGGCTTGCCAATCTAATTGCCTTGTTTTGGATGGTTTCAATCTTGAGTGCCAAGCTACTCTCATTCATAGTCCTCCTTGAATGAGGACTGGTCCCCATGTTTGCAATAGTAGAGTGAAGGATTTTCTGGGCCAAGACGTGACAAATTATGATAGATTACTTATCTATTGCTTTTGTTATCCCATGGCGCCACCTAAATTTTCAAATTCATTTAGTATAATGGTGATGCCACCCAACTCTGTGCAGAGTCTTCTTGATGTGAAGATGGGATTTTGTATCTGCAATAACTGGATGCTGGACACTTTTATGAAAACGGTCATGGGTTGATGAATTTGCAAAATTAGATTGTAAGGGCAAGCATGTAGGTTTATACCAGATTGATTGTCTCACCATTTCCTACAAGGCTAATTTTGCAACTCTTTCCTTTTGTGTTCAGCCGCCTAGATTAGAAGTGGTTCCACTGAACCATTCTTGGTCAAGTACATTGACCAAGTGCAATATTTTTCCAGGTGCACTACTTAATTATCATTTGAGGGTGGATTATAGGTAGTAATCAGGAGATTTTCTACCTATATTTTTTTTTGGTAGCGTGGAAATTCATAAGTCTGTAGTCACAATCAACGTTCCCAAATGCTATTCCCCCACCTCCTCTCAACTGATACCACTGTGTGGCTATTTCTGGTGGGTGTTTCTTGGCGGTGATACTGGACAAAATTAGGAATGGTAATGGCGGTTTCTAGGATATTGTCTGAAAGGTAGGATGCTGTGAATGGGATGAGGTTGTTGCTTGACCAGTCCATACAACAGCCCTCTGAATTTTGGCACATTCTTAGCTGTCAGTGAAGACAATTTTGGAGGGTTGTGTCTTTCTCATTGTTGAATTCAGCACCTAAGTCAATGTTGTCAGTCTGATGTTAGCCATGTACTAAGAGTTGACTATCTTTAAATATGTGATAAGGATTACCAGAGGAACAGGGAGACAAAAATAGTTTTGTCTGTATAAAATAAATATAATGGAAGAGGTTGGTCAATTTGAATGAAAGCTACAAGATTCAGATGGGATTTAAACTAAGAATGAGCACATATTAGTAAACATACTGAATGTCTAACTGTAGACATTCACAAAGGAAGAGATGGGCAGCATTCTGTTCATGTACAAAGATACAAGTAAAATAATTGTTGTAAGTGAAATGGAAGTTTTTAGTGGGCTAAGTTGACTTAAACAAATAAATCCCAATGGAACTCTATTTTTATAAAAGAAACTATTGAGATATTTGTGGAGCACTGTTGATCAATACAAGGGAACACTCTAGAGGTACCAATGAAGTTGAAATAGTCTCTTGCGTTCAAAAAGACCTGATAATGGAGATGGAAGCAACTAGAACCTGTTAGACTTGCTTTTACTATGCTAAAATGAAATTATTTAGACTTGATTAATTGAATAGTAATAAATAATTTAACTATAGGCAGCATGGATCTCAAAGAGAGCGACCTTGCTTGATTAATAACCTTGATTTCTGCAGGAATAGTAAAATCGCATCTGGAATGTGATAAACATGATGTGATGTACTTCTGGAATAGTGTTTTTTTAATCAAGTTAAGCATATTCAGGGCAAAACCTAAATGTAGAGAATGTTAACTGAAGAGTGATAAACAATGAGTACTCATTGGAGAGTTTATAGATGAAGAATAGGAAGATCTGCAGAGAGTAAGCTGCTTATTTTCACTCTCCTCATTTGCCTGTAATATTTTTCCTTTTAAAGTTCTTATCGAAGGTTAAGTCAGAACTGGCCCAGTGCAGTGCCATTGGGATCCTGACTGTCTTTTAGCAACATAATCTAGCTTCAGAAATTCAGTTCACAATGGTAAGCATGCACATATCAGACCAAGAGAGAGAGTGGAATCAGAAAAAAATAGTTCACAATGAGCTGGGAAAGATAATATAAAAGAGTCAAGCAAAACAGATTGAATTTCTTGTTAACCAATGTATTATGACACACGGGGAGAGTTTGCAGACTGCTGAGCTGTGCAAGATATGGTTAACAACAGTCCTGTTCGTGTCTAACTTACTAAGATCTGAGTAGAACAATATTCATGGGTTTCCAGAAATCTTATTTTTCATTGTTACTGCTGTGTAAGAATACTTGGACTTCTTATTGCATTTTGGATATTCACACAGCATTTTTATTGTAATTTTTTTATTCCAATTGATAGTATAAACAACAGAACCCTGGCACTGCGAGAAGTTTTCTTTCAATTTTACAGTTTCTATAGCTTCAAAAAAATGATCTGATTCAATAAGTGTACTAATTAAATTGGTTCACCAATCTAATTGGCCTTTGCCTATCAAGGGCATATTTACGGATAACTCATCTATGTAACAAACATTAATAAGGATTGTTACCAGAAAAAAATAATGGTGCTATATTTTCACTTAAAAAGAAAAAAATGGCATATTCATTCCCCCTTCTGTCTTTCTGATAACTAGTCAAGTTTTCAGAATACAAACCCTATGAACTTTCACCTCAATGGAGATCCTGTTAAATCCAGTTTTAAATTTGCTACGTCATTCAGCAAAATGATGGGCAATTGTACTTTATTCCTCACACCTCTATATAAAGTTCATACTGTAGTGTAACTTTTACATTGCTCATTTGATTAACATTTATACACTAAATGTACACCTGTATAAGACTTCAACCTGTGGCTTTCTCTAAAATCTTACCCATACGTTTCTGAGACAGAAAAGCAAGCCTTGATGAATTCACTTTTAGATAGCCATTTGCTGCGTCATTTGTGTAAACTATCATTTTAGAAGAAAAGTTCCCAAATCTCAGAACAAACACAAGTGACTGCAGGATATTGAAGCATTTTAATTTATGATTCTTTTTGTTTCTCTTTTAGATGCTGCTTTGCATAAACTAAAGCAGACTTGGTTGCTGGGATTAACTTCACTAATCAAACAACAAGAAGGACAGTTAAGAAAATATGGTTTCTTTCATAGCTCTGCAACATGGTTGAAAAGTCAGGTACAAACATCGACGCTGGATGTAAAAAGGTATATTTTTTTTAACAGACAGTATTCCTTTTCACTTGCATTTACTTCATTTAAGAATCTAAGCCTTAAACAGCTTAACACATTTAACTGTTGTGTAAAGCTATATATGCCTGATCCTATATGCATGTATAAAATATTACATTTTGAAATAAATGTGAAACAAAGCATTATGGTATGCTTTATTTGTGACAATTCTGGATGTTGTTCATGAAATCATATTCATGTGAATTATGTACAGAAATCCAGCTGTAGTGTGATGATAAGGATGTTGCCCACAGCTATGCAATTATTTTATTGCTTGCAAATATTTTGTTGTAAAAAAAATCATCAGCTAGCAATTTGTATTGTTTAATATTCAAATTATCCAAAACTGTAAATTGAATATTAAGTGTTTAGCATAAGACATCTTAAATTATAGCTATTTATATAATTAAAGAAATGGGTAATCCAGTGCTTTAGATATTAATTTTGAGAGATTTGGCTTCAAAACGTAGTCTCTGGTGACATGTTACAATAAATTTTAAATTAATGAAGGTGAGTGAAAGGAGCAATAAATATTAGTAGAAGCAATATGCTGACCCCAAAGAATAGAAGGGACTGATTTGCAAATGAAAGCACTTCAAAGGTTGAATTAAAGCTACATCTTTTAAAGTTTCAGAAGTAAATCAGTGTGACCATCTCTTGTGGAATTAAGTGGAAGGAAAAATGCTTTAAATTTATATTTTTAATAAGTTGGAGTGATAAAAGCAAATATTAATCTGTTTATTACAAATAAAATTTGTTAATACATTTTGAATGCTGCAGTGGGTGATTCAGTCACTGATGGCATTTATACTAATGGTCTTTAGTGGATTTAAACATCTGTTTTAGCTCTTGGGTCCTGGAGATGTAGTAACAATGTTTAAATAGGTATATTTTGTTTTTGAATTGATGAAGCTGTGCATTCTTTCATACAACCAATGTCAGTGAGGTTTGAATAGCTGTAATAACTATCTGACATTTAAGTCCATGATATTTCAGACAGCCATGCATTCTGTTGACATTCTATTCTTTTGATTTCACAGCCTTAAATTTATCTTTAAAGTTTTCATTATATTTCTTTTTTTCTTTTGCATCTTTGTTGATGTAGTCATCCATTATGGCCTGAAACTGAGTTGGTCATTTGATTGAATAACAGAAATTAAGTTTTGATGTTATGAATGGTGATCGTTATTTGTTGTTCTTGTTATCTTTCTAAATTTTGGTCTTAGCCCCTCAAAAAAGCCTTTCACCAAACTATAAACCTGATTTTCATTGTACTGATGTCCTCTTCTGTTATCTTAAAGTATATAATAGTCATTGTTTCCTTGATAGTCCCCTACTTATTTGCTCTGGTTAATTGCCTATATTAGGTCAAATAGCAAATGGGCTTTTTGGACATTTTGCAAATTGGATTTGAAAGGAGTTCCTTATACTTTGTAGGAACACCAGTTCCTTATCCCCTTCAGCTTTCTTTCCTATTTAATTAATATTAGTCATTTAAAATCCTCCATAATCTTTTGTACTTATTTCTCTGATTTGTTTGAGTACTTCCCTCCATTTATCTTTCACTAATGGGTTGCTTGTAGACCACACTTATGCCTATTAATATGAATGATCCAACTCCCACTAAATCTCTGTACTCTATTTGTCTAAGTTTCTTAGCACGTCTTAGCTGTTTTAAATCTTTTTAGTCTATTTTCTGCAATTCTTGGTGCATTGAGAATCCCCTTGTCACATATCTTCAATGACTATCACCATGATACCATGTCCATCTTTGTCTCATTTCTGTCACTTTGATAAATTGACCAAGCTATCTTCATTTGATGCTGCAACTGCATTTGTCCTTTCATGATTATCCTCTTTGTTCCACAAGTAACACATCCATAACCCTATCTTCTCAGTGAAGTGCCACATTGTTACCTCTGGCATCAGTTTTTAATGGATGATGCATCCTCATCTCTATACTGTGCAGTATGTATTCCGATGACTCTCTTCTGCACACCTTAGCTACTTCTTTTCACCTCTCCATCTTGTGGTGTTAAACCACCTGTATGATGTTTGGCTGTAGATTAATCTGAAAACAGTTTTTTTTAATCGCCTGGCTTAATTTCTCTAATGTCTGCATTGTCCTCTTATGTCTTCAGTTCCTACAAACTCCAGATCATTCAAGTCAAATACCATTTGTGTTCAATCCTAAATTTAGCCCATCAACAGTATCCTCCTGTCCTCCCATGGATGAAATTTGAAATACTCTGACATTCTCACCCCATTCTTCTACAATCTCACCCCATTCCTTCTCTGCAACACTTTAGAGCTATGAGTGAGTTCTTCTTGTATCTTCTGGTACTCTGCAATTGTGTCTTTAACTCCTTATGCCTTTACTGCAGTTCCTCATCATCCTCCTCTGAAACTTTGTGGAATTGTTTTCTTTTGTGAAGGCAAATTTATATCAATCACCTAACCACATAGCTTAGCATAATGGGTATACTTGCATATAAGTTATAAATATTTTTCCACCAGAATGCTTGTGAATAATCTGACTGCTTTGACCTACTATTTTGTATTTAAAATTATTTTCCTAGTTGTCACAAAAACGCAGGAAAATAGGAGCCAGGAGTAGGCCACAGGTCTGCTCTGCCATTCAATATGATCATGACTGATCGACCCAGGCCTCAATGCCTTCTCTGTGTCAGATCCCCATAGTTTTTAATTCCCCCGATCTTTCAAAAATGTATCTATCTTCTCTCTAAATACTTTTATTAAGCTAGCCTCCATAACTCTCTGGGCAGTAATTCACCACCTATGTGAGAAGAAATTTCTCTGTAGCTCTACAGACATTACTTGTTTCCTATTTTCAGTCAAATAACCAAACTGCCATCAAGTCCATGTGTCATTTAATCTAAGTAATATACCTTATGAAATTCTGAAATTTAGATGGCATGATTAACTCAATCTGAATGGAATCTGGAAAATTGCCTGAATTAAAAGATTATTGAACTGGCTTTTTTTTAAACCCATGATCAATATCATGTTATAGTTTCTGCTTATTCATAATTGCTTTATTTATGAATTGTTTCTGGAGATGAGCTGCGTTAACTTCAGTTATTTCTCTTATAAAGTCTGCAGGTGCTTCTTTCCTGTGTCCATACTTTGCTTGATAAACTTCTGAAAGGAACTCAACCTCAGTCACTCAGTCATCTCAAAATATTAGTTGAATGTATGACTCCAGACCATTCTGAGTGGGAAAATCTGAGGCAGAAGCTTGCTTCTCAGGTAAAATCTAATATTCAGCCCAAGATATAAACTTGCAATTTTTTTTTAACATGTGCTTTTTTTGGATCATTCTTTTAATGTTGTATACATTTTTATTAATTGAAAATGTATCTTTAACCAAGAATGAAAATTTATCTTGTCTATTTGCAGTAACTGTATGGCTTTGTATTCTAATGTATAATTAAAATTTAGGTATATTTCTTGATAATATCTAAAAGCTTAATGCTATAAAGCTTTAATGTGCACTTTATTCACAGTGGCTGAGTAAAGCATTGCTGAAAGAACAAATAAGTTTGAACAGGGATGTGTTGTACACTGGCGCTAACATTGTCTCTTCTGACAAGATACCGAATCATTTGTGTACTGCAACTTTATTATGCCACGTGCAATTGCAGATATTAGAAGGTAATATCTTTTTTGAACAGAAGGAGATTCACACAGGCACGTCCATATCACAAAGTAAGTTTGTATGTAAGTATAAATAAATGCTGTTGTGCTCTTTGATAATTCATCAGAATCTTAAGTATGTATTAATTAAAATGAGTTAAACACATGTGGGAAAGCTACAGTGTAGCAGGTTAAGAACATGCCCTGATATTTGCAATAAGGCAACCTGAAGAGCTTATGGAGTGATACTGTAGTATTAAAACTAGTTAAGTTTTAATACTACAGTACTGGAGTTGATTACAATCAACCACTTTATAAAAAGAAGTGCATTTTAAGATGAAGGAAAATGAAAATATATGTTGTAACGGTCCAGTGGAATAGCTTTTCTTTCAGAATTTATGCTTAATATTTAAAATGCATTCCAATAGATTAGTACCCTTCAATTTCTTTACTGAATATATCACAGATTTTCATACTGTCAAAGCCACTTTTATTTACTGATCAAATCAAAATTTATTCACAGAATTTGAAAGCCATCCTAATGCAGAAATTCCAATATCCTGAAATCTCACAATTCAACTTGATATTTGTTTTGCCTTCATGTCTGTCTTCCTAAACTAGACAGAATTATAAACTTTATCTTGTGCAATAATGTCAGGAAGAAGCTTATCATTGTAAATTTAATTCTAAACTGTTAACATGCCACATTGGAAGTAAAATAAAAATTCTGTTCATCTTCTGTTCATGACTCATAGATAGACACATGAATGATAGAAGAATAGGGGGCTGTGTGGGAGGGAAGGGTTAGATAGATTGTAGAGCAGGATAAAATGTCAGCACAACACCGAAGGGCCTGTACTGTGCTATAGTGTTCTATGTTCTATCATCTTCGCTCATCTTTAGTAAATCCATGCTGTCTTTGGTTGACCCCATATTTCTAGATGTCTGTTAATATTGGAATGAACTCCTGTGAGAAACAGTCAATCAATCAAATAAATTATTGTTGCAGTTCCTGCCTAAACCAACTGTTACAGATAAGATCGCAAATATTTTTAATGAACTCCTTAGCAAACTAAAATCAAGTCAAATGAATTGAAACCAAATACAGTAGGTTAAATGAAATTATCAATACTTCCGTCCAAATTTACCTCCTTGATTCTAAACCTTGTACTCCCCTTACCTTGTGCACTTGACTGATTTTTCACAGCTGGAGACTGATCCGGCTGCTCGCATCATATTTCTGTTACCTAATCTCCTGTAAGCTTCACATATTTATGGTAACCTTATAATAAAATAATCAATGTTTATTATTCATGCATGAGCCTTGGCTTTAAGTGTCAATAGGCTATGCCATACAGCTCCATCTCATCTGTGATTTATAAAATTGCGGGAGCAAAGACACTTGCACATTGTATCTCCAGATATTGAGATTTATTGCAATCCTCCTAATACAGTTTAAATCCCCTGATTTCTATGACATCAGCTATATCAGCTATTTCCTGAATTACATTGAGAAGCTTCTACATTTCTATCTATTATTGAAAACCCAGTGAACTTTTTCATCATTACATCTCACCAGACATGTCAGATGGCTAATATTATCATTTGAATTTACTTCTCACAGTGATGGCTCATATTAATGAATGAATTGCTTTACAAGATATATATTTGTAATAACTAATAGAATTTTAAAAAATGCTTCATGGGATTTAAAATCTATGTATAATATCAGAAGAAGTAAGTCATGCAAGTCTGTAGTTCTAGCTAATAGAGTCATAGAGCACTACAGCACAGAAACAGGCCCTTTAGCCTATCGTCCATGCTGGCCTGGTTTTCTGCCTAGTCCCATCTACCTGCACCCATACCTCTCTCATCCATGCATCTATCCAATCTTCCCTTCAGTGTTAAAATTGAACTCACATCCAACACTTCTGCTGGTAGTTCATTCCACACTCGCACCACCCTCTGAGTGAAGTAGTTTCCCTTCAGATTCCCCTTAAATATTTCACCTTTTGCCCAAACCTATGATCTCTAGTTCTAGCCTCATCCAACCCAAGGGGAAAAAGCCTGCATGCATTCACCCTATCTATACCCGCCATAATTTTGTATACCTCTATAAGATCTCCCCTCACTCTCTTGCACTCCAGGGAATAAAGTCCTAACCTATTCAACTTTCCCTATAACGCAAACCCTATCCCAATGCATGGCTGCCCTCAAAATTGGCCTTCCTCCAGTTTAGAATCTTATCCCTAGGACCAGTCCTATCCTTCTCCATAATTATCTTGAAACTAATGGAATTATGATCACTAGATCCAGTGTTCCCCCACTCACTTCTGGTACCTGCACTGTCTTGTTCCCTCAGAAGAGATCCAGTATCACACTCTCTCATGTTGCAACCTTTACATATTGATCAAAGAAACTTTCCTGAACGTATTTAACAAACTGTTTCCCATCCAGTCCATTTACAGAATGAGAGTCCCAGTCAATATGTGGAAAGTTAAAATCACCTATTATCACAACTTTAGATTTCCTACAACTGTCTGCTATGTCTCTACAAATATGATCCTCTATTGGGAGGATCAATCCCGCTATTGGGAGGTCTATAGTATAGTCCCATTAACATGGTCATCTCTTTTTTATTTCTCAGTTCCACCCAAATTACTCGGTAGTCAAGCCCTCCAGTATGTCCTCTCTGAGCACGGCCATGACATTTTCCCTGATGAGTAATGCTACCCTCTCCCCCTTTAATACCTCCTCCAACAACGGAAACTCAGAACATTGAGCTGCCAGTCCTGCCCCTCCTGCAACCAAGTCTCGCTAATGGCTACAACATCATAGTTCCACGTACAGATCCATGCTCTAAGTTCATCTGCCTTACCTACAATACTCCTTGCACTGAAATAGATGTAACTCAGAACATTGGTCCCATCATGCTCAACCTTTTGGTTTCCATCTTTGCTTGTAATCTTAACATCTACCATCCCCACAACCTATTCACTTGCTATTCTGCCACTCAAGTTCACCATGCCCCTGCCCCGCAGCTCTGGTTTAAACCCCCTCGATCAGCACTAACAAACCTTCCCGCTATGATATTGGCCTCCCTCCAGTTCAGTTGCAAACCGTCCTGTTTGTTCAGATACACCTGCCCTGGAAGAGAGCCTGATGATCTAAAAATCCAAAGCCCTTCCTCCTGCACCATCTGCTGAGCCATGTGTTAAACTGCACTATCTTCCTATTTTTCACCTCACTAGCATGTGGCACGGGTAGCCATCCTGAGATCACGATCCTGGAGGTCTTGTCTTTTAACTTTGTACCTAACTTCCTGAACTCACTTTGCAGGACCTCGTTACTTTTCCTTCCTATGTCATTGGTACCAATATGTACCACGACCTCCGGCTGCTCCCCTCCAATTCATTTTACGGATGAACTAAATGTTGCAGGGCAGGTTGAGGAAGTGGTTTTTAAGGCACACACAATTCTGGGCTATATCAATAGAGGCATGGTGTATAAAAGCAGGAAAGTCATACTGAACCTATATAAAACAGAAATTTGGCCTCATTTAGAGTATTGTGTTCAATTCTGGTTGCCATATTATCAGATACGAAAGGGAGAGGGTGTAGAAAAGATATATGAGAATGATTTCTCAGATGTGGGACTATAGTTAAAAGAATACATTAGAGAGGCTGCGACTGCTTTCGTTGGAGAAGGGATGGCTGAAGTTCGATTTGATAGAAGTATCTAAAATGATGAAGGTCAAGACAGTGTTGATAGCAGGAGGCTGTTCCCCTGAGTTGAGGAATAGAGGTTACAAGTATAAAATAAAGGGGAAGCTAATTAAAAGTGACATGCAAAGAAATATTTTAAGCAGTATGTGACTGGAATCTGGAATGCATTATTTGCAGCTGTTGTGGAGACAGGTTCTATTGTGGCTCTCAAGAAGGAATTGGATAAATATATGGTGAAGAAAAGTTTGAAAGCTCCAGAGAAAGGGTCTAGAGAATTGATCTAGCTAGAGAGCCAGCACAGTCATAATGGGCTAAATGTCCTCCTTCTGTGCTGTAACTATGATCCTGCAAAACACAGTGGCAATGGACTTGGTGCATGTTACATGGAACATTGTTACTTGAGTGATGTGAAGTAAATAACCTTAATATAAGAATTTCCAATTAAAATTTGTGTTCAGATAAACAGAAAATTAGTTCATACTCTGTTGTTTTAACCAATGCAGCTCATCCCCAGGTTACTAACAGCCGACCTACGTACATCCCTTAGAAATGAATGAGTGCACATAAATTCAGAAGTCCAACTTATGTTCACATGCTCATTTCGATGGACAGCAATTTTCTATATGCACTGGACGAATGGGAACACTTGATGAGAAGACAACTCAAGTTTCCCACCACCCCAGTCATATTGAGGGGGTCATATTGAGAGCAGTAAAGTGCAGACTGCAGGAGGAATTCAGCAGATTGGGTGGCATCTGTGCAGGGATAGTTTCAATACTGAAAGCAGTGTTTGTGATTCTTTACATACACTGTACAGGTACTGTGCTACATAATTCTTACAGTATTTTGCTATTACTATGCCTCTGCAAAGATGCACATGATCTAAGAAAAGAAAAACCATCACAATGGAAGCTAAAATGGATATAATTAAGCAATGTGAA
>JARFYF010000074.1:72912082-72925534 GCA_030265395.1 Rhina ancylostomus | reverse complement strand
TTCAAAAGCGTATCTACTTCCACTTTAAATACTGATTGAATAATGATTTGGCTTCCACAGTTCTCTGTGATAGAGAATTCCAGAGAGTCACTACCTTTTGCAAGAAGAAATTTCTGCATCTCAGTTTTAAATAACTGGCCCCTAATCTTGAAACCTTGTCCCCGCCTTTTAAGACTCCCCACTGGAATCTACTGAAACACCTGGAATCTACCTTGTCATTCCCCCATAGATGCTTCAATAAGATCACCCCTCTTCTAAACTCTAAAGAATAATAACCAAACCTGTTTAGACTCTCTTAATAGTCCAATCTTCTCATCCTAGAAATTAGACTTTTTCTTATCTTCTCTCTTTTGCTCCTTTTACTGGATCTAGTTGAGATTCCTCTTATGGAAAAAGCATAAAAGGCAGAAAACACCTGGGTCTGTGGTGAGAAAAATAAGTGTTGGTGCTTCAGGTTGATGGCCTTTCACCAGAACTGACAATTTAGTTGTTTCATTGATTTATTTTTAACAACCACTTTTTACTTATCTGTTTCCTGGTCATTTACTTTTCTGGTAATAATTACCTTTGTCAGACCTTTACCCCTAACTCTTATCTCTTTTATCTTCAGGCTTCTGCTATTTCCATGAAATGCCTTTCCTTCCTTGCTCCTCAAAAGTTTTATCAATTGTCTTATTTAATCTTTCCTCTGAAACCTTGATGTCATTCTCTTCTCTTTCAGATGGATCCTGTGCCCCATAAAATCAACCCTCCTTTCCATTTCTGGCACATGTTTAGCTCTCTGATTTGTCTTGCGAATTAAGATGTGGCTCAGCTAACAAGTACCACCCTTGGAGTCCTTTTGACTTTAGTCCATTTGTTCCCAATACTCCCTTAGCAGGACTTCCTTCCATTTCATTTCCATGCCATTCTTGCATCTAGCTTAACTGTAAAGTATGACCAGAGCAAATTAGTCAGATATTGCTCCTCTTCTATTTCATAGCAAAAGGTCTGTAACTTGCACTCAAGCTCAGTGGCTCTGAGCTAACATGCTTCATGGTAGAGGTATTTTTCATATGTGTGGCCATCTGATACAGTCTCAATATCCACATATTCCAACATGCTGCAGAACCAACATGTTGGCTGTGCTCCCAATCCAGTATTTTATAGTGCTTTCATTTATAGCTGGCGGAAACTTATTTCGAGAACTAGTAAAATCACAAGAGTCTTCAATAGGATTAGTGGGTGGACTATAATAAATTTTAATTAATTAGTTACACTATATATTTACATTTAAAGTTGTTAAATTGGTTTAAATTTACTATTAAAGCATAGATAATTAAGCACTTCTGCAAATCCTGCCATTTCTCTCCAATAACAACAGATTTCTTTTCTTCTCTTTTCATTATTTTAATGCTCTTATGGGGCTCTCCAATGGTCTTTTTAAAGTATTATGAAGACATTTTTGATGATCCTTCATAAATCTGTAGTCTCATTTTGAGCCATGCATTTTGTTTAATCCTCGCACGTTTCCATACTGAGTAATTATCATATTCATCCCAGTTCTGAATATTTCTGGAGTTTCATTTTTTAAAAATTTAACACTTCCATCTGTGAAACAAAGCATCTTCAGAATCATAGAATTGTTATGGTATAGAGAGAGAAAATTAAGCCCATTATGTATATGGAGATTCCTAGTAGACCAAGTCAAGTTTATTGTCATTTGCATGACTATGGTGAAGTACAAGTACAATGAAAAACTTGCTTGCAGCAGCATCATAGGCACATAGATACAGACAACACACAAAATATAAATTAAACAAAACTGATACATAAAATTATACAATACAGTGGGGGAAGAAAAAGACTGTGCAAAAAAAAAACAAAGGCACAATTGAAGACAGTGGTAGTGCAAGAGGTCTGCAGTGTTCCATTGCTGATGTAGGGTTAGTGTTGTGCAGGTACATTCACGAACCTGATGGTTGTAGGAAAGTAGCAGTTCCTGAATCTGATGGTGTGGGACTTAAAGGCTTCTGTAACTCCTGCCTGAATGGTAGTAGCAAGAAGAGGGCATGAGCTGGTTGGCGGGGATCCTTGATGATAAATGTTGCCTCTTGAGGCAGAGCCTCCTGGAGTTGCTGTCAATGGTGGGGAGGGCTGTGCCCTTGATGTGTCCACTACTCCCTGCAGTCTTTTGCATTCCTGTGCATTGGAATTGTTGTACTAGGCTGTGATGCAACCAATCAGAGAGGGGGAATGGAACCTTCAGTTCCATTCCTCTTTGCTGCATAGCTCTGCAAATTGTTATTTCTCAAGTGTCTGCCCAGTTTTCTTTTGAAGGCTCTGTTTTGATTCTTTTACTTCCATCTTTACAGGAAATGAATTCCAGATACTAATTGTTATTAGAGTACAAAACATTCCTCAGGTCCTCCTGTGTCTTTTTCCCTGAATTTTAAATTTGTGCCTTCGCCACAAATGGAACCGTCTTTCTTCTATATATCCTTTCTGAAACAAGTCCAGATCTTGTGCACATCTACCAAAAATCCTATATGCTGCCTTTGCACCAGACCAAACTATTAGCTGAAATTTCTCATCACTGGAACCATTTAAGTAACTCTTTTCTGCAACCTCTTTAGGACTTTTACATCATTCTTAAAGTATAGTGCTCCAACTTGAACTTCATATTTCAGTTCCCTCAATGATTTAAAATAATTTTCTATGTAATTTTATTGTGAACATGTATCTTTAGCTTGATAATCACTGGTATGAAATGTTTTCTGCTTCGATTCACTTCATAGGAGGGTTTGGAAGCCTCGCCATTATGAATAGCTACTTAAAGAAAGGAGTCAATGAGGGTGATCACCTTCTAGATAATCAACTGTTTATAGATGTGTTAAATATAATCATGGGATGGAGAAGTCATGACGAACATATATTTTTGTTTGACTGGTAAGATGAATTTTCTAAGTTTTTGCTTTTTATTCATTTTATTTTTGGTTGAAGACTTTGTACCACCCAAAAGCACTGATTTTCTATGTGGCCAGTTGTAAAAGTTTGTCTGACGTTTTAGATATAGTTAATAATTTGACACTTAAAACAACATATCAAAAACAGTATGCTTTATGTAAAATTCTTGATGAGTGAATGATATAATAAATAATATTAGATTGCTGTTGATATTATAGTGCAAAATACAGCATCTTCTTGCTTGACAACTGCAAATACATTTCAAAAGTACTTAATTAACTGGAATGCACTTTAGGATAAAGTTAAATGGTGAAAGATTGTATTTTAAAGATGAGCTGCTTCTTCTGTGTCATTAATATCCTGATTAGTTTGACCTTGTGGTGATTTTGGTTGAGGAAGACTGAGGACTGTTGGAGAACTTCCTTTCAAATCTGTAATATCCACTTGAGAAGGCTGACAGGACCTTCTTTTATTTTCTCAGCCAAATAATGGTACCTTCAGCCTAGGTAATGTTCTGTCTGATTAGATTTGAGATTACAATTGGAACATAAATCACATAAGTTTTAAGTAATCTACATGTATGGATGTTTAATAGCACAAGATGTCAGACCAAAAGGGCCACACTTTACAACATCCAAAGTAAGCATTCATCCCTTCAAAACTCAAAGTCTGTTATTGTTACTTGAAAGCACGAAAGAAAAGCAGTTCTGATGAACATGTATAGTATTGTGAATAATACCTGCAAGGAGTGGACCAAGGAGAAATCCAATGGAAGTTAGCAGCTGTTTGACCTATATATTTTCTCCATTTATTGTCACAGAAATTCCTGAGGTTTCAAATGAAAATTTTAAAATGTAAACATCCTCATTTCTTGTTTTAAACTTTGTTCTATTTCTTTTACTCTCCTCCAAAAATAACACTGAGGGAATCTTTAAACAGATAAAATATCCCTTTGCATACTTCAAGCCTATTGGTTTTAGTTCAACATTGATAGGCTTTGCCCTCCAGCTTAAAGAATTGTGCAAGAAATGATGGAAATATTTATAAAGTTAATAAAAACGTTTTAATTTTTGGTACAGTTATCTTTTTATTTACAATGATGAATAATTCAGTGTGCTTGATTACCAATATTTGAATGAAAGCATGATCTAATCACTTTAAAATGTATGATGGTGCTTTGATTCTGTGGTTTAGGTGGTTTAATAGATTTTTAAAATCTTTTTAACATCTCTGCTTTCTCTCTAGTGCTTTAAAAAATCCAGAATCTCATTTGCTTGGAATCAATGTGGAAATTTTACGTTTTCTGAAACTGTTGATCAAATATTTACCTACTTTACTAACAAATGAACAGTGGGACTTCATCATGTGTTCCACTTTGATGTGGTTGGAGGTGAGTTTTAGAATAAGAAAACAGATTGCTACTCAAAAATGATGACATTATAGTCTTTTAACTGGACTAATTACAGAATATATAGCTGATTTCCTTGTTCATTAATGTCTTGGTAATTTTAAGGAAGACAGATAAACATCGTCTGGATTACACTGTAGGAATATCAGACTCTCAGGAGTCGCTTCAATTAATTAGTAAATTGGCCAGTACAGTTAAACATGTTCAGTTGCTGTCTTGCTCTCACAAAACCTTTGCTATACTGCTACAGGTGTGACATCTCATTTTCTCCAAAATTTAATTTCGCACACATTTAGATCACTTCTAGAGGGAGTTCCAAGTATTATGGACGGAAAAGCTCATGTAAATTCTGAAGGAAGCTGAAAGCGTAATGAATAGAAAATATTGTTTGTTTGCCATTAATTGCAAAATTTGAACTATTTATCATTATCAGAGTTCTAACAGACTTAAGTTTTTAAGTAATATCAGAAATTGAGAAGAACAACTAACAATTGACCATCTGAGCTGCTGACAAATACATGATCAGTTTTGATCTGAGGATTATCTAACTTCCCTTGGGAACATAAATGTTCTTATTTCAACATACCATCAATAATCCTCCTTTTGGATATCAGGCAAGATGTGAGAGTGCAACATTAGTGGAGAGATTTCACCTCACTCTCTCTTCCTATTGCAAACTTCTGACACTTTCTATTTGTACCTGAGGACTGATCAGAGTTGATGGGTTATTGAACTTGAACATCTCAATCATAATATCCTGTCTCAAAGCTCAAAGATTATGATTAAACATTAGCATTTTCCTGTCTTCCTCCCCCAGCTAGAGTTTGTTATGTAATCTCATTTATGTTGCTTTGCTCACCATATTAAGATTAATTTATGTAGAAAGGCAAAAAAAAGTTTGTGTGCAGCTTCCCTACACTTGTGCTTTTTCATACAAAAAGCATATGAAAATTTGAATATAATGAAAACTAATACAGGTAAAAGAGAAATTCTAGGAGGCAAGTGGGCAGGATTGTGGCAGTCATTGTATTTATTAGGGATACATTTTAGAAGTTGGGGCAGCAGAAGAGTCTTTATTATCAGTATCAGAAATGTTAAGTTTCTACTGTGTAAGCTGTCCTTTTCGTTAAAGGTTAAATTATCAATAAATTTCTCATTCAAGAGCAGGAATGATGTTTGCTTTACAAAGGTTTTTGAATTAATACTGGGTAGTATATGGTGTTTCAAATAAAATGGACATTCTGTTGTGCTTTTCTTTCTTTTACCTCTATCATTTTCTGGATCCAATGTACGAAATTTGTACTTGTATCTTATTGTTAACTTTTCAAGATGCTATGGCTGTATTTGCAAATAGATTAGAATGGCAGTTTACCATCCTGTACTAATTTTTTTTTCCATTATCCTCTTTATTTCAGACTTCTAGTAATACTGTATCACTTGATTCCAAGCCCCTGATGCTGCATTTTGTTTGTCAGTGCTGTGGCATGCTGTCAGATCTTAGCTACATGTTTCAGACTTTAACACCAGAAATAAGTAAAACTCTTCCTGCTAATCTTCCAAACGAATGGAACAACTTCTTTGTAGAAGGAGCCTACAGCCAACTGTTACCTCTGTTTTTAAAAATTGCAGGTAATGACATATTCTCACACTGAACTCCAGTGGCAAAAAGAAAAATGCTTTAGTGGAACATCGATTCTGTAATAGAGATATTGTGTATATTGGAAGAATGATTCTATGACTTTTTCCTATTTAATTCCTTTCTGTGTGGCATAGGAATGAATGCATGTTGTAAGTGTGGACTATCATACTTGTTTTGCGAGTATTGCTGTCTGTTTGCACCATGTAAAAATACTGTGCTGAGGCTCTTAGGATCAAAAAAAATGCAAAATATACATTGTATCTTAAGGACATTTATTTTCATTTGCAAGATTTTTTGCATGTCTGCCTAATGTTTCCATCAGTTTTCAGCTGTTGTTATTCAGTTGGTTGTACTCTCGCCTCTGAGTAGGGTTGCCTGTAGTCCCATATTTTGCAGGATTTCTCATGCCCAAGAGGAAACTTGACTGCCCAATACAATTTTAATATAGACTGTAAGTTTTCCTGTTTAGCCAACATAAATCCCTAGACAGGCCCAATGACCATTCAAGCAGCATCTGGTGGTATAAACATAAAGCTATGATAAACTTTGAAACGCTGCACCATGTTGTGGAATGAGGCTGTGGCTGCTGATCAAAGGAGGACTCTTACTGCAGCCATATCATACTGAGTTGCCTACCTGACTGCAAATCTTCACCCCTAATTCTCCCTGGACTAGTGTTGTTGTTCATGCTGTCAATTTTGGTTTGTTTTTACTTTTAGTCTCCCACCATGGTGAAGTGGAACCTTCTCAGGTGTGGGGGCGGGACCCAGATGTTGGTTATCATTCTCCGAGGGAGAAGCTAAGAGTTCTGTAGGGCTGAAAAGAGACTGAAAATGTTACCAAAGGGCAATATCTGGATATGAAATAGGAGATGGCCAAATATGGATCCTTGTCAGAGCACCAAAAATAATTTCCGGAGCAGGAAAACAACTTTTACAGGTGATTCTCTGAATACAACTAAAACTGCCAAGTTCAGTCCCACTTCTCTGCAATTCTTCCCAATTACCTGCAATTTTTAAAAACAGAGGGAAGTGTTGGAGGAAGATAGTGTGGTCTGCTATGTCAAAGTCTATACATGGTTCAAGGAGATGAACGGGGGCATTTTACCATCATTATAATCAGAGGATGACATTTGTGACCTTGATAACATCCATTGATTGGAGTGATTCAAAAGTGAGTTCCAAGAAAAATGGACAATGATATCCTTAAAGGATATCAGTGCCTCCAGAGTGTGCAGAAATGATTTACTGGAATTGAACCAGAAAGACTTCAATTACATGAAGAAACTGGGGTTGTCCTCTCCTGGAGAGAATTAAGAGGAGATTTGATGACTTAAGTAAAGAAAAACTCTTTCCAATAGTAAAACAACTTTCAGCCATGGCCCACAGATTTATTTACTTGGCCGAAGAGCCAGAGGAGGTATGAGAAAACAGGTTTTTTTTACACATCAAGCTGTTATGTTATGGAACACACTGCTTGTAAGTATGGGAGAAAGTAGATTCACTCACTTTCAAAAGGGAATTTAAAAGGCTGTGTGAAAGAGCAGATAAATATGACCAATTGGAGAACTAATTGAAAAGACTGACACAGGAAAAATAGGTTGCAAGGCTTATCAGTGTTGTACCTTTTAATGAGGTGATCATATTGATTTAACATGAAATGTATTGTTCAGTGTGTTAGCCAATGTATTGGAAGTGGAGTGAAGTGGGTGATTCATAGCAAACAAAATTAATTACTCAGAAACAGCCTAATTAATGAGCAGAGGAAAAATCTACAGCAGTTTCTAGTGAAAGCAGGATAATTCACCAGAAACGCACAGTGAGTTATGGATAAATCCATAAAAATTATATACATAAAATCAAACTAACACATACAACAGTGTGGTCACCAAGCTTAATTGACAGGGGATTTACCCTCTTTCTACTCTGGCTGGCTTTATTGCAGTTCCCACATGCAGCTTTAAATAAATTTCTTGAGTGAGTCACAAAACTGTACACAACAGTGCAAGAGAAAACTTTTGTGTAGTGCCATGCTCACCTTGGTTGGCTGTAAAGTGCTTTACAGCTAATGAAATATTTTTTGAAGTTTGGTAATTGTAATTTGCGAAATTTGGTAGCCAACTTCCTCAAAAGGTCCAAGAAAAAAAGAAGATAAATGACAAATTAATCTGTTTTAATGGATGATAATTGATGGATCAGTGAAGGTCAAAGCACCAGGATAAATATTGGCCAGTGTCCTCCTGATCTACAGATGGATGCAGGTTCTTTTGAGTCTAACTAAGACTGCTGGTGGATCCATGATTTAAAAACACGTCAAAAGGAGTGGCTAGGATATTGATACCTGCAGAGGAACCAAGTTACTTTATCTCTTTTGCATTACTGCCAGTGACCAGTGAAACTAGCCATAGTGGATGGTTGTAAATCAGTTACCTGTCCAGTTTATTGGCTGGAAAATGGCATTGTGGCTAGAAAGGGAGCATCAAGAAAAATAAAATACCTGCAAAGCATTGGGCCTTTGCGTTTTTTATTTTATGTATTCATTTTTCTGGTTATGGGCATTTAGTGAAGATACTCCTATCTGAATCGGAGTTCCATGATTTAGACCCAATATGATGACGGAACAGAATGATGCAATTTCAAAATGAAGTTAGTATGTAACTTGGAGGGGAACATTCAGGAGGTAGTGTTCCCTTGCACCTGCTGTCCTCCTCTTCCTCCTGGTAGAGGTCACTGGTTGTGAGGTACTTTCGGAGTAGCTTAGATGAGTAACTACAGTCTTTTTTATGGATGGTATACAATGTAGTTACTGTGCATCAGTGGAAGGAATTAAAGTTTAGAATGTTGGATGGGATACCAAGCAGTCACTATATTTGTCTGGCAAGTTCTGTTGAGTTTGGCCAACAATGATCTCCAGGATGTCAGTGGAGGGGTACTCAGCTAAGCTCTAAGCTGCTGCCTTTGAATGTTAAAATTGGGTGAGTAGACTCTCGCTTGATGGAGATGACCATTACATGACACTTTTGTTGTGTGAATGTTCCTTACCACTTATCAATCCTGAATGTTGCATACAAGCGAGGACTGCATCATTTGCTGAGAAATTACAAATGGAATTGAACATTGTGCAAGCAGATCCCTGCTTCTGACCACATGATGGAGAGAAGGTTTTTAAAACACCTGAAGGTGGTTGGGCCAAGGACTCAGCACTGAGTAACTCCAGCAGTGATGTCCTGGGACTTGGATGGTTAATGTCCAAGAGCCAAAGCCATCTTTCTGGAAAGGTATGATTCCAGCCATTGGAGTGTTTTCTTCAGGATGTCCATTGTCTTCAGTTTTACTAGGGCTCCTTGTTCTCACAGACAGTCAAAGCTTACCTTAATGTCAAGGACAGTTAGCCGTTAGGAGGCACAGAGGCACCTCAGGTCCTACTACTGCCTTACAGCTCCAGTCACCGATTCAAACTTCTATGTGTGGAGTTTGCACATTCTCCCTGCAATGGTGTCAATTTCTCCTGGGGGTTCTAGTTTCAAGGAGAGAATAGGTTACAAGGAGATAAATAGGGGGATGAGACTGATGGTTGTGCTGAGTAGCCTCCTATGTTGTAACAAAATATGACTCTCATTTTGTCTTTTAATTCAGCTCTTTTGGCAGATGCTAGTATTTTATCTGTAACAGAACAGCCTGTCTGTAGGCTAGTTCTGGAGCACATTTTCATTACTTTGGCCTTTATGTTGTATGATTCCAGAGCCTTCGCTGCATCCAGTGCTCTCAGCTGTTCCTTGATATCACCTGGAATAAATGGAAAAGGGCAAAAATTATAAAATTGTAGATTCTGGAAGTCTGAAGTAAAATGAGTCTGATACTATATTTACGAGACCTTTTGATAAGCATTTAAAAGGCAAGGAATGGATCTAATGCTGGGAAATGTGATCAGTGCAGATAGACACAAGTTCAGAGGGCCAGTTTCTGTGCTGTACAACTTTATGATTCTACTCCTCCTTGCCTATATATTACTGTACTGATTGCAGTACTGATGGAATAGGATATACTCAGGGATTGTGATGGAGGAGACAGGTTGTTGGTAAGGCGTGATTCTGCAAGCAGAATGAGGTCAGTCTTGGCTATTCTGTGCTTGAGATCCTGTAATCCAAAGACTGGTCACCAGATGCTTGTGAGGAAGACTTTGCAAAGAGCAACCAGTCAGAGAACAACTTAGCCATATTTACATTTGGTTGCTGTCAAGGATGTATGATTCATCTGATTTATTCTTTCTCTCTTAATGGTGTGGTTTTGCTACAACCGATAGGCATTGGTAAACCAGATTTATTTTTCAACAATCTGGTAGGTTTGTTGTCATTGTCAAGACTAAATTTTTCAAATTATTAACTGAATTTATATTCAACAACTATGTTTGAACTTGAATCTCTGGATTGTTAGTCGAAGTTTCTGAATTAGTAGTCTAGTATGTTCTCATCCTCAACTATCTTGTCAGAGGATGAAGGAAAGGGCAATGAAGGGTTATGGGAACAAGTTAGGTAAATATGACTCAAACTATTTACTTGCTTATAGGGTAAAGGCTGCCATGGACTAATTGGATCAAGTGGAGTGTTTTTGTACTATAATTCCAATGTTGTTATACCCATACTTTATAATGAAAATTGCAGAGATTTTAAGAGCCAACATAGGAAGAAAATTCAAAAGGTTTATAAACTTAAACCATTGCATTATAAATGCAATAGAGTTCAAGTTTGCTCTGTAATTAAAAGAGCAGATAATATATTCTGAAGCTGCTTTGTTCTTGATTTGGAAACCAATACAACAGTTTGGAATCTCCCAGCAAGCTGTGCATTTTTTCCCCTGGAGGTGGTTAATATATGGCAAAAATCACAACAAATGCTGCAAAACCTTGATTTGATGATCAAGAAAGAGTTAGGCAGGTTTTAATTGAAGAAAAAATTAAAGTATAGCCAGTGGTTGTAATTAATCTGTTTTCTAATTTCCCAACATTTTTTTTCAATTACTGGAATCTGCTAACAGTTATGCATACCTTAGAGTACAAGTCCTAACTCTATTGGTTGTATGCATAATTATCCTCTCATGGGAACGATACATTATTCCCTTCCTTAAGTGCTGTGAGCAGTTACTGTGCCAATGCCCTGTTGTTTGTAAAAATGAGCATAGTAATGGAAGTAGTATAAGATTTGTTGGAAGCCACTGTATCTTATGGATATAGTGTAAATCTTTTACTTAATATTAGTGCTTCATCAGCAATAACATAAAAAAGCACATTCCACAGAATAGGTTTAATGAAATCTTAATTCCGTGGATTCTGGGACATCTTGGACATGTTAGATTGAAAATAACAGAAGATTAATTTTGCACTGTACAACCACCATGGTTTTCAGTTGTATTGTGATAGTTTAAGAGTTTCACTTTGGAAATAGATAATTGATACAAAGATGCACAGTAAGGACAGAAATAATTGCAACACTGACTTCGAAAAATTGCAAGAGGAATTAACTGAATGGATAGCAAAAATTCCTCTCATTTCTTTATTATTTATAACTAAAATGCTAAATTTGCTAGACTAGTTGGATTGAACATAAGATATAAGCTTGATAATTGTACAATTTGAATTGAAAATTGCAGATGTTATCCCTAAATTGTTTCTTCAGAATGTTTTTTTTTCAAAATCTCATTTATTTTTGACTACACAATGCTTTGCACAGTAAATTGTAAATGATTTTAAAACCAATAACTTGATGTTTATTGTTTGTGTAAACCAAGACCAAATGCTAACAATTTAACCAAACACAAATACTTACTTATTTTAAGAAGAGAAAGCTGAGTATGGCTGTCAGTGAAACTCTATGCTTTCCATTAAGAAGAAACAGAAAATCAGCAATAAGTACCATCACATGAACTGAAGAATGATCAGCATTTTTTTCAAAATAATTCTCCTATTCAAGAATGGAACACTTTGGTCAAATCTGTAGTTTTCACTCTACACAGACACGGCCTGACCTGCTGAGCATTTCCAGTTTTGTTGTTTTACTTCAATTAATATGGTCCACTTTCCCAGACTATTTTTTTTGTTTTCTTTACAGCTGAATTCAAAGGAACTATTCTTCTTCCGACCTCAGTACACCTGCTAACAGCCTTAGGTGAAGCTTCTGCACTGATTCCACTGAAGCAGCTGATGAATCACAATCTACCAGCTAAATTTATTGCTGGTCAGAAGACTAATTTACCTGATGAACTTCAGTCAATTATGAACACATTGGCACCATTGCTACTGTCCAAGGCTAGGCCTGTGCAAATCACAGCCTATCATATGTTATACAAGTAAGAAAATGAACAATATTAAACATAGGAATTGTGAAAAATTTTCATCTTTTGCAGTGGAACAGGCTGAGTACCTTATTTCTTTAAAAAAAACCTGCCAATTTCATTTAGTAAAATCAGGTGATTTCTGTAGTAAGTATGTATCCACTAAATCAGATTACTGTCACGTGGTGAAAATGATAAATTATTTCTGCATATGTTTACAATCGGTATTTAATCTCAATACTGCAAACAAGAAAAAGTGTTTATTCCAGTAATGAAACAGTGTACCTGCTGGCACAAATAGAATCTATTTCAATTGAGTTTCCAGTTTGCTAATTAAATTGAAATGACATGTTTAGAAGAATTAGAAGAGCTCTCCTAATCTTCTGGAATCTTGATTTGAGATTGTGTTCTCCTTGCATGCCATTTTATGCTCAAGCAGTTTATTCCTGGATCATTGTTGGGATGTGTTCAAGAATGCTACAGATTGACACTTTGATTTTTTTTCCCCTCACATTAGGGAAGAGTCTTCTGTCATTCTGTACCTATTTAGAAAGTCCATTTAAGATTAGGAACTCTGTGGGAAATTTTGGCATTTTCCACTTATTCTCAAAAATGTTTTTCTTCTGTCCAGGAACAAGAAATGCAGTTCCAAATCTGGCACTGTTGAATAACTTCAAATATTTACTAGTCAGCTCAAATTTGATTTTACCATATGCTACTACATTGTAATTGGGTATTTTAACATTTTATGATACAACATGATATTGTCACTTTCAGAATAAACACTGGCCTGGTTAGGACTTTAAATTTCTAGCTTTTTAAGGGGCACACACGGATATCCTTAATGTTACTGAACAAATGTATCACATGCATCCAGGGCCTTGCTGGATTACTGGGCTACCATTGCTCCTGTTTGTCTTTCTCCTTTCCTGAAACTAAAGAGAAGTGATTCCCTTAATCATTCTTGAGCTATTAATAGTTTGTGTTTTCAGCAAGACTGGCAGAAAGACAGCATAGTGCAGTTATAGATCAATGCACAGTAAAAATATTGACACAAGTATAACAGTTAATGGCTCTGAAAAACAGATCAACACTTTTTATATATGATTTTCAGATTGAGATCGGAAGAGCGT
>JARFYF010000074.1:72865792-72876936 GCA_030265395.1 Rhina ancylostomus | reverse complement strand
GTGTGCTGGAAGTATCAGTCCACGCCACACGGCTGGTGTGTTACTGCAAAAGGTGAGCTGTATTAGAGTAAAAGTGTGTGTCCTGTCCCTTCCCACCCCCCATCAAACAATAACACCAAACAAAAACCATAAAACATCTATTTTGCTCAAGAAAGTTTCTGTAATTATATCAATATCACAAGTGTACATTTTCACATACAAGATGGATGACAATTACAGTCACTAATACGAGCACAGTAATTCTTCTTCCTTCACCTCACCAAATCAGAACTTGCAAAAACAGCAACTGTAACTTGTAGCACCCATTGTTAACTACAGTGGAATCATCTTAAGCTCAAGTCTCTTTTGCCTGAGGAAATTCTGGCTCTTATCCAATCAGTCTCCATTGGTTTTGGTCAGAATGAGCAAATATATAGCAGAACCTACTCTCTGAAGACAAGCAGTCACTGTGAATACTGTTCAGTGTTTGATACCAAATGTGTATCATGGCTACGGAAGTTCTTATCACAGATCAGGGTCTGTGGGGACAAGACATTATTGAACAGCACCATGAAAATGTAACACTAAAGCACCAAACTGAGCCTTGTGTTACACACATCAATTTAGTACAACTAGATGTTTAGCCAAAAAAAAAACCTCTCAGTAAATCACTTGAGCCGCATAAGTCATCTTGTTTGCACTACAGACTCTGAATCTGACCATGGGTGATAAAGGTTTGAAAAAAGTTGGCTTGAAAAAGGTTGGCACAAGGTACTATAAAATTTGTATATCAAATGGTTTCCTTTGAAGAACAGAAAACTTTGCATTGGACTGGATCGTTAAAACTGATCAACTGCTTGTGGTGCACAACTTTAGGTGCTAATGGAAGAGTATGGGGGTGGGCAGTGGAAGGAAGGGCAAGCGTGGGCCTTTTTCCCTCCCTCTATCTCACACTGCTGATAATTCAAAGAGGGTAAAGAAAGGCAGAAGACAAACATTCAACAAACTAATCCTTCAAATCTCCTAGCAGGCAGCTTCACAACAAATCTTGTACACCTGTCCACTTAGTTGCAAGAATCCATCATCTGGGACAAAAGAAAACTAAGTGAACTCTATTGTACTTCCTAGCTGAATTTACATTTGCAGATGTTATAGTCAACTGTATTTTGTTGGGACGATGGAATTGTATTAAATTGCGTGTGCAGAGACTTGAATGCACTCAAGTGCAAGGTGCATTTTCCTCTGAGGAACAAATCTTGTGAAGACCAGCCTAAGTTCAAAACTTTGAGCACTTTGATTCATTTTTTTTCTTCTGAATTCACAAGGTTATGATAAACACAAATGCAGCAGTTTCTGCACAATTTGCTGACAGGCTCCTAATTCTAAACAACCTGGACAGTCTCCAAGCAGATGTGCTAGGGAAAAGTTCTTGTCCAAATTCCAAAATGGTGACAAGGACTCTCTTTTTATTTGAGTTTAAATAAGGAAACAAATGTACATGAGCCCACTTCCCAGAGGTGCACCACAAGAAAACACAACAGGACCATCACCAAACTGCAGAAGAATAAAGATTAAATGACTGCTGGAGAGCAATGTTGTTTTTTGAAAAGTTAGATAAATAATTCTAGTTCAACTGGTTTCAGAAAAATTTTAATAAATACCAGTAAACCATCAAATCTAGATAGCCAACCAAAGCCAAGGAAGAGCCTACTTGTACATAGATTTCATGCTTTTATCATTAATCAGGTTAAGTAATTCTTTGACTCTTAATACAACATTGTTTATTTGTCCTTGCCACTACATTATACTATCTTATAATATTTCTAAGTGTGGGTGATAAACACCCACCCTGGTTCAAACCCAGTTCCAAGTGATGAAAATATCAAAGCACCAGTGGCCAAAAGGCTTGCTAGAATCCACATCTCAAGAATCCTAGGTGTCTGTACTGTCATTCACAACCAAGAATGAGTCAGAAAGGGGAATCCCTCTAGCTTGAAAAAAAATTAAAGCTGAGCATTTACTTTAAAAAAAGTTAATATAAAAATTCTCACTATCATTCAAAAGCCTCTCTCCGTCTCCAAGAACACTAACCAGAAATCAATGTTATAAAATGCTGGACCCAAAGCACTTGATCCATATTCTTCTGAAAAAAATTATTTAAATCATAGTACATGATGAATTTTTTTTGACATTCTCTCACCATGTGACATCAGAATCCTTCATAATCAACACTAGCTAAAAAGTGAAAGAATGCAAAGAGTAATTGCTAATTATAATAAATCAGCTAGCTAAAGCAAAGAGTAAATGGATCCTGACTGAAGATTTCCTCACAGCACACAATGGTCTAGCCTAAGTGCTGTGACTTGGTTACTGCTTTCAAACATACTAACCTTTTCCAAAACGTTTGTTGTATTCATCAGACAAAACCTGACATTCTGAACAATGGCATCTGTGTGCCTCCAACGGCTTCTGTCATGTCGCAGCCAGGCCTGTGCAGCCTCAAACAGCTCAATCTCTGGGAATCTGCTCAGCTGATCATTTTCCAAACATGTCAAAAGCTTTTCAACACTCAAGTAGGACAGAAAATCAGCTCGGGACATGAGTGGTACGAAGTTCTCTAGTAGGAACTTGTCCAGTTGTTCTTGGATACCGTCTATATTAACACTGAAATCATCTAAAAGTCGCATGATTTCTGCACAGTTGTCCAAGCAGATTTTTGACAACAGGAAAGAACAGCAGAATTTCACCACCTCAGTTAACTGGACATACATGGCTGCCTGTAGGATCTCATGGACAGTGCTCATGTTCAGTTCAATGGAGCCATAATACATAAATTGAAGAACATGACTAAAGCCTGTTGGAGTGAGTCCTTTAAGGTGAATCTTGTTCTGGTCCCTCTCCCTCATGTCAGCTGTGAACATTATTCGAAAGTAGTCACTCTGCGTAGCCAATAGTGCCTTGTGAGCCTGAAATTGGTGATCCTCAATAACTAGGGTGACATCAAATAATAATCCCTCCTCGTACAGGGTTTTAAACCCTGAAGAGACGCAGGAGTCATGAACAGAAGAGTTGTACACATCCACGTTTCCAGCCATTAATACCCTGAAACAGACGAAATATTGAATCTTAATATGCATCAAGATAAAATGAACACACTTTAAAAAAAAATCTATAGAATTATTGGCTCTCCCCAGTGACCACACTTTTTTCGAACAACATTAATATTAATCATAGTATGGTTAAAACTTCTGGAGTAGCATAATATTCAAGTTAGTGGTTACATTTTGGGAATTTTACATAAATAATTCTGAACCAGATTAAAGTATTCAGTTAAATTAGGAAATGCTTTTAAACAAAAACCACACAATTCTCATAGGCTTAACGTTAGCAACTAATTGGATTATCTAACACCAAAATAAATTCAATAGAGTAGCAATGTTGTCAATTTACATCTACAGTGCTCATTATTATCATCAGTTTGCATCTAAAGTACTTGCTATCGTTGTCATTTACTCATATATGGCTTATTTCAGTACTAACTCATGATCAGTTTGCATTCAAATGGCTCAGTATCAATATACGCAGTGATCACTGTCAGTACGTCTACAGGGATCACAATTTCAGCACCTGGACAATGAATTGGAAGATTTCTTCACCCAAATGATTTTTGTTTACTCTATTCAAATCAATCACAACATAACTAGAATGAAGATCAGGTAAGCGGCCAATCTACTCACCAGATTACGAGCCAGGTGATAATAAGACCTACCTGTTGAAATCAGTGATATTTCAGCCCAGGATATGTGACACGCACCTTTCAATGATATACTGAAATGTAATTACAGGACAGATGCCAAAGGGGTGGTTCAACACAGAAATATCCTGAATGATACCAGAGGTTATAAACTATTTAACTGCTCCTTCAGGATTCATCAGATGACCGAAATAGGTCTGCTCACTTGAAATCCCCACTGCTGTCTTCTAAAAGAGATTCAAGGGTGTTGAAATCTTAAAGGCCCCACATCAGAATGGGAGAGGATCAGAAAATTAAAAAGGTAAATGGACATTATTCAAGCTCAACAATTTACTCCGTTTAACTGCAGCTAGTCTGGGGGCATCCGAGTAACTTCCGCTAAAGAAATAAATGGAACAACATCACAATGTTATCACAGCTCAGTTCCTCAGATTTTAGCAACCATTTAAATCTAACACTGGCAGAAGAGATTTCCCAAGGCTTCGCACATCACAAGCTACGTGCAGCACCCCGATCCAGCAGATGTTTGCTTCTCTGGTCTTATCAGTACACCTACTGGAAGGTCCATGCTGCCTCAGTTCTTTCAGATTGTTGTGGAATCCCTTTGGTTGAGAGTTTTTACTGTTGGATTTTTGGCCCACCTTCCCAATCAGGCCCACCAGCAGGTGGCATAAAAAGCAATAATAGTGACCTGCCACTAAGTTTGGGAGGACCTCAATGGCCTTGTCCCTTCTCTCTGGCAGATGCCAGCCCCTTACCCTTCCCACATGCATCAAAACGCATCATTCAGCAATTTCATATCAAACATAATAAGATGCTGCTTTCTTTCTTCAACATCGGCTTGAGGGCTATGTTCCGAGGTCATCCTGTGTCTCCTCTTCTAAAGGATTATTGTTCATGTATGAGCATCAGTATCCATATTGCAGGCTATTCAGTCATGAACCACTGCAGTTAAATAAATCCAAATTTCATCCAGTGCCAACACCTGCACAATTCCAAAACAGCTGCTAAAGAGTGCTAATGAGCCGGCTGAGCCAAATTACAGAGTTTCAGCAAAATCTCAAATAAGATCAGCAAACTTACCAGCACAAAGAAAGGGACCCAATAACAAATCACAGGCTTATCTTAAAGCCAGGTGGATTCTGGCCAGTCATTCCAGTTTAACTTAATCCACTTTTAAGAAGCTTGACACAGGTTTCTCAATTATTTAACTGATCCTACAGGAAACCATGTACTCCGGCTATTATTTTAAGAAATAAGAGGACTTTCATAAAGGCACCTGCAATTTTTGATTTAATTAATTCCATTTGCCAGGCACAGGTATATGGTTCAGTTGAAGAAAGCTATGGAACTACTCTAGCATTTTAAGCCCTGTACCCAAATCTATGACTTAGGAAGCTGCTAAATGTATAAAGAATATTTTATCTTTTGGTATTTCATTAATTTTCCAGTTTTAAACTCGAATATCAGTGGTCAAATTCATTGGGAGGGGGCAATGGGAATAAAAAAATAAAGATTGCAATTTACCAATAGCCAGAAAAAAGCCAGTTTGATCTTAAACTATGACAACCAATAAACACTGCTTCATAGCAAATTCGCTGCAATTTTAATTATTAAGCAGTTGAAATGCTAAGCAAGCCACAACAAACAACAAGCAGTGCTTTCGGCTAGCAACATTAGACAAATGAATTGACCTCAACTTCCATCCATTCATTTTCCAAGAAATTATCTTCATTGCATTTTCCATCTTTGCTTTCTTAAAGGGGGTGTAGACTTTCATTGCTGCTTATTCACAAAAAATTAAGGCAATGGTTTAACAGTAATAAACAAGGCATTTTCTGTAAAGGAAAGTGAACTTTTATAGTCATTAAAGTTGGAATCTAACTATTCAGCACATCAATTTTCATTTGCCCATGAGTATGAAAGCACCATGCTACAGTGCTACAATCTCCATTTTACAACAGCTTGCAACTGTAGTTTAAAGCAAAGAAAGTTCCGAGACACTTTAAATTTAGGCACCGAAAGCTGCTACCAATCTGGGCAAGAACTTTCAGTGGTAAGGATGAGGCAAACTGAAAACATGGTCAAGGAGATAGGTCTTGCTATTTTGAAATGTGGTGGAAGAGATGACAAGATAACTTCAAAACACAGTGGTTCAGTATTAATGTGGGGAGGGACTGAGAAAGATGCACAGAGGCCTAGAGTAAAAAGAATAAGGCTTTTGGGTTTGCAGCAATGAGAGGGGAATAAACTAGAATAAGATCCAAGCAAAAGCAGACAGGCACAACACATCAAATTGACTGGTGGTATACAGAAATTCCAGAAATATGTAGTGCTGTACAACAAACATGGTTTAGATGAATAAAGTCTTCAATGTTTTGCACCTTGTAACTACACCTCAAAAGTAGTAAGCTAACAAAAGGGGATATAACTTCTTGTGCATTAAAGTGCAGTGAAATCATACAGACTAATTATTCTTTCTAGTACAGAGATCAGCAGTGTCTTGCCCACATGACCATTTTTCAAGTACGTTCCTAAAAGAAACCTTAAATATTGTCCTACTCTATTGCCAACACGAGGCTTCAATTGCAGAGGAATGTTATGCATTACTTCAAGGTGCTTTCATTCCTGTGGTCTGCATTCAGTGACATTTAAAGATGTTCAAAAGGGAAGCCACAGTATTCTCATACTCTCCAGCACTTACTCTGTCAATGTAAAATAACTGCTGGCCCAACTGTCTGATGTAAACTTATGGCAGGCTTCCCCCATCCAAAATTGCTAAAAATTCATGCTTTACTTAAAAGCATCATTTAGCTGTATATAGATCTCAGCATTAATTTTTCCTACCAGGTACACTATTTCCTCAAGGTAGTACATTAATTATGCTTTCTTACAAACAGAAGCAAGCCAAAGCACACTAGGAGTTGATTTCTTAGATTAAATCCCGTAACACTGAACTAACATACTGCCAACCAACTCCAAGTATACATTTTCCCTAAGTCTTTCACAACCAGAAGGGCTACCTGCAATTTTGAGTCAACCCTTGCCAGTGCTGCAGGGTGGCAGTGTCTGCATTTACCATGATCCTAATTTTACTAAAAGCCTCTCTTCTTTTTACTAAAAAGGCAATCCTTTTCAAAATCAACCAGTCTAATCTCTGACCTCTATCATCTGTTGATAGTCAGACATTAGCAACAAAGAACTGTATGAATGCAAACTATAATTCAAACACCTGTATTGCTTACTTCTGGGGATTCTCATCTTCTTCACCCAGAACCACTCCTGGAGTGAGGATGATTGGGAGTGACAATTCAACAAAAAGAGCAAATACTTTGCCATGCATTCTTTCATCCATGGAAACAAAGTGGTCTTTCTGCTGTCTAATAAGGCCAAAAACCATTAACTTTTACATATATAACTCCTGAATACTACTACAAAGTTTATTCCATTAATCATATTGCAAAACAAGCAGCACAATTCAAAACTGCAGCCCAATCTCCAAACCTATCCTGCTGTTTTAGTTGCTCTAGAGAAGGAATTGTTTTCAAAATGAATCACAGTTGAAATTTATCAGTTTCTGAACTCAGTCTCCTTGAAATGGGTGTCGTCTTTGTTGATCTCACAACTGCTGTTTCAGCAGTTATGAAAACAACTTATGGTTCTCTGTTCCAACCCGGAAAGGAAATAATGTGTGGGTCACTACACATAGAAAACTATTGTTGCACCTTTTGGGGTATATTAAGTGACTATTTCATCATCTTAAACAAACAGTGCTGCATTGATTACCAATTATCAAAGTTAGCAATACAGAACACAAGATTAAAAAATATGCAGCTTATGATCCAACCGTAAATGCATTCAATAAAGATGTTTAAAGATGAAATTGATCTCTTTAGCTTTCACCAAGTCACTGACTTTGGAGCTTAGCAAAGCACAGTAACCACCGGATGCATAAATATTTTGCACAAAAGTGACCATTTGGATTACTGCAACTACACTGTCAGATCCACATCAGTATAGATCCTAATTCTAGTTTTCATGATTTTTGAGAGTACTTCATAATTTTTTTGAAGTATTTAATCCTTGTGAAATATAATGAGTTAACTTAGTCTCAATAGGCACTTAATACACTATTCAATCTAAGCATCTTCTTGCCTTCCCAAGGTTCCAGTGTAACCAGAAGGTTTGCTCACCTTATTCACAAGACTGTTTAAATTTTCACAATACATCCAATGAAACTTCTCTTAGCACTGTAACTAGGTTCCCCCTTAGCCTCTTCTCCAGAGCATAAGATCTCATTTTAATCATAACTACACACTACCATCATCCCTTTGAAATGATATTTGGTACTTTCTATGGCTTCAATAGCTGTTTGCTCAGAACTATCTGCCCAATACTCTTTCTAATCATGCCTTGTCAATTTAGTATCTTGCTTTAGTAGTAGAAAAATTCAAAAAATAGAAATACAAGGCCTCATGACCCCTCCAGTCAGCTTCACCATTCAATTAGATCATGGCTAATCTAACTGTTGTTCTCAACTCCACTCCCTGTTCTTCATAATCCTTAGTTCCCCTACAGCCCAAAAATCTTTCAGCTTGGAACATATTTGATACCTCACAATCATCTTTGAATTTCTTCACCATATCTTAAATGGATGTCCCTTCATCCTGAGAGTGTATCCACCCCCCATTCCAGATCCTTCCGCCAAGTGAAACATCCTCTCAATGTCTCCCTCGTCAAGATCCCTCATAATCTTTATGTTTCGTTCTTCTAAACTCTCACAATATCAGCTTAGTCTGCTCATCTTTCTCATAAAACAAATCTTTCACTCAAGTAATCAATCTACTGAACTATCTGCATCATCTCCAAGGCAAGTACATCTTTCCTTTAATAGAGACCAAAACTGTACAATTCCTGCAAATGTGGTCTCACCAAAAGCCCTATACAGTTCTCTTCCAATGAAGACCAAATTCAACTTCCCATTGTTCAAAAGCAGAATCCATGACACCCTCTGATTTTTCCCATCCTATTTTCAGATGTACAGGCCACCAGGAACGGACCTCTCCTGGTCCGTTTATTGCAAATTTTACTACTTTTAGTACCATTTCTTTCTAATTCATATTTGCCTACGAGTTATATTTACTAAATAAAATTAACTCTACTTGTTAACCAGCTTACTTGCATAACATTTTGTATTCTTTTGCAGATTTTGCACAATTTGGAATCAAGCAACTTTCAGCATTATCCAAATTATTCATGCCTATGAAGTATGTATACCATCCCACCACAAGCATGAAGGCTATGTTGTCTCCAAGATGCTAAGAACAATTCATTCATTCTCATTTTTGTGTTAGCCATTGCTCCATCCTGGACCACATTTTATTGTAGAAAAAAAACATACACAAGCTGCTTTCACATTGATGCTTTCAAATAGTTCAATGGCACATTAACGAAGTGGCAAATGAGAAAAATAGAAGCAGCTAGATTTCCTTATACAGTAGGATATAATCTCTACCAGGCTGCCTTAGGAGCACAACAAATATATTTATAAACTTTAACCTCCAAATCAGCAGACAGATCTCAAAATAGGTCAGAAAGTTGAAAGACCATTAAGAAAAATTATATACATCACCAACATCTGATGCACAAAAATAGCACATACACTGAATCATTTGCATGCTTAATGAGTAAATGTTATTTGTGGTTACTTGATTTTCTATTGTCTCACATTAACCATTGGGAGCTGAGAAGCAAGTCACCCTCAGTCTCAAGGGACCACCTAAGAGGAAGGAGCAAGGCAACAGCATACACGTCAGAGCCATGGTTCCCAGCTGTCCCAGAAACAAGGAGTAAATAACTATCAGTTCTTGCCTGGGCTGCTAGTAAGGCACATCATTCTCATTCAGAGGAAATACCCAGCATAGCCATCTCACCTTGCTGCAAGTGCACCTTCTGTTGGACACGTGTGCAGTGACATCGACAGAATTCGTGACGGGGTCCTCAGACCTGACTGTCCTGTGCTCCTGCCTAAAAGAGGCTCCGAGCTAGCAAGCGGCTCCTGCATGGGAAGGAGAGAAAATTAAAATAGATTTGAAAATATTTCCTTATTTACATTCAAATGGCTCAAATACCTCTAATGCTTACTGCTACAGAGAAAACTATCTATGGCATTTCCAACCTCATTTTCTTCCATCCTCCTTGTTAATTATTTTATACTTGGTTGCACACCTTGCTTATGTCACTTTTTTATTTCCTTATCTGGAGATTAAATAGTGTAGCAGGGTGTTCAACTGGTAAGAAAAACACATCCAAACTCAATCTAATCTGTAATCAACATCCAAGAGTCCCAAGAAGTCCTAAAGCTATAATAACAAGATCCTGAAAAATTTTGACAGGGTGAACATGCAAAGGTGTTTCCTCTTAGAAGAAAATCCAGAACTAGAGATCACTGTTAAAAATAAGGGGCCACACTTAAAAAACTGATGTGGTATACTTCTTCCTCTGAGGGTTCTGAATCTTTGGAACATTCTCTCTCTCTCAGAATGGTGGAAATTTTTGAATATTTTCAAGACAGGGATTAGATAGCTTTGAATAAGTAAAGGGATGAAAGTTTATGAGGGTTAGGCAGGAACATGGAGTTGAGATTAAAATCAAGCCTTCTTGAAATAGGGGAACAGGCCAGAAAAAATGAATAGCCTACTCCTGCTCCCAAGTCACATGCTTGATGAATGGTCATATGCATGAAAACTATTTCACATTTGCTAAAGAAACCTATGAAGAAACAATTTAATCACCTGACTCAAATTGTATCAATTTAGCTTTATTTTCATCTATGTTCTTATTTATGAATGTTTGAAAATGTATTTAATAGTCACTTAATACAAGCTCTGGCTTACTGGTGAACACTGTATATAAAAACTGATTTTAAACTGAACATTATTGACATGAACACCATTTTAAACTTCCTACATACATGATAGAATATATCTAAGCAGCATATTGACAATAATGATGTCTACCCACATTATAAAACGCCACATTCAAAGACATTTGGAATTTACACTACATGCCTTAATACCTTTCTCAGGGTCACCCCTGTAATCAGGAATTCAAAGCCATATTTGAAAAATGTTAAATTTTATTGTGCCTTTGTAATCACAGTGCAAAAGTTGTCCCATACTGTACTTCAGGATGCCACAAATGGAAATATTACAAACTAAATCTCCACAACTGGTCTTAAAATCCCTTCATACTTTTCTGAAAATTACTTAACGCTGTAATGAATATTTACACTTCAAATCCCAACCATCCTAGAGAAACACGTGCCAGTGGGTTTAATGAACCCGGCCATGTTCAGAAATAAGAAGGTTCTTCCACCCCACCCCCCCCCCCCGAAAATTCTTCAACAATC
>JARFYF010000074.1:72648791-72660326 GCA_030265395.1 Rhina ancylostomus | reverse complement strand
TCACCTTAAAATTATGTCCCCTTGTGTTAGCCATTGTTGCCCTGGGAAAAAGTCTCTGACTGTCCACTTGATCTATGTCTCTTAAGTTTCTTAAACTTACCTTCCACATTAGTGGCCATTCTACATTATCCATAGAGCATTAAGTTTTCTGTATTAAATAACTCTGCCTGTTTTCTCTCATCAGCCAGTCTGCACATAAAATGATACCACAGCACCAATCTGAAAAATATCTGGAAGTTACCTCTTTATCAGTTGGGACATTGATGATATTGTTTGTCCTGAGTAACACTTGTTCGTGTATAGCACGAATAGCTCTGTCTGTGCATTGACATATAGGCCATTGCCCACTATCAGCCCTGTTGTACTTAGAGAACCCAGTTCTCTATATTCTTTTCAAGAAGTTGCTGTGTTGCTGTTTCTTCAAGCAGCAATATTCCAAACTCAATGCCAACCCTGATGCAGGGTCTCGACCTGAAACGTCAACTCTCCCTTTGCCTCCACAGATGCTGCTCGATGTGCTGAGCTCCACCAACAGTTATTTTGCTTTTTGCTCCAGATTCCAGCATCTACTATCTCTTGTGTCTCAATGCCTATATAGTGCTGAAAGACGGTTTAGTTTTTCTGCTTACAAAGGCAATAAAAGAAATAAGGCAACCAACAGAACATCCTTTATTGAAGGCAGTAAACTCTCAACTGACAGGAGTATCTGGTAGGACAATGTATCAAACGTTGTCCACATACCACATGGTACCCTAAGTTCTTAAAGGTATATTTACACTTACTTACACCTTAAGAGGGAATGCAGTGATTTACCAGAATGACGTCTGATCAGATTACATAAACTACAGTTGCGTTGCCTGGACATTAGCAAACTAAGGGTGATTTGTTTGAAGTTATCGAGATGTTGGCATGGGAGGTAGGGAGAAACTATTTCATTGTTTGGTAACTCTAGGGCTAGGGACATTGTCTGGAAATGGTACCAGTCCTTCCAGGATAAAACGTCAGCACAACATTGTGGGTCAGTAGTAGCAATTTGAAAATCTTTTCTATAAAAGGCAATTGAAGTTGGCTTTGCTGTTAATTTAAAACCTTAACATTTATCAGCTTTTGTTAATCACAGGTATTAAGAAATATAGAGAACAGGCAGGTACATAGATTTATAGATCTCACTGATTGATGGATAAACTGGAGGGGATAAATAACCTCCCACTGTTCTATATAATGAGAAAAAGTTCTTATCTTTGGAGTACTTCTCTGATGTATCACAACTGAAAAGTTTTCCGAATAAGAAAATTCCAAAAATGTTACGGTTAATACAAGGCTGGAGTATCCAGAGATCCACCTGGTCTGGAAGTTTGAAAACCTGTACTTCATGTGTAAAGAACAGAAGTTCCAAGATTTCATTTTATTTTTCATTGAATCTTCTTCTAACCTTAGGCAGTTCCTTGGGATTTAGGATGACTTGGCTCACTCCAGTTTTGAGGATTCTGAGGTGGCTATGAGGTCAGTGTGGAGACTGCAGGCTATCCCTTGGATGGGGCAGAAGGTTCCTGATAGGGCAGGCAGCTAGGTAAGTTGTAAGGTGGTGCATACTGTCTACCACTTACACAGGACTTCTGTGTGCTCCTGATGCATGAACTCAAATTCTCAGGACGTAAATATCTAAAAGCTTCTTCTAAATGCTGCTTCTTCAAGGTCTAAGTGCTTCTTCTCCACTTTGAGTGGTCACGGGCCAGAGATTCCGAGGAGTCAGTGGGAGTGTTGCATTTTTTTCAAGAAACTTTTAAGCACACCTTTAAATTGTTTTCCTGTCTGCCTGGTAATCTCTTCCCATAACAGAAATTAGAATAAAGGTTTTGCTTTGGGAATCCAGTGTGGGGCTTGCAAACGATGTGGTCCATGGAGCTGACTCAGTGTAACTAGGACCTCAATACAGGGATGTTGGTCTGGGTGAGGAGACTGACATTGGTTCACATATCCTTCCAATGAATTAGAAGGATTTTGTAGAGACGGTGTTGGTGGTATTTTTCCAGTGTGTTGAGATGTCTGCTGGAAGTCTCAGAAGCATATAGGAGGACAGGGGTCACCGCTGTCTGGTAGACTGTGAGTTTTGTGCCAGGACTGAGAAATTGATCTCCAAATACCCGTTTTCTCTATCGACTGAAGATTGTGCTGGTGCATTGAAGGTGGCAGTGAATCTCATCATTGATGTCTGCCTTTGCCAAGGGGTGGCTCCCAAGATGTGAGAAGTAGTCCACAGTTCCAAGGAGTTGGAGACACAAGAGACTGCAGATGCTGTAATCTGGAGCAACAAACAATGTGCTGGAGGAACTCAGTGGGTTGAGCAGCATTAGTGAAGGGGAAAGAAAATGTTGGCCTTTTGGGTCGAGACCCTGCTCGCAGCAACTTTCTGAGGAGCTGCTGTGAGTCTTGCATTGAATACAAAGGTACCTTCTAGTGGAGATGTTTCTCTTTACAAAGATCCTGCAATGCAGGGTATCTGGTGGGCAAGTGTTGCATCATGCCACTAACTGCATGGGGAATAACACTCATTGCCTCAAAACTCTGTAAAATGATGCAGGATCCAGATTAAGTCTGTACTCTGCACAACTCTATCCATCCAGTTACCTACCTGCTCCAGGGGTCGTTTCCAGGTTCTGTAACACTTTCTATTCGCAATGGAATGTACAATCTGATTAGAGTCAATTCATGCGTCTTACCACAAGCCCCGCTCTCTGTAGTCTCATTAATAAAGACCAAGATGTACTTTATTGCTTTATGGCCTATCTTCCTTATGCTGTGATGGTCGAAAGTATAGCTCTGGCTGAAATATTAGATGGTGTGCTACAGCTATTTATTTTCAAATTTGAGTAGACATCTCGTATAATTAAGTGCAGATTTGCACCAGCATAACTGAAGCAATTTTGTAGTTTAGAGTTCGTTGGACAGGAACATAGATCTGCTGTGAATTAGCCTTTATGGCCAGTACAAGGGATTTGATGAAGTTATGCCATTTTCTTGTATGGATATGCTGTTGGCACCTAAATTTAATATGCCTGAAGATGTCTTTATATTTCATTCAGTACTGACACACTGATAATAACTCGGTCTCTATCCTCACCGACTGCAGGAATAATGGTTCCCTTGATTTTCATCTTTTTCTATGATTGTTATTTTCATGACATTTTGTGGCCCAATCAGCCTCCTCTGTTCCCAGCAATAATTTGCTTCCTCATGTGGGCCTGTTAAGCCCCAGTAGTGACACTCCCTTGCACTCATGGCTAAGATTTTCCTGCCAGTGAGGCAGTCAGAGACAGGGATCAAACATAGGACAGTACAGCACAGGAACAGGCCCTTCAGCCCACAATATCTGTGCCAACCATGATGCAAAATTAAACTAAACCAATTTGCCTTCACATGATCCATATCCCTCCATTTCCTTCGGTTCAGGGTTAACAGTCCCAGTCTTTCCAGTCTCTCTTCATAATTCATGCTCCCAGTCCCGGCAATATCCTTGTGAATCTTTTCCATACCCTTTCTAGCTTAATCAGAGTGGTTCTAGTTGGATTACTCCTTGGAAAGTCCTTCACAGACTTAATGAGATGTTTGACCTCCTTCTTTGTTGTGCTTTTCTGTGATTCCAGGGGGCAGACATTATTCCTCAAATACACTTTAAATGAACAGATACAGTAGATACTTTGAACTCTCCTCTGCTTCTAAAATTCAACTCTATATTCTTCATTGGAGGCTCACTGCAGGGGCAGTCGTGCAGCTAGTAGAGGTGCTGCCTCACAACTTCAGAGATCTGGGTTCAATCCTGACCTCTGGTGCTGTCTGTGTGGAGATTGCATGTTCTCCCTGTGACAGCTTGGGTTTCCTCCATAGAGCAGGAATAGTGTAGATGCATGCTTATGGTCAGCGTGGACTGGCTTGGCCAAGGGGGCTTTTTCCATACTACATGACTCTGTGACTCTATGAAAGCAGAGTACAACAAATCAGATTAATTTCTACCAGATTTATGATTCCTGATTTTATAACAATATATTTCCCCTACTTTGCTGTACTCTCTACTGTTTCCAAACAAGAACAGCACAACAGACTGTAACAATCCAAGCTCGATAGCACAGAACTAAAGAGTTCTCCTGTGCCAATTGAGAAACATTGTACAAAACAAAACAATGTAGGCCAACAGAAATAGTGATAGGCATTTAGTGAATAAAGGTGTCTACATATAGGAGCCCAGAAAAGAGCATGCAAAATGTTGATTGGAGCAGAAGGGATTGGAGTCATGTGCTCCTGCCACTCGTGTTTCTCCTTCTGCTGCAGCCCTAATAAAACAATGTCTTCAGTAGAACTGAATATTGACTTATGTGTCTTCAGTAGAGTGATATGTTGCTTCATCCTAGCAGCAATATGTTAATGACATTTCTGTCTGCAAAACTCCCCAGAGTTGCTAATGACGGTTCCAGGGGACAATTAGGTTGGGTTTCCAGTAATTTTACTTTAATGGGCATTGGGGCCATTCCAGCTTAAACCCTCAAATGGGACCAGAATTCAGACTAATATTTCAGTTGAACTGTTATGGAGAGAGAAGTAAACTTGAGCTCACAATGTTAGTTTCTCGAATGCACTTCTTTTGAATTCTAACAGTGATCATTCACCAGAAGGAAGAGTTACTGCAAGGCAGCACTTCGTTTTGTTATGATTGCCATATCTGATTTTGAATTTAATTATTGTTCAGTATGAACTGTTCAGTCTAATGAGAAATGCATTGGCTTTTGGGAGAGTTAATGATCTTAGTTTTTCTATTAGTGCAGAGCACAATTTGACACAATGGGCTTTGTTAACTTATTTCAGTATGGTGTGTAAGATGGACAGGTAATCAATTTTGCTGTATGGTCCTTAATGATAAATGATGTTGCTTTGTGTGGTGCATTGTAATGGGGCTGCACATTATCTAGAGGCAAGAGTAGATCCTCATTCTTCATCTGGCATTGTTCTTTCAGCCTAATGATTGTAAAATTGCTCATTTGGGACATAATTCATGAGCATTAATTTAGAATTAACTATTGAAAGAAAAACTGCATGCATACAGAAGTAACATAGCGCTCATATACAAAATGAGCAAGTCAAGTCAAGCATCATGTCCAGGTGAACTTGATCCTGCCCAGTTGGAGCTCAATTATCATCAAGCAAAGATTTTCAATTAGGTACTGTAATGTTGTACACACACATTATGATAGACTGGCCAGAGATAATGAGAACTGACTTTTGTAACTTTTCAAAAAAATAATGTCAAGGGTATTGCCTGCATTTATTGCTCAATCCTAGTTGTCTTTAGGAAGGTGAAAATGAGCTGCTTCCTCCAATTGCTGCAGTACCTCTGGTAAAGCAAGTCCACAGGATTGTTGGATAAGCAGTTCCAGGATCTAGACTCTGTCAATGAAAAAGAAGTGAAATATTTCCAAATCAGGGTGGTGTACAACCTCAATGGGAACCTGGACGTGGAGGTCCTCCCATATATGCATTGCTCTTATCCTTCTTGGTGGTTTGAGGTTATGGGCTTGGATGTTGCTATCAAAGTACCTTTTATGGAGTTACTGCAGTGCATTTTGTAGGTCACACTGCAGCAACTGTGTGCTGGTGGTGAAGAGAATAAATGCTTAGAATGGTTGATTGAGTGTCTGACAAGCTGAGAGCTTCATTCTGAATGGTGTCAAGCCTCTTGAGTGCTAGAGTTGAACTCATCCACATTGGTGGAAGGAATTCATTTACACTTCTGAGTTACACCATGGAGATGGTGGAAAGTTATGCATCGCAGGATTTCCAGCCTCTGACCTGCTCTTGTTGCCACAGTGTTCAGGAGGCTAGTCTAATTTGGGTTCCTGGTCAATGGTGATGTTGATGCTAGGTAACTTGGCAATGGTACTGCCACTGAATGTCAAGGACAGGTGTCGGAGATGATCGTTGTCTAGCACTTACTTGCCATGAAATTGCTTATTACTCATCAACTCCCACATGAAGATGCCTGAGTCTTGCAACATACAACATGGACTGTTTCATTTGTTCAGAATTTGCAAATGAAATTGAACATTGTACCCTCTCTTCTGATGAAAGGGTGGTTATTCCCTTATATTCTGCAATGCGGCAGTGAATGTGTTGGGCCAGAATTTGCTGTTGCAGGGCATGAAGCTGCATCTGCTGTTAGTTACACTTATTCTAGGACATTCAGAGTTAGTGATGGTCTGACTTGTTCCAGAACACCTCAAGTGTGATCTTCAGGCACAGCATGCAGTGTGGCTGTGTCTTGAGTTGAAATATCAGCATAATCCATGTTTAGTGTAAGACACATGTTGGTAATGAAGTTGAAGCATGTACTAGGAATAATTGCTCAGGGACTTATTATGCACCAATTTGGTACTTAAACTGCTGGTCAATGGCCAATAAGGAGTTTGCATGGGGTACTGGTGACTAGCCTATTACTTCCTTGGAATGAGGATTAACTATTTGGGAATAATAAGGCACTGATATGGGTTTCAACCCTTGCTTAACAAGATGCTCACCTTTTCATGCTCCTTACTGTTGGAGTTGTGAAAAGGAGATCAAGAGAATTTCTGGGACACTTTATCAAGACTTTTCTCCTCATGGCAGGTGATGAGGCTCTTGAACTCTTTACCCTGTAGGACTGTGGAGTCTAGATCATTGGGGATATTTAGAGGAGGTAAATATATTTTTGGAAGATGAAGAAGTTGAGGGCTATGCAGGGAGAACTGACATGGAAGAGGCAATGAGGGCTGGAGCATATCAGCCATGAACATATTGAAAGGTAGGAAAAGCTTGAGGGGCCGAGTGGCCTGCTCTTGCTCCTATTCTCTTACCTTCTGCTGCTCACCAGCACTCTAATCAAAATTAGGAAGGGAAACAGAAACTGCTAAGGGTGAACAGGGAGTAGGATGGAGTTTATTCAAAGTGTGCCTTCCTGGAAGAAAAGTGGCAGTGAATTCAACAGCAAATGAAAATGAAAACAAACTCAGATTCTGAATTTTTCTTCTTCTGCTTTTATTTCAGATATCCAACATCTGTAATTTTTTGCTTTTTCATTTCCTTAATCTGTCAGATTGAGTGACTCAGAAATTGAGGGCAAGGACTGAGAAGGCACTATGGAATAGTTTGGGTGTATTCAATCTCAAAAATGCTCAGAAAGTAAAACTGACTAAAAAATTGGCTTAAGAAATAAATAAAATAGAGACTGAAAGGGAAAATAAAACAAATATAAAAATCTAAACTTTTACTTGAATTTTAAAACAAACTCATACTAAATCCGAAGGATTAACGGTTTACTTTTAATGCTACTTACTGCATTGGTAAGAGACTACCAGTAATGGATTCAACAAAAATGTGCATTCTGCACTGAGTTTATACCTGCTATGAGAATGCAATAACTTCATACCTTTCAGTGGGTTGCTGTAAAAAAATGTTGCTGGAAGCACTCAGCTGGTCAGGTAGCATTTGAGGAAAGAGAGACAGAGTTAAGGTTTCAAATTGAGGATTCTTCATCTGAACCTTTCATGAGTTGTTTCTGTGAGAGTAACAGCAGAGCACCTCAACTTGGGCATCACCCTTGGAATGTTTGAGTTTAACTGTACATCAATGCCTCCCTTTAAATTATCATGCCAAATTTGAATTAATGATACTGAATGCATTCAGTCGCAGAAAACTCTAACTCTGTACAGTTCTCCAAAGACTTTTCACATTTCATATATTATTAATTGGCATTTCCTATATGTCATTATTATATTTAATTGCTGAAACCAGTTATGGGCCTAACCATGAGAGAATTGATCTTGTGTACGATATTTTCCTTGTGCCCGGCATGAACTTTTCCTTCATCTGCATTTTATCAACAAATGCTTTACTGGATTTACCTCTCCTGCCCCTTCAAAGGTTTAATGATGGATTGCTAATCTTTTCTCCTTTTCTATCCTCACTGTATTGACACTGCAACTCATTGCAAGAGTTCACTCTCTAACTGATCCTTCCCAGGATTTCAAAACTAGTTGGTTTTTATGTCGTTTTTACTCCTGAAGACTTTGAGCTTTTAAGAGAGAGCTCAGAATGGTCAGATCACTGTTTCCTGGTTTATCTGGTCCCCTCCAGCATACTTTACTTTTCTTGGCAATGTCTTCACATTGGGCCTTGATTCCTTCCCATGCTTTTTTTACACACTATGTTAGAATTATGATACCTAATGCTGTGCTACAGAAAAAAAGTGCTTCACGACCAACATGGATACCTCGATTATTACCCTTCATTAGCAAGTTGTAAATTGTCTGGATGAATTTTGAAGGCTGAGAGTAAATGAACTTCTTTTCACTTTAACTATTTTGCTTCTGCCTGGGTGAGAGAGACTGAGGGTGTGCCTTCTGTCTCTACAATATAAATGTTGATCTTGTGTGCTGAGATTATATCTCAATAAACATCCAAAATACCTGAAACAGCCAAGCAAGGAATTTAGTTCAGGAGCCAGGTAGGGAGAGTTAATAAATCCTGGCTCAACCAGCACCACCCATATTTTGTGAAGAAATAAGAAAATTCATTACTATCACATTGTGATTTGTGGGATCATGTGTTTAAATCTGCTCTATTTCTTATGTTACAGGAATGATCATATTTCAATAAGTATTTTGTTAGCTGTCTGATACTTCAGGGCACCTGAGTTCAAGAAAGGTTGTGCATAGATGTACTTCCTTGCCTCTTATTAATCTTTGTCCTGTGCATTGCCATTGACTTGGAGACAGGAACTTTAAAAAAGAAATCAAGTGCTTTTGTGATCCATATTATGAATTAGCAACTTTATCTTAATTGCAAGTTCATCATTTCTATATCTAATTTAAAAAAATACAATGTTGGACACACATATTAATTGCTGATTTATGACTGCATCCAAGATCGGCAAGCTTTGTTGAAATGAGCCTTGAGGTTTACACCAGTATTCCCTTCCCTACTTTGCATCTTGGCAGCAGAACAAATGAAGTTCCACACTTCCCCTTCTATGACTGATGCCCCTATTGAGAAATTCTTTGCACTCCCCAGAGGAGGCTGTCTGCCAAGCACTGCAAAACTTGTGGAGGCGATAATACATTTAAAAGATTTGACTATGTGCAGCATAAGAAGATTACGGAAAATTATAATGAGGGCTATTTAATGTGAGTAGCTTACAGCAGTTTTACAGAGGCTTAAGTTTGTACACAATTCCCTTGCATTTTGGAAGCTTTGAATGTGGTCAGAGCTTCCGAATGGAGCCTAGGACATGTTTGCACAATTATGGAGCAAATTGTACCTGATGTCCAATTTTGAAGGTATTAGTAAATGCAGAACTATTGCCCACTGGAGCTTGAGGAGCAAGTACAGCAAATGGTCAGTTTGCAATCATGTTTTGAAACTTGCTGTTATGTTTGAGGTCATCCTTTCAGTTAACACCCTCAACCTCACATGAGTGAACATGAAAACAATTAAAATTGTGATGAAAGGTGAAAATATTAGTAGCGCAATGAAGGACATATGGTTAGGAAGGAACCTTGAGAAGCTAATGATAGGAGGCGGGTTAATTAGAGGCAATAAAAAGATAAATCAAATTTAAGATGACAAATCAGAGTGAAAAGCTGGTTCAGAATAGTAAAAGGATGGTAGCAAACAAGAGCTGAGAGGAATTAAATGAGGAAATGGAAAAAGAAAATAAAATAAAGCAATGCTGAGTTTGCAATTAAGATAAACAAGGAAAATATATATAGAAAAGTGAAAAGCAGGAGCACTGCTAATTAAGGAAAGAGCAAAGGAAATGTTAAGAATAAATAAAAAGGCCAAATGAGAAAAATGAATGAGATGAGAAGGAGAGAATTTGAGTGTAAATAAAATAGAAAGGATTCTAACAAGGAAATTTAAAAAAAGGATGGGAGCATTGAGAGATCTTGCAAACTTAGACAGCAGATGAAAGATTGCCTTTTGTTTCTGGGCAGCTCAACACCTTTTGGCTGTAGTCACTGCTGTAATTTAGGAAGCAAGGCTGCCAACATGATTACAACAAGATCCCAGAAGCAACAAAGAAATTAATATCTAGAAAAATAACAATGAAGGAAAACGAGCAGAAAAAAACAAAAGATATGAGCATAATGAAGAAGCTGTGTAGAAAAATGGGAGAGAGAAAGATAAGGAAGAATAATTAGAAAATAAATTGTCAGGAAAGGAGAGAAACAGAAAGCCAAGGTACTGAGTGATGAGGAGATGGAAAGGTTGACAAAAATAAGATTAATAAAAAGCATTAGAAAATGAGAACGGTTTGAAGGAGACTTATAAAGTGAGCAGCGGATGAAGCATGTAAGAGGAAAAAGTCATTTGAAAACGTAAGCTAAAATAGTTTGAGAAAACACAAAATGGAAAAGTGACAATTATAACATTTTGCTTCTTAATAGTCATAGATAAAGACAAAACACTACAGCTTAATTCTTTCCTGACAACTAATAGAAGAGTCTGCGTGATCTCGCTGAAGTAGATTAGCATTCATATAATGGTAATATTGCCAGCGTTGCTTTATATTTACAAATATTTTCCCTCAAGGCTGCAGGAGTGATCCTGCTTCAGGATCACAGCCCATTTGCCTCCATGCAGGGGTTGTACTGACAACTTCACTTGGCTTCCAGTGCCAATCAAATGGAGCAAAGAACTCTGGTTCATCTGAGAAGCAACTTGTATTTGTGAAGAGTTGTTTGATGGTTTTGATGATATTCTTGGCCTTGCCTTTATATCTGGGTTAGTGACGTGATAATATCTAATGCTTACGTCTTCATATATTGGAACATGCTGCAGACTCTACTGACACAAATTATGTACCATTATCCATTACCACAATGCCTGAAAATCAGTTTTGTTCAGAATGCTCCATATGAGAAACTTTTTTTTACTGCATTTTTGAAGTAACTTGTGTTTGAGTGCTGCGTACTGACTATAGAAATAGGTTTCAAGTTTACTATAGGTCAGCACAGTTACAAGAAGCTGTGTTTTGATCTGTGTGCATCTCCCCTCTCCGTTGATAATGCTCTTGCTACACAATGTGGTAGCAATAGGACACTACTGTGCCAGACATGTTGAATGGTACATTGATTATTTTATCAAGGTTGGAGGAAGGGAGAATAAATTACCTGGTGACCACTATTTTAAATTGTTGCAACTCCAGTTCTTGTTACCACCTTACATCTGAGTAAAATTTTTGAGAGATTTTGTGATACCAGTCACTGATGGCACCTTCAAATTTGTTCTAACTTTGACTGGATCAACACGCTCTTCCCACAGTATATGGATAGGAAAGGTTTAGCAGGCTATGGGCCAAACACAGGCAGATGGAACTACCTTGCTGGGCAACACAGTCGGCATGGACAAGTTGGGCTGTGGGGCCTGTTTCCATGCTGTAAGACTCTATAACTTTATGACTCTATGACTCTTGAGTTTAAGGAAAGATACTTATTACCTTTGAAATTTCAA
>JARFYF010000074.1:72622635-72636722 GCA_030265395.1 Rhina ancylostomus | reverse complement strand
GAAGTCACCCCTAAGCCAGAAGTAGTTGCCAATGACAAGTTACCCATCTTCCCTTCTGCAGGTCTGCCCATTAAGAATCTGCATTTCAAGCCACCCAGATTCTCAATGGTGAAACTGTAGACAAGAGAAAAAAAGTTTTGTACAAATAATGTCTGGCATTAGGGGGTTGGGGAAAAGGGTGGGAGTAATTAGTGGAATAGAGACAGAACAACTCCTGAACACAAGCTAGAAAAAAAATTGACAGCTGGCCAAGTTATGCTCTCTGGCTGCCAAACCCTTCAGAAGCTTTGATCCTGAGAGTCTGACATACCAAAATCATTCAAAAAAGACAATTAATAGCCAAATAAATTTTCAAAATTTTAAGTCATCAAAAGATTTATAAATCAAATGCTTAACATTTAAGAACACAATTACAAAATTAAAATTACTGAGTTAATTCAAAGTGTGAGATAGCCAATGTGCACTCTTGTAGCAGTTCGTCTCCCTTCAATTTAATGCTGTTGCTGCTTATGATTCAGGTCGAGTAAGGCACAGATTCACTAAACACCTCAGCATTAGTGTTAGCAAACTGCCACGTGGTCACACTGCCAGCATCAGAGGGCAGATGAGAAATCACCCAAGAATGGCAGACAAACTCAGGCATTTAATACTTGCACAGAAACCCCAAATATAGTTGCATTTCCCTGCAAAGTCTAACCCATTTTTTTGTAATTCTGTCAGATACTTCCCATCTTAAACAGCTCTCAATTATCACCCTTCCCCTTTCTAGGGAAAGGAACCTGACTCCACTGTTATTCCTGCGGTATTATTTTGTGGTTCTGCTATAGCTTTGCAAATCTGTTTTTGCATTTAATCTGAAGTTTCCATATCCTTTCTATAACACGGAAACTGAAACTACCTAGCATGGTCTAAACATGATCACAGAGTGTTAACGCTTCTTTTGAGTTTTATCCTGCTACCAATAAATGAAAGTGCTTGATTTGCTTTGCTTATGGGTAGTTCTAATGCATTGCTCCTTTAGGTGATTAAGCTATACCCCTAAATGGTGCTTTTCTGAAAGACTGTACCAGCTAGCTAGCCGAGTGTGGCTGCAGTCAAGAGATTTTATTTTATTGCTCATGCACAGTACAATTGCTGGAGGGTTGGCCCTACTACTAGCATACTTCAAGAAACATTTCTTCAACCAGGGCTGTTTTTTAATGACTGAACTGAAACTCTTAAAAGACTTCGAAGGTTTATGAAGAATATGTTGCGTGAGATCACTCTGCATCAACTGAAACTAGAGAGAAACCAGCATTTCAGCACACTTGAAACAAATAGTTGAGGTATCCCGAAAATGGCATTCAATCAAGCAGAAGATAGATCATTTATTGGCTATCTCATTAACAATAATCTCTACAATTCTCTGGATCAGGAGTAGGACAAGAGACAAACAAGCACAGAATGAAAAGGATGCCATCTTACCACAAAGCTCTGGCAGTAATCAGGGACAAAGGTTATCCTTGCAGGAAATGATCCATACAGCTGATTACAAGGTCCAAGAATCTGAACAGAAAATAAAAGTCATACATAAGGTGGAGGAACATACAATATTTTCTCTTATTTGAATATTCCATAAGTCATAAAAATTAGATCACTGGCCTTAATGTAATTCTATTCACTCCCAATGGATGGGCTGAATCTTCAGTATCATCCAGTCATCAGCACTTCATGGGGTCTGTTTACACCATCACTTTGCCAATATGATTGTGGATAAATATTGCCATACAGTTCCTTAGCATGACCAAAGTATAATTGGGGTCACCTTACAGGATTTGGTACTTAAAATCCAAAAATGCAATCTTGATGTATTAATTAGACAAGATGCTCTCCTGCATTCAATAGCTAGCTAGAGTCCCAATAGTGCACAAGAACTGTTAACACTTCCAATGTAATTGAGGAACAGTTAAGCACCTCATCTCCTAAAAAGCATAAGAGACAATTGGTTTATTTCCTCAAATAATGCTGTATTAACAATGTAAAGAAAGTCACACAAGTGAAAGGTGAGATATTGGGAGGAGTAGGTGGTTTGCCTTGGGAAGGGAATAACAAAATGGGTACAAAGCAACAAAAGGCACTGCTGCTAATGATGATGAAAGCAGCGGATGAAGATGTGGTGTCCAAGGAATGCAGAGTCAATAAGGTGAATGTTTGTAGAGTGAGAGGTTAGATAGGAAAGCAGACATCAAGCATGGCAAGAACTTTAAATCTAAGGCAACGAGAGAACTGAACTCAATGGAGATCTGTAACAGAAGTGATAAACCAATAGGGCTAGGTGCTTGAACATCTAAGGTTGTGAACAGCAGAGATTATGGTTATGTGAGGATTACGGTAGGTGCCGAGTGGAACAATATTGGATTAAAAATGAGACACAATAACACAGCTGAAGCTTTTAGCAGTTCATTGATTCTGATAGGATAGAAGGGGGCCAGTGTTATGAAGGTGGAAGCATGTAGTTTCACAATTTGAGGCCAGAATATTAACTTGGGGAACTAAGATTCTAGTTCATCATATTTCACTGGCTAATGAGGAAGATGGAATTGCAGATAAGGATATGAAATTTGTGCAAGGGATGGAGGCAATGGCTTTTAACTTTTCTAAAGTGAAGTAATGGATCATCCTAGACTAAATACAAAACAAGTAATTAAACAATGTAGCGACAACGGAAAAGATGCGTGATAATGAAGGCTTAGGGATGGTGTTATGAACACCACCATAATCACCGAATGGACCAACAAAAAAAGGGAAACAAGAAAAGATCCTTGGAGAAACTCCAGATTTAAGTGACTTGTTTCCTGGTTACTGCTAAAGATGCTCCAGCTATAATCAGAGGGGGGGGTAGAACTAATTGCAGTCTTATGGAGTTGGAGGAAGGGGAAAAGGAAAAAGAAAAGCAGCATGGTGTGATTTTACCATGATTATGGGAAAATTGAGTATGGATAGTCATTTGTGATTTTGGTTAGAACCATTTTGGAAGTGCCTCAATAGAGATTCAAACAAAATTTCAAGGAACTAAGTAGTCAAAGAGGGATAGCATAAAAGGAGGGCTATGTTTGTAATGCATTTTACTCTACCTTCTGTGATAATATACACAATTAATTACTTTTTTTATTCTTATCCTTATTTTAACTCTCTCACTTCTCCTACACTGCTATAACCCTCTGCACTTCTCAAATTCTGAATTTATCATCTGCAGTTTTAATACTTCCAGCACCGGTGTTCTTGCCCTCAGCTACAAAGCCTAATCTGGAATTCAAACTTCTGGAGGAACTCAGGTCAGGCAGCATGTTTTTTCCCCTCTTCACAGATGCTGCCTGACCTGCTGAGTTCCTCCCATGGTTTATTTTTGCTCTAGCTTCCAGTCTCTTCTGTCTCTAATCTGGAATTCACTATCTAATCAATTTTAATACCTATTTATGCATTTGTTTCCAAACTTTGATAACTCTCCTGTTAAGTGCCTTTATTTCACTATTTAAAAGATGCTTTATATACACTGTTTTGAAATGTACTTGCAATGCTATTAAAATAATCTTTTAGTGAAAAAGGTCTTACAAATGGTATCAATCACTAATTTTTTTTGATTGAGGGCGAAAGATTGGCTTGAATTCACCACTCTTTCTTGCAGATGTTTATCATCCAACCCCAAATGCCAAAACAGATAGGCAAGATCTCAATTTCATACCTGGCAATATTGCAAATCTATGTTACTTAGGTGCACATTATCCACTCTAACACTGTTGAACCCACAAATTTGACTCAAACGGTGGGAATGTTACAAACAAAGCAGATACAACATTATATAACCATAACAGAGCATGCGATATGCATGGTAAAACACTCCATTGTAATACACATCTGTACAATAGCAATGTAATGAATCCATGTACATGATTACAGCCAAAACATTATTTCGTACAATATTGTAACTGTGCTATAATATTCAGCTATTTCTTTAGAGAACAAAACTCCATATTAAAAAGACTACAATAATATGTTATTCAACTACTTGGAAATCCCAATGGTTCAACAACTGGTTCACCAGGTTATGTTCACCGTACTCCCTTTCAACTTAGAGGAGTCCCAGTTCTAGGCTCTTCCTTTCAACTTACCTGATTCATTTGACAATTTATCATTCTGTGTAACATCTTAAAAATAGTGAATTAGAAGTGTTGTGGCGTTAATAGAACATCCAATAGTCCAGAAAATCCTCTAATCTGGCATGTCCCGAGCATGGCTGATTATTGAAGTTTTACTTTGTATAACAATGGGGTTGGCTAGTCAGGACAGATGGTAACAAACCTAAGGATTTTTTTTAAGCCCACGAGGCCTGTGGAAGCACAGATGCTCAGCATATTCCGGACAGAGGTCAATAAATTTTTGGATATTATATTAATCAAGGATTAAAATGTTGGTGCAGGGAAGCACTGAGGCAAAAGATCAGTCACGATCTTATCAGATGGTGGAGCAGGTGCAAGGGCCAAATGACCTACACCTGCTTCTGTTTCTTACGTTCTTGGAATATGCAATGAGCTACTATCCAAAATCTGACTGACTGGTTCAGGGGTATCTATACCCTGGTTATTTATTACTCTACATTTAAACCACCTAATCCTCAAAGCAGATTCCAGCCCATAACATACTTCAGGTCTGTGTTATATTTATAAAGCAGTTGTATCATTCAACAAGTAAAATTATTCTGTACAGTGCTCAGTACAGCAAGGCTAAGACCATACAGGAGTCATGGCTGCCATTCCACAAGTCAGGGACAGATTCAGGTTTACTAATACCCATACTATATTGACGAGGCAAGTAAAAACTACAGATAGCTTACTCACAAAGGAGGAAACAAAGGAATACAAGGTCAGTATAATGTTAACATTGTGACAAAGAACTAGTCAGAGCCACAAGCAAGATTAGGAGTGAGAATGGCACTTCTGTGCAGTCAGTGGCAGTAATGTGCTCAAGACTAAAACTAATCATGAATGGTATAAGTACTGCCCAATCTTATGTCTTTGCTAGTTGGGGATGGGGAGTAAATTTATCCGATCATTTTAACAGGGCACAAATGAGGGGAGAGTTTAATAACCCAATCACTACAGCATCATACTTTTAATAAAACTCCCAATTTTAAATTGAAGATGGTCAGGGGAGGCCTTGCAGAGAGAAACAAATACAACAATGGGAAGTGGATATCTTTACTCCCAAGAACAGTGAGTCACCATGTGCTGCAAACACTGGTGTTCTGATTCTTGAGACAAAGACAGCTGAGAATAGGTGTTCCATGATGAACGCAGCACACCAAACACGCTTTTTGAGCTTTACTACAGCAAATAAATTTTGATAACTAAAAATTGTTAAGAAATCTCCAAAATGTAGAAACAAACTATGCAATTACGTAAAGACATTGGTCAGATCTTCAATTCAAGAAGCATTTGATAAAAGTCACAAGAAATTCTTACACACTTGTAATTTTGACACTTGCACACTCTGGCTAATCATACATTCTTCTTTGACCCAAGCAGTAAGCTGCAATAGCTTTGAAGTACTTAACACTCTTTGCCTACCTACCACAGCACAGCGTCTGGGAGTGAAAATCACTTAAACAGCTGCAGCTGTTCGTATTAAATGTTATCCTCTTCTCCCACCTAAACTAAGCCAGTTTATTTCTGAGACCAATGGATTATTTGTGCACTCTAGGCCTGGCAGTAACAAGCAGTGATAACACATCATAGTTTTGTTAATGTCATAGAAACCACACGGATTGGACTTGGATGCAAGGGGATATTTGAGGCGATGAAGCATGGAGCAATAGGACCAGCTGTCCCATATTTTCACACACTCCATTAAGGTCAGAACCCAATAAACATGAACCATTGATTCAGACAGATAACAAGGGAGATCACTGCTTGATAACCCTTGCAATCAGCACACAATAATCATCACAGCCATCTCCAAAACTTCATTTCAACACAAAATAAATATACTCCAACATCTAGTCCTATATGAGATTTAATGCACAATATAAAATAGCCTAAAGTACAGCTAGATCACAGGCAGAATCTCTCTCATGGAAAACTTCACTCATAGTTTTAAAGGATCATCTCGACTCAGCAAGTTACAGATTTTGCATTATCCTTATGAATAAATTACATAGAACAGTACAGCATGACAGGCCCTTCAGCCCCAATGTTGTGCCAAACTAAATTAGTAATCAAATGCCCAACTTAACTAATCCCTTCTGCCTACTCAATGTCCATATACCCCATTTCCTGCACACTCATGTGCCTATTTAAGAGCCTCTTGAACACATCCATTATATTTACCTCCGCCACCATCCCTGGCAGTGCATTCCAAGTACCCACCACTGTGTAAAAATAAAACTTGCCCCGCACATCTCCTCTGAACTTACCCTCCCTCCCTCACCTTAAATACATGCCCTCTGGTATTATACATTTCAACCCTGGGAAAAAGATACCAGCTGTCTGCTCCATCTGTGCCTCTCATAATTTTATAAACCTCTATCAAATCTCCCCTCAGCCTCCACCACTCCAGACAAAACAACCCAAGTTTGTCCAATCATCCCTTTTAGCTCATGCTTTCTAATCAAGCCAGCATCCTGGTAAACCTCTTCTGCACCCTCTCCAAAGCCTCCACATCTTTCCTGTAATTGGGTAACCAGAATTGAATGCAATACTCCAGATGCAGCCTTACTAGTTTGACTAATTGCAACATAACTTCCTGACCCTTGAACTCAATTCCTCGACTAAAGGCAAGCACGCCATATACCTTCTTTACCACCCTATCAACCCGAGCAGCCACTTTCAGGGTGGTATGGACTTGGACCCCAAGATTCCTCTACACATCAACACCACTAAAAGTCTTGCCATTAACAGTGTATTGTCCCTTTACATTTGATCTCCCAAAGGGCAACACTTCACATTTGGCCAGATTAAACTCCACCTGCCATTTCCCTGCCCATATCCCACTATATCCTTTGCTAGTCTTCTACGCTATCCATAACATCACCAAACTTCATATCGTCTACCAACTTATTAACCCACCCATCTATATTTTCATCCACGTTATTTGTATACATCACAAACAGCAGAGGTCCCAGTACGGATCCCTGCATAACACCACTAGTCACAGACCTCTAGCCAAAATAAGTCCCATCGATCACTACTCTCTATCTTCTATGGGCAAGCTAATTCTGAATCCAAATGACCAATTCACTGTGAATCCCATGCATCTTAATCTTCTGGATGAACCTCCCATGAGGGACCTTGTCAAACATGCAGACATGTAGGATGTTCCATGCAGACAACATCCACAGATCTACCTTCATTAATCACCTTCGTCGCCTCCTCAAAAAACTCAATCTAGTAAGTAAGACACATGTTGCCCACACAAAGCCATGCTGACTGGCCCTAATTAGGCCATGGTTTTCCAAATGCTCATAAATCCTATCGTTAAGGATCCTCTCCAATAACTTCCCTAGCATTGACACGAGACTCAGTCTATCGTTTCCAGGATAGTTTGAACATTGAATTCTCCTAAGTTATCCCCACATCCTATTCCACCCCCCCCACCCCAAACCATGCCTCTCCTTTTCTTCCCTTTCCTAGCCTCTTTTTTCCTCCTTACCTTTGACCCTCCCCTGGTGGATCTGCTCTCCCCTTTTCCCCTACACCAGCTGATCACCATCTCTTACCTGCATCTACCTATCACCACCTTGTGCCCACCTCGGCTCCCCTCTTGTCCACCTATCACTGCTCTGCTTCTCCCTCCAATATATTGGGCTTCCCCTTTTCCTATATTCAGTCCTGAAGAAGGGTCCTGACCTGAAACGTTGACCACGTGCTTTTCTCTATGGATGCTGCCTGGTCTGCTGAGTTCCTCTGGCATCATAGTGTTTTTCATCTTGTTTCTAGGATTATACCTATTTCCCTTGAATAATGGAACAGCATTAGCCACTCATCAATCCTCTGGGACCTCACCTGTGGCTAAAGAGGACACAAAGATCTTGGTCAAGGCCCAGCAATCTCATCTCCTGCCTCTCTCAATAACCTGGGGTATATCCCATCAGGCCCTGGGGATGCACCCACCTTAATGTTCTTTAAGAGACCCAATAGTGCCTTCTTAGTTATTTCAAAATGCCCTAGCATATTAGCACACAGCACACTGATCTCCCTATCCTCCACAATCACCTCCTTGTTAAATACTAATGCAAAGTACTCATTTAGGACTCTCCCAAAACTTCCGCCTCCAAACACATGTTCTCTCCTTTATCCTTCTGTGGTCTTACCCACTCCTTAGTTATCCTCTTGCTCTTGATGTATGTATAGAATGCCTTTGGATTCTCTTTAATCCTACTTGCCAAGGACTTTTCATGGTCCCCTCCTGGCTTTCCTACTTCCCTTATGGCGGCTTTATAATCCTCAAGTGCTCCATTTGATCATAGCTTTCTAAGCTTTATGTACTTTTTCTTCTTGACTAAATTCACCACCTCTCGACATCCAGGGTTCTCTTACCCTGCCATCCTTGTCCCTCCTTCTTACTGGAACATACCTGTCCTGAACTCCGTGCAGTTGTTCTTTAAACACCCTCCACGTTTCAGATGTGGACTTCCCCAAAAACAGCTGTTCCCAATTAATTCTCCCTAGTTCCTGCCTAATGCTCCCATAATTTGCTCTGCTCCAATGTAATACTCTCCTGCAAGGTCTATATTTATCCTCATCCATAGCTATCTTAAAACTTAAGGAGTTGTGGTCACTGTTCACTAATTGTTCTCCCACTGAAAGGGCGGTGACCTGGCCAGGCTTGTTACCCAGCACCAGGTCCAGTAAAGCCCCTTCTTTCGTTGTGCTATCTACATATTGATTTAAGAAACCCTCCTGGATGCACATAACAAATTCTGCTCCATCTAAACCTCTTACACTAAGGAGGTCCCAGTTTATGTTAGTGAAGTCCCCACAACAACAAGTTTGTTGCCAAGTTTATTGGGTCATGTTGGTCATGCTCGTTTTCTCACATTTCCAGTTCTGTCAAAAGATCATTAGCTGAGGTGTTGCTGTTGCTTTTTCATTGCTGATCCATCAAGTGGCTCTGGCATTTTCTGTTATAGGTTTTATGGATTGTCTTCCAGGAAGAAATAGAGGTAGGGAAACACAAAGGTTTTGGAAGGATACTGCAAAGCTTAGTTAGTAATTGAATACCTTGCCAGACTGCCTTCCCTGGTCAGGAAGTGGTTGGAGTTTTGTTGGCTGCAGACGCTGATGTTCTTCTTTCTTCCCAGGGAAGCTGAAGCAGCTGACCTTGGTCACTGGTTGGCAGATACGTGTTTGAAATTGAGAAGATGCTGCCTATCTTCATGACACAAAGTAATTGGAGAGGTTCATTCCCCATAGAATTTTCCGTACTCCCTTTTACATGGATACATGACTAAATCTCCAAGCTCCAACGGAAATGTGCTTGGTATCCATTTTAAATATATTTGGACCAAATCAGGAACTAGTGAGATTATTACATGCAATTAGTGCAAGAAAATCAGCTCATCGGTTTCAAGGGCGCAGAATTCCAAGGTTGCTGAGGTAGCACACTGGCACAGCTAGTAGAGCTACTGCCTTAAAACTCCAGTTACCTGGATTCAATCCTGACCTTAGGTGTGTGAGTTTGCACATTCTCCTTGTGGCTGCATGAGTTTCCTCTGGAGACTCCGGTTTCTTCCTGCATCCCAAAGATGTGTAGATTGGTAGGTTGATTGGGTCACCATAAATGGCCCCAGCACATGGATGAGTGGTGGAATCTGGGTGGTTGTTGAAGGGAATGTGGGGAGAATCCAATGGGTTCAGTGTAGGATTAGTGTAAAAGTGGGTACTTGATGGTCAGTGCAGACTTACTGGGCTGAAGGGCCTGTTTCCCAGCTGTGGCTCTCTAGGTCTCTGCATTCATAACCCAGCCTTCCTCTTCTGCCTTCATGTAAAGTATGGCTGAACTGGCCACAGAATTCCAAAAAAAGTATTAACCTTCTGCCTTTTGTTTTGTGTAATGCACAGGGTGAAGCATTTTCCTGTGAAAAGGTGCTCTTAGAAGGCAGGGATTATAATTTATTTATTTATCTTATGTCATGTTTTCTGTTTCAGCCCACACGAGTTTCTGAAAGCCAGTGGCCTAATCTGCCTCAGACTTTGACTATTTGAAGCTGAATATTGAAAAAGATTAAAAATGGAGCAATTAAAACTAGAGTATATGGTTGCAATGCAGTAGTTTAAGAGCTGTGCAAAGCTAGTCTTGAAATTTCTGACAGTTGGTTTCATAAAAGGAAGATTGGTTTCTCTCCAAGCATTAAGACTCATTAAATAGCATATAATTAAAGCCTTAATTAGTTGAGTGCAAGTGGCAATTTCCCCAATTATTTTTTAAACTCGATGATACACCAAACAGACAGACATTGCATAAAGTCACATCTTTGGACTTGTTTCCTTCTGGATATGTAGAAATATGGGTTCACTGAAGTGAAACAAATCCTTGCTGTGTTCCAAATCTCTCACTCCCACCTGTACATTACCTCAATGTTAAGAATTTGAGTTAAATATTCCAACAATCTTTTTAACTCCTTGAGTCCATATCACAAATTTGTTTCGGATTATAACCCCGGTGGATAGTTGGCACGGTGATGAATGGACATTCCATTTGAGAAAATACAATGGACTGCTGCTACAAGGGATCTTTTGACTGTTTCCAGGCCATTGGAATTGAGAGGGAGATTTTTCAATGTGACTTCAGGAAGAATCAAAAGGCTTTTGTGCTGAAAATGTTCTTCGTGATGTGTGTGATATTTACCCTTCTGTTTGGCATCATGGTTTAGAAATTGGTGGTGCTCACATCCAATGAATACTAAATACATTCAAGTCACTTTTCTCCGCCTGTTATTTGGATGCAAACATCAATCTGCCTATTTTGTTCTCCTCTACCAATATGCATTGTTAGTTTGTCCTTTATTGCTGATAGCTGCAACTCGTAAGTTCAACTGGAGCTGTCAATGTGTTCCAAAGCCAGTAGGAGGTTGCCATGGATCATGGCTGGAGCTGGGTTGTGTGCGGGTAAGTTGGTACCAAACTGCCATCTCCTGTGGGGTTGTCCTTTTTAATGCCTTCCTCATTTCAGCATACTGCTCAGTGAAGTTTTCCCTCCCAACCCTCCTTCACAAAACTGGGGTGATTTAAATAGCATCTTATTGCTGTTACCATACAACAACTTATGGCGGAGGTTAAAGATGAAGTCAGTTTTTGATCAGAGTGTTTCACTTGGTGAACTTACCATATTGATAGCTTATGTTCACTAACAGAGCATAGTGTGAAAACTGGTATGCAGGTTGGCATAGCTAGTAGAGCCACTGCCCCACAGTGTCAGATATCCAGATTCAATCCTGACCTCGGATGCTGTCTGTGTGGAGCTTGAATGTTCTCCCTGTGACTGCGTGGATTTCCTCTGTATGCTCCAGTTTCCTCCCACATTCCAAAAATATGCCAGGCAGTCAGTTTAATTGGACATTGAAAATTTCCCCTAGTGTGTCGGAGACTAGTTGAATCTGGGGGGAGCTGATAAACTGTAGGGAGAATAGGATAAATGGGATTAGTGAAAATGGGTCAGTACAACTTGGTGGGCTGAAGGGCCTGTTTCCATGCTGTATGACTAAGGCATTAGCACTCCTTCGGTAACCCAAGGACTTAGATATCAGAAGGCTAAAAGCCCCATTAGAATATTTAAATTACCCCTGACTCCTCAACCCACCCCCAGCACAGGGCCCTCTCCTGCCTCCTAAAGGTACAGAATTGCCTGGTTTAAGATCATATTCTGATTTCTACATTTTAATATCTGACTGTAACTCTCAGAATTCATTTTCATGTGCTAAAATTCAGGCCAGAACGTCTGCTGGAAGAACATTACCCTGATGTATCTATCCATCCACCTAAATTCATCCATTCTGCCCACACTTTGCCTGTTACTACTGAAAAGGTCACTCAATAGGTGTCAGAAATCTGTTCGTGATCAAATAGGCTAAGCCCACAATATAGCTGCAATTGCTAGGTGCACAGCATTTCTGAAATGCAGCCGCCTTGACTCGAATGGAACTGAATTTTGTTTGAGGAGTGCACGATGCAGACCCTGTTAATGCATGTGCAGTTAGTTCATTCAGTCCAGACCTTCACAAAGGAGGAGACAAATGACCTCCCAGAAATGAAGGGAGGCTCCCCCTCTGCCCCACAGCCTAGTGAGAGGGAAGGAAATCAATGCTAGTAGGGAAATGTCATTGGGAAAATTGCTGGGATTGAAGGCTGAAGAATTCCAAAATTATTTAGATTCTGAATTAGTTCCAACGGATTGGAGGATGGCTATTGAATTACATACCAATTAGTCTGAGCTTGATATTGAGGAAAATGCTGAAATCCATTATTATAGATGAAATAACAGAGCATTTAGAAAACAAATACCTGACTGTTCAAACTCAGCACGGATTTACACACTTTCTGGAATTCCTTGGGGATGTAACTAGTAGAGTGGACCAGTGGCTACGGCATATTTGGAAGGCTATTGCCAAGATTCAATATATGAGATTTATGTGCCAAACTAAAGCACATGGGATTGGGTTAATGTCATGGACGGAGAGATGATTGGCAGACAGAAAAACAAAGTGTAGGAGGAAACAGGTCCTTTTCCCAGTGGTTAGCAGAGACTAGTGGGAAACTGCTAGGTTCAGTGCTTGGCTCCTAGCCATTCAAAATATATGTAATGATTTAGATCAGGGAATTAAATATAGTATCTCCAAGTTTGCCAATGACATGGGTCTGGAATGAAGTGTGATTCTGAAGAGGATACAGAAAAGCTCCAGTGCAATTTGAATAGATTGAGTGAACGGGCAAGACATGCCGCATGCAGTATAATGTGGGTAACTCTGAGGTTACCCACTTTAGAGGCAAAAGCAAGAAGGCAAATTATTATCTGGTGAGAGATTAAGAAATGGGAAGGTACAGCAAGATCTAGGTGTCCTTGTCCACCAGTCAAGGAAAATAAGAATGCAGGTGCAGCAGGTGGTTAAGAAAGCAAAGGGTCTGTTGGCCTTAATAGTACAAGAAATTGAGTATAGGGACAGGGATGCCTTACTGCAATTTTCTAGGGCCTTGATGAGACCACATCTTTAGTATTGTGAGCAGTTTTGGTCTCTTTGTTTGAGGAAGTACAGAGACCGTTCACAAGCCTGATTACTAGGACAGCAGGACTGATGAATGAAGAGAGAGGGACACTAATATTTGCTGGAGTTTAGAAGAGTGAGAGAGGATCATACTGAAACATAGAAAATCCTCATGGGACTAGATAGACTGGATGCAGGAAGAATGTTCCCTATGGTGGAAAGTGCAGAACCACCCAAGGATAGAGGGTCGGCCATTTAGGATGAGGGGAAAACTCCACACGTGGAGAGTGGTAAACCTGTGGAATTCTCTACGAGGGAAGGCAACTGAGACTAAAATATTAAATATATTCAAGTAGTTAGATATAGTACTAGTGGCTAAAGCGATCAAGGGACTTAAGGAGAAAGCATGAACAGAAAATTGAATTTGTATGATAAACTGTGATCATACTGAATGATAGAGCAGGCCCAAAGGGCAGAATGGCCTAAACCTGTTCCCAATGCCTATGTTTCTATGAATTTACACCACCTGTTTTCTATAGAAGTAGAAGAACCTAATAAAGAGAGAAATAAAGTCTCTCCTGAAGTGTTTCTGATTTATAATCTGAAGTGCATTCATTTCAGATTGAAAAGTTCCCTCGTGGTCTATCCTTCCTGATTTTAAATCCTTCTATCAGATCCCTTCGTAATCTTCCCTATTCCAAGTGGAAGGATCCCCACCTCCTCCAGTCTATCCACATAGCCAAAGCCACTCATCCTTAGAAGCATTTTAGTAAATTTCTTCTGTGTCCTCTCTACATCTTGTGCTATCTTTGTGGTACACAATTATCCAATTTTTGCTGAAACTGTGTTTTATAAA
>JARFYF010000074.1:72566209-72577241 GCA_030265395.1 Rhina ancylostomus | reverse complement strand
CCCCTCTCCCCCTCTCTCTCCCCTCTCTCCCCTTCTCTTTTTCTCTCTCACACACACTCTCTCTTTCTCCTTCCCTCGCTCCCTCCCTCCCTCCCCCTCCTTCTTTAAAATGCTGCTAAAGATGAACCAATATGATAAACCTTTGGTCATTTCTCCTGATACCCCTACACAGCTGGGTGCAAAGTTTTTCTTTCATCAATATCTCACTCAGCTCCTTGGGTCATTTCATTGCATCAGAGACATTATAAAAATGCAAGTTCTTGTTGCTGTTTTCTGATCTTTAATTCTTGTCATTGTTGTGATAGGTAAGGGATCAGAAAATGCCAGAAACACTCAGAATCTGTGGAAACTGAGTTAATGTTTCAGGTCGGACAAAAGGTATCAGACCTGAAATGTTAACTGCTTCTCTTTCAAAGATGTTGCCTGACCTGCTGAGTGTTGCCAGCATTTTCAATTTTAATTTCAGGTGACTTTTGTTTTTACATACTTGGGGCAAAGCTTGTTGGCTTTCACTTGAATTAAGCCTTTAGCATGGGCATATTAAAATACAAAAAGGTACAATTTAGATCTCAGTGTATCCCTTCTCCATTTCTCCTGAAAACTAAGAGAAATTTGGAGCAAAAAGTTACTTGAGGACCACAGGTAAGGGGGACTGGGAATCCAAGGAAGCGCAGGTCGAAATAATGAATTTAATAGTGATGTAAGCTCTCCAACTAAATAATGATTTTCTTCTCACCTGTATAAATGCAGCCAACCCCTCTGGTGAGCTGTCAATCATTTACCTGCACTGCAGGTGAGCTTTGTATGCCTTTGCCATGAAGGGCTGTCTGATGCTATCATGCACAAAGCTGTTGGGCAAGTGGATAATATTTTCTATATTTAAATGATTTTGCTTTCACAGTGGTTGGAAAATGTAAGAATGCATTATTGTAGAAAATGAAAGGAAGATGTAAAGACTACTGCTCTATTTAATACTGATGAAATCTCCTGGCCTTTGTTCCAGGGGATGGTTGCTATGACAAAAATCCTAGCATGTGAAGATTTAATGCTGATAGGAATAAATCAATTTGAGGCATTCCACGAGTGAAGGTAATTACATGGACCATATTTTAAAATATTCTCCTGAGAGTGGTGCCTCTAAATTCATTGATATAATGCAATTTGCATTATTCTGTTAAAACAAATTAAATAGCCATATAATTGAAAAATACTTTATTGATAATAAAGGTTTGATACAAGTATGGGGGCATATTTTTAATGTTATGATATGTACAAAGTCAAGAAGAGTCACTCATATTTATTTATGAGAGTGCAGGCTGCCAAATTCTTGAAAGGCTATTTTAACCATGACTTGTAGCATGATATAGACTTTTGCTGACCTGATTGGATAGAGGACTAGGAAAAAACAGCCACAGAAGACACCAATTCATTGTTCCTGAAATGTATTCAGCACAGCTTTGTGGGCCGAAGGGCCTGGATTGTGCTGTAGTTTTTCTATGTTTCTATGTATTCAGAAAGACTTGGTATTGGTATCGGTTTATTATTATTGTCACTTGTACTGAGGTACAGTGAAAAACTTGTCTTGCATACCATTCATACAGATCAATTCATTACACGGTTCATTGAGGTAGTACAGGGTAAAAACAATAACAGAATAAAGTGTCACAGCTACAGAGGAAGTGCAGTGCAGATAGACAATAAGCTGCAAAGTCATAACAAGGTAGATTGAGAGGTCAAGAGTCCATCTCATCGTATAAGGAACCGTTCAATAGTGTTTTAGCAGTGGGATAGAAGCTGTCCTTCAGCCTGGTGGCATCTGCCCTCAGGTTCCTGTATCTTCTGCCTGAGAGTCGTATTATGTAACAACTTGGATACATCACTCATGAAAACACTTCTTCATACAAAATGTAGTAGAAATCTGGAAAACTAGAAAAAATCTGGGAATCAATTGAAAAATTTGGAACTGTGATATAGTTCACATCTAGTTCATAGTGCACATATACTTATCTGCTACAAACACTCTTTAGTTCCAGAACTATTCTGTAAAGTAAGCACCACCTACATTCCTTATCCAGTGATGCAGTGGTTCAGGTACCTACCCTTGCTTTCAATTGGAGAGCAAAAAAAACTGGATCGAAATATTGCAGATGCTGGAAATCGGAAACAAAGGCAGAAGATCTTGGAAGCACTCAGCAAGTCAGTCAGCAGCAGCGGGGAGAGAAAGAAAGCTAGTGTTTTGGGCCAAGTTCCATTCATTAGAACTGCAAATAAAAACTCTGCTTCCTTCAATTCTAGGGAGAGACAGTTTCTTCCAAGCTCTTTGTAAGAACAACCAACAGTGGCCATCCTTTACCTTGAGACAGTTCCACTTTCAGTCTATTTATTGGCACTTCTGGCCTTACTCTCTCTTTACTTACTTACAAGTAAGTCTATTCATTGCTAATGTTGCTCCCAAGGTGCTCTTTTTTATACTACATACCAAATATTTAAGTTCAAAATACTCCATGAAGTCCAAACCAACCCAATATTTGACTATTGCTACTGTGTCCTCAGAAACTCTTCAAGTATCTTTTTAGCTTGTTAACAGAATGTTAATAATATTTTCATTAACCTTTTCCTGTGTGCAGCTGCCATCTCTTTGCTCATTTGCAACTTCTCGTGTTTCTTCCCTTTTTATGAAGATGATATGATTAAATTCTTCTCCTATTCTCTGTCATGTTCCTTTAGAGCTACAGAGTGCCATATTCTGCCACCTTCCTGCGTCCTTAGCACTTTGAAATCAAAGACTTATTAAAACCACCACCTAGTCTAAATTTTTCCAAGCAACATTTTTTGTTTGAGTTTAGTACTTGTTTGACCTTTCCAGCAACAATTTTCAGCTACACACTTGTAAACTCTTTCATGATGGTATTGGCTAAGATCGGAAAGGAAGGAAGTTATTTCTGCAGTGTGTGCAGTTCTTTTGTAGTGTGTTACCATGCTATGAGGAAGACATGATTACAGTCAGAGGGTGCAGAGGAAATTCAGCAGGATGCTGCCAGGGTGGATGGTGAGAAAATGTTCCCCATGGGGGAGATGGCTAAAACCAGAGGGTATCAGTTTAAGGTGAGGAGAAAGAGGATTAGAGGGGACTTGAGGACTTTTTTTAGACATTGAACAGATTAGTCCAATGAGATAAGATATCCTGCACCTGTGAGCACGTGTGTATATTGAACAACTATTTCATGTTTCCACTATTTACTTGAGCACCATTGACTTAAAGTAAACTTCACAAAAAAAAGTTAAAACTATTCAAAGGAAAAGCCCATGAAAAAAATCCAACAAGGTGTTATAGATATTAATAAAAAATGTACACGATAAAAATAAGAGTCTGTGAAGGGCAGTGATGGGTTGGTGGTGAGGGAAATGGGAGTAGGAAGCAAAGGCATTCAAAGATAGAACTCCTCAAATGAATGCATTGAGACTAAAATGAAATAGTTGACCAGGTGTGGGCATGTGTACAATTCAACAGAGGATTGAACAGAACACCAAAGTTGCAGAAGTGAACTGATATAGACCTCTGGACTGTTTCTATGCTGTAAATAATTTGCAACTTTGAAATAAGAGGGGCAAAGAGAAAGAACTTGAAAGGTTAACGGGTAACATAAATCAAACAAAGATGTTATTGTAAGCGTATCACAATAAAATATTTGTCAGGGGAAGGGTGTGACTAGATAGGAATAAGAAAAACATGTTTGATAAAGTAACGGAGAAGGCTGAGAAAGTAGCTGACATGTATGCAGAGTTTCAAAAGACATTTGATTGAAAGGAGAGGAAGTCGGTATGGTTGTTAGACAAGTATCTGGTTTATAAAAAAAGTGGGATAGGGTACAAAAGCAAGATAATAAGGATAATCATTTACAAAACATTGGTTGGTTCTGAGTGTGATGATACATTCAAGGGATTGAGAAGTGTGGGTTGGCAGTAGGCTTTAGTGGAGATGTCAGGAACACGCCTCTTAGTACTGTCATTTTATTAGAGTGTGTAAAACAAAAATGTACTTGTTATTCAGCAGATTCAATTGTCCCTGCAAAACTTATTGGTTATACCACAACATGAGTGGCGTACCTACTGGAATATCAAATTCTAATAGCGTTGTCCTAAAACAACACCAACCATCAATTGCTGTGTTCATAAGATCTAATGCTTATTTTTGGGGTGATTTAAGCACACATTTTAAGATAAAATATAAACCCTTTACTTACCTTTTCTTCTGGGAGCTGATTTCTCTGATTCCTTTGTTCAGGGCCACTCTATTTGAACGGGTAACCTGGTGAAGCTGACAGGCGGAAAGGCAGTGGAAGTTCATGTTGCTCTATTGTACTCCAACAGGAGTCCAGCGGTGCAGGGCAGGGCAGCTGGTAGTGTAGGCGGCACAGTGGACAATGCTGCCACTGGCATGGGCTTGTACCAGCACTCAACAATGGGACTTCCAACAAGGAATGCAGGTAAGTCCTGGGGTGCCAGGTTCTCACAAGATGCAGCCAAATATCATGCCTAATGTGACCAGCACTCTTCCCTGCACTGGTTTACTAGCTGTTGTCTGGTGCACTTCAGTTCTGTCTTGCTAATTCATGTGCAGTGAAGTTAACTCAAATTTATTTGTGCTACATGTTCAGAAATGAGTGCATGTTGAGTCGTTGTTTTTATATAAATATGCACATTGTATTAGACAAGCACATTTTCCTGTGAATACACTGCTTATTTTGTGAGGTTCATACTATTGTGTGAGCATGCGAAGAGTGCAGCTATGATATGATTTAATTTATTCTGGATTAGGCAAATGTAATAAAAAATGCTGAACTGTTCCAATTTTACAGACTGTAATTTTTTTTATTAAATGAAGGTCTTCACGTAAAGCTCAGTCCCAACTCTGTCACCATATTTTATATCTCAATCATACTAAAAGAGACTGTTAATAAAAAAAAGGTGTGACTAAGTGCTTCTGGGCTGTCAGCATGTCTTTAGCAGTGCGGCTTTAAGAAGCCTCTGCACAGGCGTAACAGGCATTTGCAGAGCTGGCTTTCGCAGCCTGCAGAATTCTGCTTGCTCAGTATTTCAGTCGTAAGAAGACAGGGCACACACTGCACATCTTCCTGATGAGCAGGACCTGAAGAAACTTCTTTCAGTTATTCTCTTTTTTTGATTTTGTGTTCCTAGGGCTGTGGCCTTTATTCAATAATAATTGAAACTCATGTCTTGTGGGTTTCTTGCCTAACTTTATTTATCTGGTTAGAAGGATGGTGATGGATTGATGACAGGACAGTACAGCAGTCTCACCGGTAAGTAATTATGCTTTTTACTTTACAGTATTTATATTTTGCTCCATTTTTGTAACATTCCCTGCACAACTGCATGGTTCTTAATTTCAGCTGATTCCAGAGAAAATCAGGCATAATACTTGTATCTGCTTAGCAGTCCTTAGGGTTGTAATCAATAATCATCTACAACTGAAAAAAGAGACATTTTGTTGCTTGTGTTTCAAGATGTTATTTCATCAGTTTTTTTGGAGTCATCTTATAAAGCAAGAACAGGCATACAGAACATGTTCAAACTTCACACATCAGCAAGGAGCTTATGATTCAGTCTAACATGAGGAATATGTGTTCAAAGTTTAAATCATGATTATAATTTTAATTTTGGCTGATATCAGACATAAGCTCAGACATTATACATTCAGTATGAGATGCATGTGGAGCACACCTTTTAAAGCTCTTACCAGAGACTGTCAAAACAAAATTCTGAAACAAAAATCATCACGAACTATTAAGAATTCTGTGTGGATCATCAAGGTTGTAAAAGTTAATGCTAGAACCATTTATCACAAAATGATGAAGAGAATGTAGAACTTTTAATCTCCTATTAAAGAGATTGTTGTGGACCATGCAAACAACAACCATCTCTGTGATTCTTGGGTTGGTTTAGAGTGCCTTAGAATCTTTTTGAGCATGGAGCACATTAGTTACCAGACTTCCTTCAGTGAGAAGGTATCCTGGTGCAAGTGAAGGACAGACCTACTGATAGAGGGCAGCTGAGTTTCAAAATGGCACAGAGCACTGTTATTCCTTTCACCAGGAATCCATGACAAGACTCTTCTCAAACATCAATGGGTTAGAGCTAAAAATCAAATCAGTGAAGCTGAGGGTCCTGTGATGTCAGGCAAGATGGTTGCCAAGAACTTCTGCACTCGTTTCCCTGCTTTTGTAGCTCATGTAATATCATTTCCAGTCTAAAAGCTACAAAAAGGTAGAATTAAGCAGAAAGAAAGAAGTTAGGATGGTTTGACCATTTAAAGTGGCAATTGCTGCCAATGGGGTGGTTCCCAAAATCTATAATTACTTTAGTCCTGTGGAGAGTAATGGAAGGCAAAGACGTCCTACAAACTTTTACCTTATTTAGTCACCTTCCATAAGAATATGTTAAAAGAAAATATCCTGATCAGCTGTCTGAATTCTTGGCAATTGAGGAAATGTTCTTTTGCTTCATCCCATCATTTGTCAGTCTGATATTCAGTGATGTTACTGTGAAGGGTTGCGGCGCAATGCTCAAATGCTAATTACTGGCATGCTAAAGCTTGTGTTACATATTGTGGGGCAAGCAATGGAGAAGAATGGGGAATTCCAACTAACACAAAATAATCAGCAATTCTGAGAAGTAAATTGTGAAAGTGCCACGTGTTGGTTCATCTTCTTCCACAGTCTAAGGACGCAGAAATTATATTCATTTTCTGTACACAAGTTGTTGGAGAGCATGCTTTTACTTGGCTACTTGTATCAGATGTGTCACAATTATTAATTTTAAAGACGACTGTTAAAGATATTGCTGATTGAAATTTGCGATTCGCTATACTGATATCCGCAAGAAAGCAGGCATTTCAGCTTGTAAAAATTCAACTGAATTTTGAGTTTTCTTTATTATGTATAGGAAACAGTTGAAAAACACTAAGCAGTAATCTAAATCAAGTTTTCAACAAAGAATTTATCACCTCAGGGAGATCTCTAAACCCTGAAAAATATTAAATAGTTCCCTGTCACAATAAATCCATTTTTGTGGGAAAAAAACCTATTAAAATCCACACTTCATGTATTTTGTCATTTGAATCAGAATGAACTAAGTCTTTCAGGGGATGTACTAAGAAATACAGAAGCATTCCTAAATTTTTTCAAATCAACCACGACAAATTAAGTTTCCTCTGTAAAACATTCATTGCCTTGGACCAGAGTTAATCTGCAGCATCAGAAATATTTGTAATTTATTTGTTGCTTCAGCCCAAGGAGGACATACAGCCCATTGAATCTGTGCCAGCTTCCAGAGGAGTAATCCCATTACTTGCGCTCTCCCGTTTCTTTATACCCCTACAACTTACTCGCTCTCACTATGTCTATCAACTGCCTTCTGATTCTTTTTGCCTTTAACCTACAATAAGTAGTGATTTACAGTAGTCAATTAACTACTAATATGTCTTTGGGATGTGGTAGGAAACCAGAGCACGGTGTAAATCTATGGAGAGAACATACAAACTTTGTACTGACAGCTTCCGAGGTTAAGGACAAATCTAGGTCCTTTGAGCTGTGAGGCAGCAGCACTAACTGCTGCACCAGTGCGTCACCCTATTCTGTTCTTTCTTTTGTTTTCCAATCATCAAAGTGTTTCCCTTTGACTGGGAGCTGCAGTAAATGTTTTGGATCATGGCCACCTTCATTAGTTTCAGGTTCACAGGTCAATGAGAATATTGATATTATTGGCACCTCGGAGCATGACTGACAACCAAAGAAGACAAAATGGCAAAGCGGAGAGGATGGAAAATGTTTAAAAACAACAGGCATTGGATCAGAGGTGAGGAACCAAGTTTTTAATAAGAAGTGATCACACTAGAAATGGAAAGAGTAGATGTGGGTACAGAAAGGAATGGGGGTTTAAAAATATTAATGGAGGTGAATGTTGGAGGTAAGTTATTGACTGATCACTGTAACAGAGCTTACAATGCAGGAAATCAGCCACTCAGTCAATTATTTTCTGTTGGTATTTTAACTTTGCACAAGGCATTTTTCCACCCTGCTGCATCTATGATCACCAGCTCATGTGCATAGTAAGCTTTGTTAGTTTAGAACACCAGTGCAAAGTGGACAGATAGATGAGAAAGGTTGCAAAGCAGAGTTCTGTGTCAGTCATGGGGCAGTTTCAATATCCTGGCTGATAAGATCAGAGATACCCAGGAGATGGGTAAGAAGCAGTGAGGAACGTGTTTAATGAGAATCATTTGATCATGCTTAGAACATAGAACACAGAACAGTACAGCACTGGACAGGCCATTCAGCCCACAATGTTGTGCCAACCTTTACGCCAATTTATACTACATCTCCTCCTCCTGTGTATCATCCATATTCCTCCATTCCCTTCATATTCATGTGTCTCTCTGAATAAGAGGCAAACTGCCCAACTCCACTACTACCCTGGTAACCCATTCCAGGCACCTACCATACTCTGCGTAAAAAAATTGCCTCTCACGTCACCTTTATACTTCTCCCCTCTATCCTTAAAAGCATGTCCTATGGTGTTTGACGTTTCTACCCTGGGGAAAAGACTCTAACTGTCTACCCTATCAATGTTTCTCATAACTATAAAAACCTCTATCGGGTCTCCCCTCAGCCTCCAACTCTCTAGGGAGAACAACCCAAGTTTGTCCAAACTGTCCTTATAGCTCATGCCCTCTAATCCAGGACGTATCCTGGTCAACTTCTTCTGCACCCTCTCCACAGTCTCCATATCCTTCATATAACAGGGCAACTGAACTGCACACAATATTCCAAGTGCGGTCTGAATAAAGTTTTATAGAGCTGCAGCATGACTTCCTTACCCTTATACTCAACACCCCTACCCATGAAGGCAAGCATTCCATGCGCCTTCTTTCCCACCTCATCCACTTGCGTAGCCACTTTCAGTGAACTATGGACCTGGACCCCAAGATCCCTCTGTACCTCAGTGCTATTAAGGGGCCTAGCATTAACTGCGTACTTTCTCCTTTCATTTGACCTCCCAAAGTGCAACACCTCACACTTACCCTGATTAAACTCCCCTGCCACTTCTCTGCCCATATCTGTAACTGATCTATATCCTGCTGTATTCTTTGATAATCTTTTACACTGTCCACAACTCCACCAATCTTGGTGTCATCCGCAAACTTGCTAATCCACCCATCTACATTTTCTTCCAAATCATTGATATATATCACAGACAACAGAGGTCTCAGCACTGATCTGGGCAGAACAACCCTGGTCACAGACCTCCAGCCAGAATAACAGCCTTCCACCACTACTCTCTGTCCTCTGTGGGCAAGCCAGTTCTGAATCCAAACATGCAATTCACCCTGGGTCCCATGCACCTTTATCTTTTGAATGAACCTACCATGAGGGAACTTATCAAATGCCTTACTAAAGTCCATGTAGATAACGTCCACTCCCTTACTCTCATCAAGCTCCTTTGTCACCTGCTCAAAAAACTGAATCAAGTTTGTAAGGCATGACCTGCCCCACACAAAGCTGTACCAACTGTCCCTAAGCAGGGCATGCCCCTCCAAATGCACATAAATCCTATCCCTCACTATCCTCTCCAGTAGTTTCCCTGCCACTGACAAGGCTCACTGGCTTATAATTACCTGGAATATCCCTATTTCCCTTCTTGAACAAAGACAAACATTTGCTACCCTCCAGTCCTACAGGACCTCAACCTATTGCTAGTGAGGACACAAAGATCCTTATCAAAGCCCCAGCAATCTCCTCACTTGCTTCTTTCGATATTCTGGAATAAATGCCATCAGGCCCTGGGGACTTATCCACCTTAATGTTTTTCAGAAGAGCCAGCACTACGTCCTCCTTAATCTTAAAATGTCCCAGCACATTAGTATGCTCTACACTACCCTTCAAATCCTTCTCCTCGGTAAATACCAAAGTCAAGTATTCATTTAGTAACTCAGCCACTTGCTCTGACTCCAAGCGCAAATTCCCTCTTTTATCCTTGAGTAGACCTACCCTTCCCTTAGTTATCTTCTTTTGCTTAATACAGGTATAAAATGCCTTGAGATTCTCCTTGACCCTGCTCACCAAGGACTTTTCATGGCACATTTTTGGCCTTCCTAATCGTCTGCTTGAGCACTTTCCTGTTATCTTTATTATCCACAAGGGCCCAGTCTGATTTTAGCTTCCTAAACCTTAAGTATGCTCCTTTTTTCTTCCTGACTGAATTTAAGACCTCTTGAGACATCTAAGATTCCCTCACCTTACCATCCTTGTCCTGACTCCTTACTGGAACATGCTGATCCTAAGCTCTGCTCAGCTGGTCTTTTAAACAACTTCCACATGTCAGGTGTGGACTTGTCCAACAGCTGCGGCTCCCGATCAACACCCCTTGGCTCCTGTCTTATCCTGTCGTAATTGACCTGCCCCCAATTTTGTACCTTCCAACAAGATCCAATGATCTGCAAGGTCATTTTACATGTGTGTGCAGGTAGATAAAGAATTGATTTATCCGGCATCCTTCATAGTCTTGGGACATCACAAAACACTTTGCAACCTCTCAATGAGAGACTATTTTTGCTATGTGCTAAACATAGTAACTATTTTGTGCATAGCAAGATCTCACAGAGAAGAATGTGACAATGTCCCTCATGGCAGGCTAGTCTGGAAGGTTAGATTACATGGGATCCAGGGGAAGATAGCGGAATGGATGCATAAGTGGCTCAGTGGTAGGAAGCAGAGGGTGATGGTCAAGGGTTGTTTCTCAGACTGGAGGCCTGTGTTTTGTGGTGTGCCACAGGGATCGGGGCTGGGATGTTTGTAATTTATATGAACGATTTGGATGTGAATGTACAAGGCATGATTAGTAAGTCTGCAGATGATACTAACATAGGTGGTGTTGTAGATAGTGTAGAAGGTTATGAAAAATTACAGGGGGATCTTGATCGGCCAGGTATGTGGGCTGAGGATTGGCAAATGGC
>JARFYF010000074.1:72538417-72554750 GCA_030265395.1 Rhina ancylostomus | reverse complement strand
CCCCCCTTACCTGGATCGATCCATCACCCACCAGCTCTCGCTCCACCCCCTCCCCTCCCTCAATCCATTTATACCCGTTATCTCCCCTCTTTCTTTCCAGTCCTGAAGAAGGGTCTCAACCGGAAACGCTGATTGAAATTCTTAGGAACATGTTATTGTGTAAAGACTGCAGTAATGGAGCTGGGAATAACTTATGCCACTTGACCTTGCAAAAAAATGGTAGCACTGACTTTCGGGATCCTGCCATGGATAATATCAGAATGTAGTGCCCCCAGAATAGCTGGACAGCCATCCTACAACCTTCTGCTCATTCCTGATCCACCTAACCAACATTTTCCTCAGGACTTCTGCACAAGTGGTACAAGTCCCTGCTCATTTTAGGAGGAAACACATTACTTCTTTAGGGAAAATAGGAGTTTGGTAACATGCTGTAGATACTGTTCCAAGTTTTAAGGTTCAATGGGCAATGCATAAATAGTGAATACCTTGCCAAACTAAAGGAACAATCCTTAGAGGAATGACTTTGGATTATTCTAAATCCAGGTAAATGTCTGCTTTCCTTGCAAGTACAGAAAGAACATGTTTAACTATCTTGCCAACCCTTCTCCCTTCAATACCTCACAATTATCTCCATCTCCTCTGGATTTTCTGTCCTTTTGATTGGAAAGCTGCCTTTGAGAGCAGCTTCAATGCTTATACTTCACTGATGTAATATAAAAGAGGCCCAGTCACCATAATGGCACAAGTCACTCACTAAAGACATCAAAGGAGCAACATGATTGCAGTGATTTATTTGAGATCTCCAGCAGTATTTTTGTTTTGCTTTTTAGCAATTGCAGTTGAAATGAACCCCAAGAAATCAAAGGAGTTACCAAGAGAGGAAGAAAGAATGGAGGAATTGCAGCTGTCAGTCAAATATTTAATAGAGCATCTTTACCTGAGCCCAAGGACTCTGTCGGTCAACTACAGATACTCCAGAACTTTCCGATTCTTTAAATGCAGGATTCCAAACCATTTTCTCTTTTTATTATTTGCCCTGGCACTTTCTGCAAATTCTCTATTGTTGCACTGAAGAAACATCCTTGATTTTGTTCTCAAGTCCTGAGAGGGCTTTCATCTCACAACTTCTGATGGAAGTTATCCATAATCTAGGAGTTCACAAATTGTACACCTTGCTTAATTTTGTATGCATCCAGTGAACCTCATATCATTCCTTCTGGGAGTCGGGCGAGCTCCTGTAGTAGAGCTGTTGTGATCACATCTTTAGTCGGCTGAGAATTGATAATTATTTTGCACTAAACTGAAACCCTAAATTAATTGAAGAGGTTGCTGACCATTTTAGAGTCATAGAGTCCTTTAGCCCTTCAGAGCCCTTTGGCCCAAATGGTCCATGCCAGCCAAGATTCCCATCTAATCCAATCCCATTTGCCTGTGTTTGACCCATATCCCTCTAAACTTTTCCTATCCATGTACCTGTCCAAGTACCTTTTAAATGTTCTTAATGTACCTGCCTCAAACACTTCCTCTGGCAGCTTATTCAATATATTGACCACTCTCTGGGTGAAAAAGGCAATTTTCTTTGTCTATTTTCATGTAACATTTCTCTCCCTCCTCACATCAACTTATGAATCCAGGATGAGCACATTTGGTACCACATTTAGAGTTTTCTATACAGGATTTGTATCGTCACTTTCCCATGCAGCCTTTGGGATCAAGAGTGACTTACTTCTTCTCCAGTTCTCAGCATTCTGAGATGGATGATTAGACCAATGTCGGATCCTTAGACTCTGCCACAAGAGGAACAGGAGATGGGTGGGTGTGTAGTTTGGGAAATGGTGTGCTAATTATACCAGGTTTTCATGTGTTCCTGGCAAACGGACTCAAAGTTCTCAATGCCAAGCCAGATATTCCTTTTCTCCTTTTCTGTTTTGAGTTATCATGAGCCATGAGTCAGTGCAATGTCACAAGGAGGCTTTGAGAACATCCTTGAATCATTTGCTCTGTCCACCTGGTAATCTCATGCTTTGACAGAACTCGGAATAGAGTGTCTGCTTCAGGAGGTGGTGTTTTTGAGGGCGCACAAACAACGTGGCCTGCACATTGGAGCCGAATGAATGTAATTAGGGCTTTATTGTTGGGAACGTTGGTCTGGGAGAGGACGGCAATATTGGTTTGCTTAGCCTGCCAGTGGATCAAGATCTTGCAGTGTTGGTGGCATTTCTCCTGTGCCCTGAGGTGTCTACTTTAAGTAATTCATGAGTCAGAAACAGACAGAAGGGCAGAGATCACTGCTGCCCAGAAGACAGTGAGCTTTTTGCCATGTTTAATGTCTTGAAACAAAACTATTATTGGTAATGATAACATGAACTGCTGAATTATTGTAAAAATTCATTTGGTTCACTAATGTCCTTCAGGGGAAAAAACCTGCCAAACTTGCCCAGTCTGGTTGATGTGACTCCAGACCCCACCAATGTAATTGCCTCCAAAGTACCCTCTGAAATGACCTAGCAAGTTGTACCATTATTAGTGTATTATACCAGAGGCTACCCAACAAATTTAGACCTGGCAATATCATTCCCAATGCAGCTGGTCTTGCAAAGTCCTTCCCTCAAAGATCTGGAGACTAGTGTCTAAATTGGAAGTCCTGCTGCCAGAGACAAGACAAGCAACAGCCCGATATCATCATCCTCACTGAATCAGATCCTTCAGACAATATGCTGGACTCCTCCATCACAATCCCTGGTACGTCAGTCCCACCATCAGGACAATCCCACCAGAGTGACATCCATACAGGAAGGAATAGCCCTTGGAGTCTTCAACACTGACTCCAGACATCATGAAGTCGCATGGAATCAGGTCAAAGAAGGGCAAGGACATCCCCTCCTGACCGCCACCTACCATCCTACCTCAGCTGATGAATCAGTGCTCCTCTATGATGAACAACACTAGAAGAGCAGTGTAAGTAGTGAGGATGCAGAATGTCCATTGACTGGGGAACTTCAAAGTCAATCAGCAAGTGTGCCTTGGCAGCATAATTTTGACTGAGCCAGCTGAGATCTGGAAGGACATAGCTACCAGCAGGAAGTTAGAAAACCAATGTAAGGGATAAATCTCCTTGACCTTGCCTCATCAATCTACGCATGGCAGATACATCTGCCTCTGATGGCATTGGAAGTAGTGACCTCTGCACAATTCTTGAAGAAACAAAGTTCTGTCCTGTGTTCACAGTAAAGACATCTTCCAGTGCATTGTGTGGCTCTACAGGGCATAACAGGAGCAACACTTCTCATACCTAAATTTGAGGTGCAACCCTGGTAAATCTGCAATACAGAAATATATTTAAGAAAAATAACAGGTAATAGAGCAAAGTGATCTCACAACCAAAGGATTGGTTCAGAGCTCTGCAGTCCTGCCACTTGCTATTGTGAATGCTAGTGAATATCAAACAGCTGATGGAAGAAGGAGGTTTCATGAATGTCACCATACCCGGCAATGGTATGGCTGAGAAGGTGGAGTGCTAAAGACAAAGATGAAGCATTTTCAGCCACGTTCAGCCAGAAGGTGCAAGTGTCGGATCCATCCTGGCTTGCCCTGAGATCCCCACCAATTACAGGGGCCAATCTTCAGCTCATTTGATTCAAGTAATGGCTGATAGCATTGGTTCAGCAAAGGCTATGGGATGAAACAAGATTAAAGCTGAAAACCCACACTCAAAAAACAGCTGCAGCTCCAGCCAATCTGTTCTAGTATTGTACCAATTATGCCACCTTCCCAACAATGTGGAAAATTGCCCAGATACATCTTAGTCATAAAAATTAGGACACATCTAATCCATTTAACTTCTGCTCAATCAGTCTCCTCTTATTCATCAGTAAAGTGATAGGATGAAAAGTGCTGTTGACAGTGCCTTTAGGTAGCACTTACTCATAGCTTGCTCACTGATACCTACTTTGGATCTTGCCTGGACCACGCTTCACAGGCTTGGTCCAAACATGGACCAAAGAGCTGAATTCCAAAGATGAGTTGACAGCCACAGGCAGTTCTGTTCACCCCCTGCTTTGGAGCTCCTTTTGTAGTCACAGCAGATGACAGAGATCTATTACAGGCTTCTGTTACAGCACAGGCACCACACAATCTGCTTCCTTGTCTGGCTGATATAATGAAAATGCTCCCTAAAGACTTGTTGAGGATATGGACTATGGACTCTCCTTCCACCACCATCATTTCTCTCTCGCAGTCTCTGTATCTCTCTCTTTATCTCTTTCTCTTCTTGTATAGGAAGGAATTTCTAGGGCAGCAAAAAGTTTTCGCTGAAACTTGCATATTGATAGCAGAAAGGAGAAACTACCAAGAAATAAGGACCATCTTGTTGCCCTGCAGCCTCGAACAAATCAGTATTTACTTTCCACAGAGTATATAAGCACCTTACGTTGTACGGCCACAAGCTTCTTGTTGACCAATAACACTCTGACTGATGTGAGTAAGTTTACCATGTAGAAATCATGCATTAGAACAGATTAGAGTCCCACATCCACCATATACCTTAATGGTAATGTTTGTGAGAGGTCTTTGAATTCTTCTGGACCTGGCCTACACTATCCAACATGTCCTGTCATATTGGACACTTGGATATCCATATCATACCTGGAAGTGAATGCAGCAAAATCCAGTTCCTTGCTCAATGACTGCAATACTTATGTTCTATCCTAAAATCTTCATTGCATCAGCAAGGTCTTGTTTCCCAGCTGTGTATCTGCATGGTGATGATTCATTCAGAGCATTAGCATTTTATTTTTTAGCATGTAGCATTAGCAACATTTTTGTGTTCTTCTTTAGCAGATCAAAAATAAAACAGTAAAATTACTTCCCAGTAAGTAGGGTTACACCAGACTTGTGTTACCATAATGTTACTAACACCATTATATTGCCTCATCATAATTTTGCATTCTGTCCAAGAATAACACTGCTGAATAGAGGAAATGACAAGTGCCATTACACAGTAAATTGCAGCGTTATCAATTGTATGTGTTATCTCCACAGTTAGTTGCCTTTTATGCACCTTACATAAGTGAAAGACATCTTAATGTACATATCATTACATCATTGATATTTTTTCTGAGTTGCTCAGCAATGAGGTAGAAATCAAAGCTTCTCAGTACTGTCACAGTTGGAACTGATTGCAGCTTTCCTGCAGTATTATAATTGAAACAATTGGGGATATCACGGAGGTGCCTGCTTAACATCAGCTCCTTGTTCTGTAGTTTTTTTTATGGCCGCAGAATAATAGGATTGGTTGTGTTTTAATGCATATGTCCTTGGATCAGAACAGGTTCATATGAGCAAAAGATTATGAAATAATTGTTTTCATTAAAAGTCAATTTAAAGAGGGTAGAGATTTCCGATAGATTCAGTATGTTTGTTCATTGAGCTACAATGTGAAGCTGTTCAAATGATTACACAGAAGTAATCTGATATTTATAATACATATGGAACAGCTCAATGCTGCTGAAAGTAACGCTTGAGTAATTTATATCCTGGTATTCAGTGAATCAGGAAAGCTTGTCAAAGGCATTCAAGTGGATGAGTGAATATAACGTTCTTAATAACTTGAGTTTCAATGATAAACTACCTCACTCGACTCAGCCTGTGTGCTGCTGAGTGCAAGCTGACAGTGTTGAATGGCTCTGTGCAATTGTTTCTCTGTGGCTTGACAGGAAGCCCATCTCCTCATAGAGCCGATGCCCAACATTGAGTTTTATAGGCTGGATCTTCCTAGATACAATTTAAAAAATATGTTTTCCAGAGACATTAAAACTAATGTAAAAATGTTAAAAATTAAAAATCCTAGGTTACTTAAAACACTTTAAAAGAGTCCTGGGGAATTTGATTCCTGTATTTCTTCCAGTTAGGGGTCGTACCTCATTTATGGCAATCAATCCATGGGGTAAAATGTAGCAGTGAGTATGAAGGAGTCTGCAGGAATCATCAATTAATACATGGTAGAGTGAAATGTAACCAGCTGAGAGGCTGCAAAAGTGTAAGAGAACCTCCAGAGCAGCAACACCCACAGGACCAAGAAAACGCAAAGGCTGAATCCTCCAGCTGTTGCTGAGCACTGAGCAAATAATCCGACCCATCAGACTTCCAAAGATGCAACTTTGCACTTTCAATCGAACAGAGATTAAAGGTGTGATTTATTGAACCTTAGAGATAAAACTTCCATGTTTATTAAAGATATGTTCAGCAGCCTTCTTTGCAAAGAAATGTTAAGAGTTTATAATGTTCAGCAGTTTTCTACTGTTCCACACAAACTTACACAAGGCATTCAGTGACCCAGCTGCAAACCTCTGTTCTTTGTGAAATGACGGCAGTTGATGCTTCTATCAGGTTACAGAGCTCATCGCTTCTTCCTTGATGCTAGAATTACATCACACCGATACAATTAAACTTCTATTGAGATTTCTTTCCTAGCTGAAGGGAAACACTGAAATATTTTGAGAAATGACTTTTACTTTAATGTCCCATTATCCATGATATTGCTCACAGGAAGTTAAAAATCAAAAGCAGTCTACAGATTAAATCATCAACCACGGGTGTTCCTTGATTCCTCACTCACACGTTGTCCCTTGGTTCCATCATGTGCAACTTCTGCAGGTACGCCTCCCTCAAATCGGTCACAGACTCAGACTTCTTGTCCCATACCCAATGGCTGGATCGGGGGTGAACTGCACAATGTACCAGGGGGGTACATTGGGGTGGGGGGGTGGGGGTGGATGTCCCACTATAGCACTGGGGGGTCTTTTTGCAGCAGGAACCTTAATAAGTTTAGTGGGCCAGAGAACAGGAATGCAGCACATCACTCTCCACGAAACAACCAGGAATTAATTTCCACTAGTTTTTCTTCTGACAATTTGAAAACTGGAAAAACCAAACAGGAAATCCATGTTTATTCAGATGGTGTAACTCAACCTTGTTTTGTTCCCATGAGGGAGAAGTCATTGCCACGACACCGTAATGGTGAGGTAATCAAATTTCTCCGTGTATACATCCTGAGTTGTAGCACATATAAAAAAAACACATTTGGTCAGTCCTGCTACCATTTTATATTCCTCAGCTGAAGTTTTGAGTTTGACTCTTTCTTCTCTTCCCAAAAGTAGTGAATGTCAAAAATATTTCAGCTGCAGTGTTAGTCAAACCTACCCACATTTTATACCCATGGGCCCATTTAATCAGAGCTAATCAATTTCATGCAATTAAGTCATACCCACATTCCCAGATATTATAAGATACCAGATCTTCAAACACTGAAAACCAAATACACATTTAGTCATTATGAACTGTGTAATAAGTTTATATGCAGTTTGAATGTGCTGCCCAAACTACCTCCAGCCTTAGTGTCAATATTAACCCTGAAGTGAGCTCCAGTTTCAATACTTGCACCATTATTAAGACTGTTTATTTCTACCTCTGTAACTTTACCCAACTCCACCCAGCTGCAGCTTATCTACTGTTGAAGCCCTCATTCATTCCTTTTCTACCTTTTGACTAGACTGTCCTAATGCACTCATGGTAAGTCTCACCAATACTCTCCCATCCATATCTTAACTCACACCAAGTCCTGTTTAGGACAGTTAAGCAAAAGCTCAATATTAAAATTCTCAGCAAAACCATTCCATGGCTGCTTCCTATCTCTGTAGTCTCCTCCAGATCTATAAAGGAATTGAGATCTTTCGATTCTGACCTCTTGATTGTTCCTGATTTTAATCACACTATTCATAGTCATATCTTCAGCTAACCTAGCCCTAAACTCTGAAATTCCCTCCTTAATCTCCTCTGACACTCTGAATCTCTTATTTTCTTCAGATTATTCTCAGTAAAGGTTAATTTTTTTGGTCTAACTTTAAATATTCAGCATGATATTTCTTTAAGTGGCTCAGCTAAAGTTTGTTTGAATATGCTCCTGTGAACGAGAGTTATCTTGGACAATACACCGTGTGATATAAAAATAGGTCATTGTTGTCAGCTTGTTTGGTAGGACAAATAAGACTAAAACTGTAACACAACCCCCCACCCCCTCCAAAATATTTAGGCTGGTTTTATGAATTTATGCATTCAACTATTTCCTTATTGCTGCATCATGAATACTTTCAGTATTTTACTAACAGCCATTTCTGACACTCCATCAGCATAATTTGGGGAATATCTTACATAAAGTATTTTACATTTGCATTTCCTCTGCAAACAAAGAGGCCTTAAGTACTTAAAAAGCCTTATTGTCATGACCTGAAATACAGTAGATCTTTACAAATCTTAGCAAAAAGAAACCCCTTTAGAATACATAAAAGTGACACCCTGATTTTTTATATTAGATTGCATTCTTCAGTGAGAACAAACAGACCAGTTACACAGCACATAATGGTTTTTTGATAATATGGTGCTTATCTTGTGAAAGACAGTATTTCTTTTGTTGATGTATGTATGCCGGACATAAGGTTAAAAAAAATCATGCTTACATAGCATTTCCTTTTCATTTTGTTCAGCCATTTTATACAAAGAGACAATGACTAATATGTAAAAGCCTGTATTACACCGAGTTCAAACAGAAAAATATACTTCCAATTTCAAATGGCACAAATCTGAATCCAAGAACATTTATTACAGTATCTTCTTTAACAAAGTGGTAATCTAAAAGTGTTCTTTTTAAATGCAATATATTTAAGTAAAATAACCAATTCACAAAAGCTCTGTTTAACCAAGTGCCACATCATTGTAAGAACATAGAATTCCATTGTGTTCTTGAAAAGAAATAGGTTTGAAGAGAATGGTTGGGCATTTGGGATTATATTCATCTGATGAATGCTAATTAAGTCAAATGTTAAATCAGGAGAACATGATGATCCAGCCTCGTCATTCTATGGCTGAAGGCTTCAAAGAAAAAGCTTAAAAGAACTCACAATCTTGAGTATTTCCATAGCATGAAAGCAGTGATAGTGCTTTGGCATATACATATTCTCTGAGCATTCCTTTTAAGTTTAGACTGCAGGGTCAACTCAGACAATGCCTTTTAATTTGAAAGAGAAGTCAACTGATATCTACTGAAATCTTCAGGGCCAAGACTTTCCCTGGAATTATTCCTGTCACAATGGCCTCACTGGTAGTATGTCAGAATCTCTGCTCACTGGACAAAATGAGACTTGAGTCCAATGTATTGAGAAACTCCCTACTTTGCTTCATAATAAATAAAATAGACTGTGCAATTGATAGCTACAGCATTGGACAAGTGGCTATCATGCAAATATAGATGCTCTAAGCAGCCTTCGGGGGTGGGGGGGGCAGGGTTGATAGATTTCAATGGAATTCACCATACTGCTAGATTACCACTAATTTTAAACATGACTAAGAGAGCAACACTCTATATGGTATATTAGCCTTCCCCCAGCTTAAGTTTGTGTTAAGCATTGTTGGTCACTGTGATAACATAGCTGCTTCCATGAGTGATATGATCACCAGATATCATAACCTCTGCACCAACTGTGGTTTAATTGGTAACACTTTCAAATCTGAGCCACAGGTTGAGCATTGAAGTCCCATTCTAGAGATATGAGCACAAAAGTCTAGGCTGATTCTTCAGTGTAGGACCAAGGGTGTGTTGGATTGTTGGAGTTAATGTCTTTTAGATGGACATTAGAGACCCATGTCTTTATTTCAGTGAAGAACAGTGGCATTATTTGTGGTCCATGGACTATATTCATCCCTCAAACAGTATTGCAACAAAATGAATTATGTGATCATTATTCATTGCTGTTAGCAAGAACAAGTTTAGGCCAAATTGATTGTTGTGTAACCTATACTAACGTTCTTCAATTGTGTGTGAAGGAACTCATGATACAGTGTTTTACTTCATTCAGTATACATAAAAGCCAAGGAATTACTATTGACAATTTGTGTAAGATGTTCAAATTTCTCTGCCATTGAAAAGTAAATGGTAATGCGTCACTGTAATTGTGTTGAAATCTCTGGAAAAATATTAGACAAAATATGCAGATGCTGGAAATTTGAAACAAAAACAGAGAATGCTGGAGGAGTTTCTCCAGCTCTTTGTGTGTTGATCCAGTGAATGATAGAAGCACTCAGCAGGTCAGGCAACATTAAGGAGAGAAATGCTGCTTGACCTGCTGAATGTTTCCAGCATTTTGGGCAACATGAGTGTATTAAGCTTTTATGTCCCATTGATAGCCATACTTTCTTAGCCATAGATTGGAGGGTGACATAGTGGCACAATAGCTCCTGCAAACTGGATTCGACATTGACCTCTGGCACTGTTCGTGTGGAGTTTTCAAGTGCTCTGTGTGACTGCATGGGTTCCCCTGTGTGTTCTGGTTTCCTCCAAAATCCCATAAATGTGCTGGTTGGTAGGTAAATTGGCTACTTTATACTTCCCAAGTATAGTTCATGGGCATGTGAGAGAGAATAGTATACAGAGAATAGGATTTGATGGGATTGCTCTGGCAGCTGGCATACAATTGATAGTCTGAATGGCCTCTTATATAACAAGAAAATATGAGAATGAAGATTAGATGTATTTTATGTTGGAGAAATTATTTCTTAGGTGCAATGAAAACAATACTTAGTCTCAGAGTAATGAGCAGCATTCAAGAGCTTCAGGGGAAACATAAAGGAGAAAGGGTCACTGCCAACCGTAGAGCTTCCAGATGATAAGGTGCATAGAGGGTACAATAAGGAAAAAAGTGTATGTCAAACACTTTGAATTTAATGCCTGGAAGATTCTAGAAAGTATTGGAGTGAAAATAAAAGAAAAATTAGGAAAGCACAAAGAGGATATGAATAAATCTTGACAAGTAACTTCAAAAAAAAGATTCAAATATATTTTTTAAGTATGTAAAGAGCAAGACAACTTGGAAAAAGTAGAGACCAAAAAGTACCCTGGAGCCAAAGCATGTACAAAGGTTCTTAATGACTATTTTGCAACCATCTTCATAAAAGAATGAAATGATATGGGTGAATGAGTTTGAAAATTTGCTTGAGGTCAACATAGTAAAAGCAGAACTACCAAGGGGTGCAGCATTGTTTTGAAGAAGGATAAATTGCCAGATCCAGATGAAATATATCCTGTACTGTTAAAAGAAGCAAGGGAAGAAATTGCTGAGGCTCCAAATGCCTTTGACAGTGGGGAGGAAAGACTGATGCTGCAAGAATTACACATTACAAGTAAGGTGTTATTGCACTGGGGAGGGTAAAGTGGAGACTTACAAGGATGTTGTCAGGCTTGGAAAATGGTAACTTTGAGGAAAGACTGAATAGGTTGAGGTGGCTGAGAGACAATTGACTGAAAGGTATAAAATTATGAGGGGCTTAGGTGAGATAAATAGGAAGGAGCTATTTCCCTAGGCAGAGGGGTCAATAGTATAGGCATGGATATAAAGTAATTGGTAGAAGGATTAGATGGGAGATAAGGAAAGATATTTTCACTCAAGCTTTGATCAGGTTCAGGAACTCACCAGCAAAAATAGTGTGGAGAGAACAATTTTCATCACATTTTAACAGTATCTAGATGTGTATTTGAAGAACCATGACCTGCAGGGTGATAGACCTAGTGTTGGAAGATGGAATCAGACTGGGTAACTCTTTTTCAACTGTCACTGGCATGATAGGCTGAGTGGCCTTCTGCCTTGTAAATATTTTATTATTCCATGTCTATGAAGATTGGTCAGGTTTTGATTTAGGACAACAGTTTCCTGATAATGTATCAACAGATATAATATCTTTACCTGCAAATTCAAATAAAAATCTTTTCACTAATGAAGTAGTTCAGAATGGATTTGTTCTTCTCTTGTGTACTTTAGTTTCCCTCTTTATGCATCATTAAAGTGCGAGAACCACAAAGCTCCTTGACACTGACCATGATCTACTGGAGTGATTTTATATACACAAAGGGCATCATATTCTATTGGAGAGTGGTCTGGTAAGTTAATCTAAATATGTTTGATTTATATATTATCATCCAAGTACTGTAAATGAGTTTTCAGACAACTTTAACATTTTAAAACTTCTCAGTAACGGCACTCAAAGGTCCTGAGGAATTTACAAAATCCTTCTGTACTGCTATCATTTGCTCCCCACAAATGCTTTTCAGATTAACACAAGGTATGATTTACTGCATAACCGTGATCAGCATTTGTACAATATAGTCTTTTTAAACAAAGCTTTATTGGTCATAATTTCTTCTTTGTCTCATTTTTCACTGTGATTTACAATCTGCTAACAAATTTATAGAAACACATGGATTTGAAATGTGTCACTTGTAAGAATCCAGTTACATTAGTCCTATCAATACTTAAGGAGCCAATCATGACACACTTCATTCAATGACCCTTTAATACTTCAGTATTAGCTACCTACCCATTAACTGTTATAAATCTTTCAAAGTTCATTAATCCAGCTTGATACCAGCTCCAGGATGGTGAACTGGTTCTGATTTACTCATGAGGTTCAGCCATTCTTGGAGGAGCTGTACCAATGATAGAACTTCTGAGGAAAGAAATGAAAAAGCAGTCACCTTTTCCCATAAATGGCTCAAGAATCATTTGTGTGTTACTGGAGTTAGGATCTGTTCCACTAAAGGATGAAGAAGTTTACATTTACAGAGCACCTTTCACAATCTTAAAAAATTCCAAGAGACAAAATTGGATTGTTTTCTCTGGAGTCATGAAAGCTGAGGGGAGACCTGATAGCTGATGGGCAGCATGGTAGCATAGTGGTTAGCAGAACGCTCTTACAGCGCCAGTGACCCGGGTTCAATTCCCGTCGCTGCCTGTAAGGAGTTTGTACGTTCTCCCCATGTCTGCGTGGATTTCCTCCAGGTGTTCTGGTTTCCTCCCACATTCCAAAGACGTACGGATAGGTTAATTTGGGGTTTAAAAATGGGTGGTGAGGACTCATTGGGCCAGAAGGGGCTGTTACCATGCTGTAAATAAAATTTAATTTAATTTAATAAGTTTATAAGATTATGAAACGCATAGATAGAATAGATAGCCGGTATCTTTCCTGCAGGGTTGAAATGCCTAATACTAGTGGGCATGCATTTAAGGTGAAAGTGGGTAAGTTCAAAGGAGAAGTGCAAGGCAAGTTTTTACGCAGAGAGTGGTGGGTGTCTGGAATATGCTGCCGGGGATGGTAGTGGAGGTAATTATGAAAGAGATGTTTAAAGGGCTCTAAGATAGGCACATGAATCTGCAGAGAATGGAGGATATGGACATTCTGTAGGCAGAAAGGATTAGCTTAGCTAGGCATTTAATTACTAGTTTAATTAGTTCAGCACAACATCGTGGGCCAAAGGGCCTGTTCCTGTGCTGTACTGTTCCATGTTCTATGTTCAAAGTTTTGTTTTGAAATGTAAGCAATATTATACTGAAGAAAGAGTGTATGTTTCAGTATCTCTCTCTAAGATACTGGAAAAGCAATATAATTCAAGGTTTAAAAAGGGGACTTCATTTTAAGTAATGAAATGCTTACAGTGTCAAGGCAGCAGCTTCTTTCTGTGTCTATTTTTTTCCCCGACAGAGATAGATAACTTCTGGCAAATCTGACACTAAACACTGCTGCAACCCAGAGAGTAGTCTGTCATGTGAACAATCCTAAGTCTTAAAATGGCAATGATCATTAACAGCCAATACCAAGTGTCTCTGCAAAAATATATATGTGTATTCATCACTGCAATAACTGATTGAAATCTGACAGATATCATATTTTTTACTTAAAGGAACACATTTTATTTTAAGAAGTAATACTAATGCAAGAGCATAGCGATAGTATTTATATAAATGAAATCATAAGACATCAGTACTTAAAACCTGTCTCCAATACAAAATAAGTTCCAACAGCACCAGTCTTTTATGATGGGAGTTTATACAAGAGAATGATCACTTTTGTCCAAAAAAAGCACACAAAAATTGCAACATCTTTTATTTTTGCAGTTTCTATTTACACATTAAATTAAAAATATTGTCCATAGGCAGTGGGGCAGACAACAAGCTGCTCACAGAGTGAAGAATCTGCTCCACAGGATGATTGGAAAGATTGCAGATGGCTGTAACCAATCAATGATTCACTAATCAATATTAATTACTTTTAACACTATAGTAATTGGTTCCTCTACCAGTCATGGGACTGAAAACCAAATAACGGTGAGCTATTTGGATTTGAATTGGTTTCTTCACAGGATATAGAACACAACCATGCAGACCCCCAGTTCCCACTCATGATAAACAGTAACTGTGGCCATGCTGAAGACCTGTTACTGCTCGGTGGGTATATAAGAAATGTCTCTGAGCTCGCATTCTGCAATTTGCTTTCTCCATGCTCTGTAATGGTAGTGACACATTTACAGATTGAGTCCACCATGTTGCTTATGATATCTTGAATCCCTCACTTCGTATGAACTGCTTATTTGAACATAATTCCAGTCTATCAAAGAACATGACTGCAATAAAAGCAGAGTATTTTTGTTCGTTGCAGAGGACTGGATGAACAGATGGATTTGAGGTTTGCATTCTCCATAGGTTCTTCTGTGTTGTTTGTTAGTAAACAAACAGGTATAGCAATTAACAATGAATCCTTTAATGAATCTGTAATCCTCAGATAAATAGCAATAGAATCACAGTCATACAGCATAGAAGTGGGACCTTCTGTCCACCGTCCATGCTGACCAAGGAGTACCCATCTATATTAATCCCATTTTCCAGCACTTGGCATTAGGGTCTTGATACTTATTAAATGTCACAGAAGTTTCTACCTCCATCACTCCCTCAGGCAGTCCATTCCTGATTCCAACTACCCCCTGGGTGAAAAAATCCTTCCCCATACCTCCTCCAAATTTCCTACCCTTTATCTTTGATCTCTGATATTAGACATCTGCTATGGGAGATGGTTCTACCAATCTACCCTATCTATATCCAGGTCAGGTTCCCCCTCAGAGTTCCCTGCTCCCTGGGAAACAAACCCAGTATCTTCTCATAAATGAAGCAATAAAAAAAGAAAATGCTGGAAACACTCAGCAGATTAAGTAAATGAAAAACAGTTAATGTTTCAGGTCAAAAACCCATTGGACAAAATTAAAATGCAATATTTGGTACATCAATGCTTCAAAGTCATACCATATGGCACAGTCAGTTCTTTAAGGTACACCTGCATACACTACACTACTTATCCTTAAAAATAAGAGATCAACCCAAACAAACTATCAACTGTTTACTACCTGAAATTCGAGAAATGGTTAACTACTTACAACACAGATTCACTCTGTCTCTTGATCATTTTGTTCACTGAATTCTTCATCACAAGTTGCACTTGATATCTCTGAAGTATCCACTCTGGGCATTAGCAATTCTGATGAATCCTTCAGATGGCCCTCATATGTATCTGGTTTCACATCTTCTGCAATTGCTGCTTCATCATAATCGTTCACATAACTTGGAATATGTTGTACTACACATTCCAGATCACCATCCTTTTGTGTCATCTGTGTGCATTAAACTGTCACACCTAAAACTTATCACAGAGGCTAGTAACCTATCAATATAATTATACTTTGTATTTGGTACATTACTGAATGCCAAAAACTTAGTTCCAACAATCTCTACTTCAGTCACTTCTTGAAACTCTCCATCTTCATTCCTCTGATTTCACATTGACTGACATCCTAACTCTCACCCTGAGTCACTATACATAGTGGACCTGTCCTCTTTCCTGTTGGCACCTTTGGAAAGATGAAGTCATTCCATCTGACTTACCCTTTCTGGATCATCTTCAAGGATGTGATCATTTTCAGTCCTGTCACATTCTGCCTGTGCTGGATTAAGCTGACATTGATAAGCCCATGCCTGCTGTAACATGCTTCACAGAATCTTTACAGCTTAGAAGAGCCTCCATATTGCAATGGCCTCCTCTCTTAAAGCACCCTTGTTAATTTGCACTTGATTCAATCTATTCAGTAATTCTGTAAATAGCAAGAGTCTGGTAGACACTGACCCCCTCTCCAGAACTCACACAGTTTCATCTTCTCTGTCTATACCTTTACCACACTCAATCGAGACTACTTCACTGCAACTCCTTGTGCTGAGCCTATTTCTTCTCACTTTGCTTGTGGATTTTTGTAGTGACAGAACTGATGCCATAAAACTGTGAACTGGCTCCCACATGCAGTCTTCTGACCCGCCTGCCTTCAAGTTTTGTGAAGAGCCCCACTGATCTGAAATTGCCAAGGCATTGACAAGTGACACCTTTGATCAGGCTCATCCATGATGGACTGTCTTCA
>JARFYF010000074.1:72503185-72521366 GCA_030265395.1 Rhina ancylostomus | reverse complement strand
CATTGTTGAGACCACACCTGGAATACTGTGTGCAAGTTGAGGCTCCACAGCTAAGAAAATATAGACTTGGCAAAGAGGGAGTGCAACAAAGATTCGCTTGATTAATTCTTGAAATGGCGGGACTGTCATATGAGGAGCGATTGGTTTCACCAGATTTGCAGTTACTTAAGTTTAGAAGAGTGGGAGGAGATCTCATTGAAATGTTTAATATGCTGACAAGGCTCCATAGTCGGGATGCAGAAAGAATGCGTCTCCCACCTGGGAGGGTGGTGGACCAGAGATTACAGTCTCAGGATACGGGGTAAGGCGGTTGGACTGGAATCAGGAGAAATTTCTTCACTCAGAGGATGATGAATCTCTGGAGTTCTCTCCCACGGAAGGTGGTGGAGATCGAGTCACTGAATATATTCATGGATTTTGAGACACAGAAGGCATCAAGGAGTATGGAGAGTGTGGGAACATGGTACCGAGTCAGAGTATCAGCCGTGATTTTACTGAATGACAGAGTAGGCTCAATGGCTGGAATGGCATAATCATTCTCTTATCTTACAAGCTATTTACACTCATAGTTCATCTAGAACTAATCTTGCACCAGATAATTGGACAATTTTGATTTACAAGAACAATTCATACTGTAAAAAAATAAGAAAAGACTGGTGTTCAATCAGAAGCTCGATCAAAGGGATAGATTTTAAGGAGGATCTTAAGGAAGTGATGGGCAGATAGAGGAACTAAGGGAGAGTGTTTTAGGACACACTGACTCTGGGACCAATGTTGAGTTGGAGAGACTGGAGTGGGAGGAGGTAAACAATGATTGAATTTCTACTAGGGGCTGTTGTAGGGCTGGCATTATAGCAGGATCAGAAGTGTGAGAGCTCACAATCAAACATCAAGTATCATGTGCCTCTGAATTGATTGGATGCCTCTCACTAGATGTTTGATCATATTATTAACTATTGGAGAGCCTAGATGAAATGCCAAAGCACATTGTGCAGGACTGAAAGCTGTAGGAGATAAAAAGAAATAAAAACAGAAATGATTGGTAAATTGATTACTAAAACAGCTTGAATTCATGAGATAGTATGCATAGATTGGGCAAATTAGTAGAGTTTAAAATAAAGTTTTGCAACCAGTTTAGAATTATGTAGATTTTTGAAACTTTTATTCAAGGGGCAGTGGATACAAAGACTAACACTGCATTTATTTTTGACCCCAGCTGGGCTTGGATAATTAAAGTAAAGCCACAGAATATGGGGCTGGAGTCACATGTAGTCTCCTAAAGTACATTAATAAGCCCTCTGAGACTTTATGACAACCAAAATGTTTTCTTCGTTTCCTTTTTTTTAGGCAACAATCCACAAATTACCTGATTTATTACTTTCCATTTTACATTCCTGCTTTGCATTTCATGGCCTTTTCTGTGGGACAAGCACTATCTGTATCAGCAACTTGCCATTTGATTCTATCAATAAACCTGTGCTCTCAGAAATCTGTTCATAAGTCCAGTGAGACTAGGCAGGAAAGGGTAACGGGTGAATGTGAACGACTGACAGAGCATGCAAGTCCCTCACACATGCAACAGTGATGGTTAGATTGTGATTTCAAATGCAATCAGAGCAAGTATGAATTCTAAGACTTTATTTCAAATTTCAAAATATAGTTTATTCATAAACTATTTGTAAATATACAATGTAGAAATTCAAATCAACACTTTCACTGCAAGTCAGGTTATTCTTTTTACTTAAAGTCAGTTCATATCCTTTTGGTCAGCACAACATTGTGGGCTGAATGGCCTGTATTGTGCTGTACAGTTCTATGAAAACAAATAGTTTATGGGATTTTAACACAGATTTCAACTACTTTGTGTGCAGTGGTAGGGTGCACTAAACTGTGGCTGTTCCCCATGCAGCCCTTTCAGTATCTGAACCCAGCATCATTAAATCCTTCAGCAGGTCATGCTGGATTTTAGAGAATACCAGTGTGGAGCACTCCATCATGGACAACACCTTGCATTGGAAGACATGGGTTTTCAGCAGACCAAAATATGTCTTTTACTGTGTTGATGGCATTGATCGAAGAATATAAAGCCTTCCCGGTATTTTCTTGCTACAAGGTAAGATAAATTGTGGAGGCAGTCCATCCATGTACAGTGGAAGAGGGCAGTACCAGAACAGGGCAGATGGACCACAGTGAAAATGCCCGAGGGAGGGGGAAGTGGCAAATGATTAGGGATACAAGCTGACACACAAGCAATCAACAGGTCTCCACATCTCAGTGGAAGTACGGGGAAACATGTGCCCACAAACTCCATCACAGACTCTGCCAGAGTGTACAGGTCAACAGGAGGATCTCCATTTTACAAAGTACTAGCAGATGCCCATGACTAGGGTAACTATTGGAAGGGGGAAGAAAATGTCACTTAAGCAAGTAGCTATGATGAGCAGTAGTTCTTCCTAAACCAGTGTGTCACCAGGTTGGAGACAAAAGTTTTGTGCACCTAAAGCTTTTCACATGAAAGGGGATATTTTATTTTGGAACTGTAGCACATGAAAACCAATGTTGCAGTTGCACGTCCTGAGAGGAATGGAGGAAAGGAGAGCTGGTCACACAAAGTGGGAGGAAGTCAGCAGGTCATAAGATCATAAGACATGGGAGCAGAATAAAGCCATTCAGCCCCTCGAGTCTGCTCTGCCATTCGATCATGGCTGACTTATCTTTCCCTCTCAACCCCATTCTCCTGCCTTCTCCCTGTAACCTTCGATGCCCTGACTAATCAAGAACCTATCAACCGCTGCTTTAAAAATACCCAGTGATTTGGCCTGCACAGCCATCTGTGGGAATGAATTCTAACTAAATAAATTCCTCCTCAACTCTGTTCTAAAGGGATGTCCTTCTATTCTGAGGCTGCACCCTCTGGTCCTAGACTCTCCCACAGTGGAAACATCCTCTCCACATCCACTCTATTCTGGCATTTCAGTATTCAATAGGTTTCAATGAGATCCCTCTTCATCCTTCTAAACTCCAGCGAGTATAGGCTCAGGACCATCAAACGCTCCTCATACATTACCTTTTCATTCCTGGGATCAATCTTGTAAACCTCTTCTGGACCCTCTCCAATGCCTGCACATCCTTCCTTCAATATAGGACCCAGAACTGCTCACAATACTCCAAATGTGGTCTGACCAATGCCTTATAAAGCCTCAGTATTACATACTTGCTTTTATAATCTAGTCCTCCTGAAATAAATGCTACCATTGCATTTGCCTTCTTTATTACTGAGTCAACCTTCAAGTTAACCTTCAGGGAATCCTGCACTAGGACTCCCAAGTTCCTTTGCACCTCCAATTTCTGAACTTGCTCCCCGTACAGAAAATAGTCTACACCTTTATTCCTTCCACCAAAGTGCATGACCATACACTTCCCTACGCTGTATTCCATCTGCCACTTCTTTGCCCATTCTCCCAACCTGTCCAAGTCCTTCTGCAGACTCCCTGCTTCCTCAACACAACCTGCCCCTCCACCTATCCACAAACCTAGCCACAAAGCTATCAATTCCTTCATTCAGATCATTAACACATCACGTGAAAAGTAGCGGACCCAACACCGGCAGCCAACCTGAAGAGGCCCCCTTTATTCCCACTTTTTGCCTTCTGCCAGTCAGCCAATCTTCTATCCATGCTAGTACCTTTCCTGTAATACCATGGAATCCTATCTTATTTAGCAGCCTCACGATGAAAAATACTTGTCATATCCCAGTTAAAGGTAAGTGTGGATTTTGTAACAATTAAATGCTATATTTAGGATGCAGTTAATAATGTGGAGTTATTATGCTCCCTTATTAATACATCCTGCCTTTAAAAGTTTCACTGACTATAACAGAAAATGTAGCACTGTGAAGTTAAACAGGATATTAAGTAACTCTTCCCTAAGGAGTGAGGGGATTAGAGGCTTATTCTTTCTTAAACATCATTGCTTTTCAGAGCATTGGACTGTAAATTATGCCAAGGGAAACATCCAAATAATGTTTGACTTGAGGCTGGTTTATAATTGAACTCATTAGAGTGGAGAGCAACCCAACGAAAAGAGGATTGGGTCCATAAGCTTGACATGGTTGAAGCATGTAGTGCAATCTGTACTTTTACAGAAGAGGGAAATTTTGTTTCACTTCAGCAAGCATGGACGAAAAGATTTGAAGTGCTTTTTGCTTGTGAAATCCAAGACTTCTAAAAATTAAACAATATGATGTTGGCCAGTCACATACAATTCCTTAGGAACATTGAATTAGAAATAGGTTAGCTTCAGCCCATCAGTGTGAAGTAAGTTGAGGGAACTGCATTTGAACTGGTAGATCTGAAGTCTGATCAAAACTGGGGCTTAAGCCTCAGTTAATGAAGCCTTTGAGCTGCACATACCTGCTGCAACTCACCAACGAAGCAGGTATCGGAAGGGGCTGAGTATGGACCGACAGTTGTCTTCGGGACTGTCATGAGGCTGGGGAAAGCATTCCAGCTCCTCTGCCATCCGCATTTATAAAACTTCCCATTTTGATGACAGCCTGCTAAGGTCCCTTTAAGATCCTCTAGTTAAACTGAATGTGGACCAACTTACCCTGAATGTAGAAGGCCTCATTTGAGGTAGGTGTCCTGAAACAATGTAGGCCTTTCATTGGGCATCTTTGGGCCACAGGATGCAACCATGCAAAACTGGCAAAATGGTATCAGTTTTTTAACTGGAAAACAAGCACACAAAGGCCCCAATTTTGAGATTGAACCGAGTGTTAAGGTTGTATTAAATTCGCATGGATTAATGAAAGACAACAGAGGCCATTGGAAGCCTTCTGATGGCCTTCCTTTCCGCGGTTCTTGCATTCTTCCTGGAATCAGTTTCCTGATATTTTCTCTGCATCCTTTATTCATTTTTGTGAGGCAGATGTTCCAGTGCTCTGTGGACTTGGAACTATTTCCTTTCACTGACTCTATCGCATATTTTTGGCTGACTGTCAGAATGACTTTACTTCTGGAGCTAATCAGCAAGTGAGACTTCTGTCATTGATGAGAGCGCACGAGGGTTCATCACATACAGAGACAATGCGTCTTCTGTATCCTTTGCCCTTCACAGATTGAATGAGCATTTTGTCAGCACTGGTTTGCCCATTCGGGTTAATTAAATATAGGTATTTCAATGTTTTTGAAGCTGAAATTGCCCAGTGGTAACAAATGATGTGCAATGCTCAATTGGATGTCATTTGCGCAAATTGTACCATGCAGTCAAGAATTCTGGGAATGAATCAGAGCTCGTGATGTGAAGTAGATTTTAACCAAATGGTTGAAGCCTGCAATGGCATTATTTAGAAATAGCCTGACCTTACCTGGGCCCTTCTGGGCAGCCCGAGATAGCCATCTTCCAGATAAGATCTTCTTTAACACTTTTCCTTAATGATTGCTGCCAACTCCTCATGACCCCAGTCCTTACAGTCAATTTCATCAAGTCCCAGAGTCCTCTCCGTATCTCCCAACTGCTTCACACCCCAACCAACACCCCATTAAGCATTCTCATGGCCAACCATACCCCAGCCCCATCCCGGCTAACTGACCTATCATCATATTGTAGTGATGAAGGTTCTCAACCCAAAACGTTGCCTGTTTATTTCCCTCCATAGATGCTGCCTGACCTGCTGAGTTCTGCCAGCATTTTATGTGTGTTGCTCCAGATTCCAGCATCTGCAGAATCTCTTGTGTCTCCGTCTTATTGTTCCACCTCCTCAATCATTGTTCCCCAAGCAAAACCATCTGAATCCTTCATCGTTTCACTCCAACCATTTCTTGCACACACTATGACCCCTCATCAGTTTTCCTCTCCCACCATTCCTGCAGTCTCCTCTTCTTTTTCTCCCAATGAGCCTCTCCTCTGTCTGTTGTGACTGTGACTAAATCACTGGAGAAACTGCAGAGACTAGTAGATGTGAAGGTCTTTATTCATCATGACAAGCAGACATTGTCTTGAAGGCTCAGCAGAACCTCCTCAAACTCAACGTAATCAAGTTTCTATACTCTTAAGAACAAAGGTAACAGCAGGTGATTCAGTACAATTTCAAAGCTACAATGACATTGTTTACTTCAATATTTTGTGTCTGACAAATGGCTCCATTGAAATACATATTTACACATTGTAACTGACAAGACATTGCAGAAGTTTCAAACACCTTTGCTGGTAAAAATTAATTCGCAAGGATGGTCTAAAAGCTTCTGAGGACAGAGAACTCAGTGAAGGCTGACTCTATGAGTACACAAATATCCCAATTATTGACACAAAGAGCAAGGATGTCTATGACCATATTGCATATTCTAAGTGACAAAATTAAGTCTGGGCAGAGAGCCCTCCTTGATCTCTGGCAAAATAACTTAGCTGAAGGTGCATGGTTTGATGTAGGCCAATTAATATAGCCCCATTGTCTTAGGTTTGGCTGATGCATCTGGAATGTGGCATGGTCATGTCAGTTTATAGACCATATCTCTTGAGCAGCCAGCCTCCTGCTGGGGACCAGTAGGCTGTGCTCTGTGGACGATACTGTTTGTTTTTGTCACTGTCGTTTTAATTTCAAAACTGATTACTGCTTGTACTTTCCCGTTCAGTTTTTTTTTGAAGACTGGTTCTTGTTTGTAGTAACGCCTGCTAACCCAATTCCATAACCTCTAAAAGATGTCCCATGTCTGACAATTCCCTGACATGTCAATCTTGGAACTGGAATATTAAGAACATAGAACACCACAGCACAGTACAGACCCTTTGGCCCGCAATGTTGTGCCAACATTTTAACCTGCTCTAAGATCTATCTAATCCTTCCCTCCCACATAGCCCTCCATTTTTCTATCATTCATGTGGCTATCTAAGAGTCTCTTAAATTTCCCTAATGTATCTGCCTCCACGGCCTCTGCTGGCAGTGCATTCCACGCACCCACCTCTCTCTCTGTAAAAAACTTACCCCTGACATTCCCCCCCATACCTTCCTCCAATCATTTTAAAATTATGGCCCCTCATGTTAGCCACTTTCATCCTGGGGAAAAATCTCTGACTGTCCACTCGATCTATGCCTCTTATCATCTTGTACACCTCTGTCAAATCACCACTCATCCCCCTTCTCTCCAAAGAGAAAAGCTCTAGCTCACTCAACCTATCCTTATAAGACACATGTCATATGTACTAAGGTACTGTGAAAAACTTGTCCTGCATACTGTTCATACAGATCAATTCATTACACTGTCCACTGAGATAGTACAAGGTAAAACAATAATAACAGAATGCAGAATAAAGTGTAACAGCTATAGAGAAAGTTCAGTGCAGGTAGACAATAAGGTGCAAGGCCATAATGAGGTAGATTGTGAGGTTAAGAGTCCATCTTGTCGTACTAGGGAACCGTTCAATAGTCTTGTAACAGCGGGATACAAGCTGTCCTTGAGCCTGGTGATAGGTGCTTTCTGGCTTTTGTATCTTCTGCCTGATGGGAGAGGGGAGATGAGAATGTCTGGGGTCGGTGGGATCTTTGATTATGCTGGCTGCTTTACCAAAGCAGAGAAAGGTGTAGTCAGAGTGCACGGAGGGGAGGCTGGTTTACGTGATGTGCTGAGCTGTGTCCACAACTCTCTGCAGTTTCTTGTGGTCACAGGCAGAGCAGTGCCATACCAAGCTGTGATGCATCCAGATAGGATGCTTTCAATCTGCTACCAGACTCTGTGATCTCTACTATCTGCAGTGATGGGAAATTATGCAGGAGAGGTCTGTGTGACCTTTCTTGGTCAAGAAAAGGTTCTGTGATGCACAGAGCATAGAGCCTTGCACAAGATAAGAGCATTGTCTTATTCATGGCTCTGATTGAATGTGTATTTTCAGGAATGTTTCCATTTATAAACTCAGTAAATTTTATTTAAATTTTTTTTAAAAACCTCATAACTTTACAAGTTTGTACAGTCCGCCACATAGAAAACCAGATAAATTAATTATGTTCGCTTGGTTAAAGAGCTTTTCTACATTTCTACAAGATCTTTGACACAGAATAATCAATGTAATTAAAACTGAACACCCTTGAAAAACACAAAGTCTATCAGAACCTCTGAACCAAAAGATGTTTCAGGCACAGAACAGAACTGGTGCAGAACTGATAAACAAATACCTTTGAGTCAGTAAACAGCAGTGTGTAGCAACGAACACAAAATGCTGGAGGAAATCAGCAAGTCAGGCAGCATCTATGGAGGGAAATGAATAGTCGACATTTTGGGCCGTGACCCAATGTGTAACAAATGTGTAACATTTTCCCCAAATGCTTTTTTTTAAACCTCTGACAAACTACACAGCAAGGAACAGAGGAGTTGCATCTAAGTGAAGCATAAAATGTCAGTATTGCCAATATATTAAATTTAGAATAGATGCAGGTTGAACTCAGACGGTTAACACAAAAATATATACTGCAGCAAATATTCTCCCATTAAAAATTTCCAATGTAGGCAGCTGGGCAATTCAAACTATGATGAGCCAAACAGTTAATGAGAACAAATTCATGGCTGATGCTCATTAAAGAAAGAATATCCTGTCAGCAGCAAGAGGAGCTAATTGCTGTCAAACTAAGGCATACAACAATTGTTGATTGTTAAAGTACAGTAATCTCTGAATCTGTGTTATTCTATTGACAATCACCTGTCGACTGATGTCCATACCTAGAATGTTTCACAGACACAGTTTGGTGCATTCATATTGCAAGTAGCAAAATCTTTTCATGCAGTAAAGCTATCATTGTAGCCTATTTTGTTATTATTAAGCACTGTGAATAAATACATAACTGTAAGTTTGATTTAAAAGTATTGCTCATAAAAGTCACACTACATTTTGTCATCTTTGTGGTCACCAAAGCATTTGTGGAAACTAAAATCTTACTGACAGTGGAATGCTTTCCTAATGGAGTAACTCATCATAATTTTTCCTCGGTAATTAGACAGGAATTATTAACTAAAAATTATCATGGAATTAAAAAAAAATTTCAAATGTATAGGAACACAGCATCTGAAATTTATTATTTGATATCTAAGGTTAAATATCTCTCTGTTTAGTTTGTGTCAGATTATCCTATTTAAAATCAACCTGAATAATATTAAATAAGTGAATATTCAGCTAAAGCATTTGAGTAAAGAGGAGCATTGGTTGAAATCCATCTCTCTGTTGGGTTACCAAGACATCAAGAAATGAAGACAAGTACTGAGTTGGACCAGCAACACCATTTTCTTTAAAATGAAAATCAGGTAATGTTGGAAATACTCACCAGTTCAGGAGACAGCTGTTGGATTAGCATTTCATGTACTCTGGGTGGGGGGCTACAACATCCATCACCAAGGGTGGCTCAGTAGTACCACTACTGATTGAGCTGGCTGTGTACTAAATGACATTTTGGGTCTGCAGCAGGTGGTGAGAGAGTCAACAAGAGGGAAGCACCTGGTTGATCTTGTCCTCACCGATCTACCTATTGCAGATGCATTTGTCTACAACAGTATCGGTAGGAGTGACCTCCATACAGTCCTTGTGTAGACAAAATCCCATCTTCACTGTGGAAATACACTTCGTCATGTCATGTGGCACCTACATCATGCTAAGTAGGGCAGACTGCAAATAATTCTAGCAACAGGACTGGGCATCCATTGTACACAACCATAGTCTGCAACCTCATGGCCCAGCTCATCCCCCACTCGACCACCACCATCAAACTAGGGGATTAATCCTGGTTCAATGAAGTGTGCAGGAGGGGAGGCCGGGAGCAGCACCATGCATACCTCAGAATGATGAATCAACCTGGTGAAGCTACAAGACAGGACTACTTGTGTGCCGAATAACATAAAGAGCATGCAATAGGCAGAGCTAAGTGATCACACAATCAATGAATCAGATCTGAGCTCTGCAGTCCTGCTGCATCCAGTCATGAATGGTGGTGGACAATTAAACCACAGTGGAGGAGCAGGCTCCACAAATAGCCCCACTTTCAACAATGAAGGAGCCCAGCACATCAGTGCAAAACACAAAGCAGAAGCAATTGCAAGAATCTTCAGCTAGAAATGCCAAGAAAATCCATCTCGGTCCCCAGCATGATAGATGTCAGTCTTCAGCCAATTTGATTCACTCCATATGATATCAAGAAATGACTAAAGGCATTGGATGCACAATTTCTAGCACCATTTGCAACTCCTCAGATAATGAAGCCATCCACAACCAAATGCAGCAAGTCCTGGAGAATATCCAGGCCTAGGCTGATAGGTGGCAAATAACATTCATGCTGGATAATTATGATATCCAAGAAGAGAAAATTCAATGACATTATCATCACACTGAATTCCCCACTATCAATATTGTGGAAGCTACCATTGACCAGAAACTGAACTGGAGTAGCCTTGCACACAATGTGGCTACAAGAGAAGGTCAGATGCAAGGAATCCTGCAGCAAGTAACTCGCCTCCTAACTCCCCAAAGCCTGACCACCATCTACAAGGCTCAGCTCAGGAATACTCGCAGGAATACAAGGCTCAAATACTCACATGGAATACTCTCCATTTGCCTTTAGGAATGCAGCTTCAACAACACTCAAGAAGCTCAACTCCACAGAGAACATCACAGCCTGCTTTATAGTCACCCCATCCACAACCATTCACCCACTTCAGCACCAAACCACAGAAGCAGCAGTTTTTGCCATCTACAGGGTGCACTGCAGCAACTCACCAAGATTCCTTAGATAGCATTCCAAACCCACGACATCTACTAGCTAGAAGGACAATGGTTGCAAAAGCATGGGAACACCACCAGTTGGAAATTTCCCTCCAAGCCACACATCATCCTGACTTAGAAATATATCATTGTTCTTTCACTATCGCTGGGTTAAAGTCCTGTAACTCCCTCCCTAACAACATTGTGGGTATACCCATATCTCAGCGACTGCAGTGGTTCAAGAAAGCAGCTCACCACCACCTTCTCAAGGGCAACTAGGGATGGGCAATCAAATGCCTGCAAAGGCCACATCCCTTGTATGAATATATAAAAAAGATAGAATGACCTGAAAAATGAACTGGCTTTCTCTCTCCTCAGATGTTTCCTGATCGCTGAGTATTTTCAGCATTTTTTTCTTATATGTCAAATTTCCACCAACTGCAGTTTTGCTTTCATTTTAACACTATTTCTACACATGCAAATTTATTATAAGAAGACTATCAAAGTAATCTCTTAATGATTGTTACTCATCAAATGTGCCTTTGCTCAGTGGAAGCAATGATACATTCTGGACCTGATGAGGGTCACAAAGCTAAAAGGGGATTGACTACCTTTAGGCTCAAGGCTTGCAAGTGTCAGTGCACCTACTCTTACATCTGACTCAAATTCTGGTCCATTTGAAGCAGACAACTCTTTCCTTCTTTCTTATTGCTGGCAAAGGCTGTATTTCCTATTTTGCCACTAGATTCTCATTAATTTAAGATGCCTTCCCCGGTTAAATTTACTCTACATGTTGCACTTCCTCAAAAAATAATTTTTCTGTGCCTTTTTATACATTCAGGACTGTGGGAGGTCCCTGTTTAATTTAACTATGACATTATAAAGAGTGTGATCTCTTTCCTGTAAAACAATCATTTCCTAGAATGGAATTCCCTAGCTCTTAACCCTCTTGCCACTCGCTTCCCACCACCCCGTCAGTGTTATGTTCACAGACTAAGTTCCAGATTATTCTTCACTCCAACTAAAATGATATTTTATGGGTTATTTTATATTTTCTTTAGATGGTTGATTTTAGTGCTGTAATATCCTTTGTTACTATAGCTGGGGCCAAGTTATATCATGGAACAGTCAAGGACTGAAAAGAGACTGTTGCAGCACAGAAGGAGGCCATTCATTGCTTCTGGTCCATGCTGCCTCTTTGTGGAACAATCTGGTTAGCCGCGTTCACTGGCTCTTTCCCCATACCCTGCAACTTAATTTTCCTCACTAACCTATCCAGTTCCCTTCTGAATGCTCTGATTCAACCCGTTTCAAGTGCCTCACAGGCAGTGAGCTCCAGATAATTAAAACTGTGCATGAAAATCTTTTATCAGTCACTTAGAATCTGTGTCCTGTGTTTTCTGAAATGTCCACTAATGGAATGCTCCAACCACCATCACTAGATTAAATTATCTGGTCATTTAGCTAATGATTGTTTGTTGGATATTTCTGTATCCAAATCTAACTGTTGTGTTTCCCCTCATTGTGATGGTAAATATCATCATTGATAGTAATTCAGGACTTTAAGGCTATGAAGTGAGTTATATAAATGCAAATTCTTTCTTCAAACTATAAATACAAATGTAATATAAACTCAATAAACATGAATATATCATTACACTACATAAGTTCTGGGTTGTTAGTCATTGTATTTTTTGCAAATGTGCCTATTTAGATTCCTATCATATTTCATTTCATTGAATGCACGCCAAACACAAATATTTCTACTTTTCAGATCTGTATCTGTAATGTTATTCTTCTGTTCTGCTTGAAGGTATAGGTGAAGAAATGAGGCACCTTTCCTACTGTCAGTTCCCAACAAAATGCCAAGACGAAGAAACCTTCTCACTGCAATCCTCATTGTCTTACCCTGGACCATACTCTTAACTATTTGGCATCAGAACTCAAGGGATTTTTATTTTGCCGTTAAGAGAAGTAGGTGAACTCTTTGTGTCTCTGTGTGACCTGACAGAATTCATTAGCCATGAATGAATGAATGCTGCCTTCTTGTTCCTGGCCAGTATGCGGTAGACAACATTCTAAATATACACCTTTGAATTTATAAGGTTCTCGGCTCCAGTCTGAATACCCACCTTCCCAAATGAACTTAGCCTCACCCACGGGGAGCAAATACCTAAAAGTCACAGGTGCATCCCCTTGATTTTCCAGAAAATATACAGCAGCTTCCTTGCAATTTTCAGCTAACTGCTGTTCTGCTCTTATTCTGCAAAATTTCCTTTGGAATATCAGTGCTTTACTTTGCAAGGAAGTCCAATATTGGGGAGTGATCTCCCGTAAACGTTGTTAGAAAGAAAGAGTATTGTATTTATATAACCTCATAACAAAGTACTTCACTGCCAATGAATTTGTTGTAGTTTTGTGCATACACTGATTATTCATATCTTAGAGAATGCACACTAGCAAAACATACATTCCCTCATGAAAACTAGTTGTTGGCTTGTTTTTTTTTAAATCACTTGTTTGTATCAGATAAAATTGCAAACACTTCTTAACCTCATCTATGTTCAATAAAATATGGCAGATGGAATTTAACTTAGACATGAAGTGATGCATGGAAGTTAAGCAGGCCATTTGTATGGCAGGCCATACACCGTGAATGGCAGGGCCCTGAGGAGTGTCACTGAACAGAGAGACCTTGGAGTGCAAGTACATCGTTCTGTTAAAGAGGCAACACTGGTAGACAGGATGGTGAAGAAGGAGTATGACGGCTTGCCTCATCAGCCAAGGCACCAAGTACAAGAATTGGGATGATACGTTACGTAACATTGATCAGGGCGCATTTAGAATATTGCGTACAGTTCTGGTTACCATACTACAGGAAAGATGTAGTTAAGTCAGAAAGGGTGCAGAAAAGATTCACAAGAATATTATCCAGATTGGAGGGCCTGAGTTATAAAGAGAGACTGAATAGGATGGGTCAGTTTTCCCTGGAGCGAAGGAGGTTGAGAGGTGACATAAAACAGGTATAGAATATTATGAGATGCATAGGTAGGGTAGATAGCCAGTGTCTGTTTCCCATGGTAGGGCTGTCTAAAACTAGAGAGCATAGATTTAAGGTGAGAGGGAGATGGTTTAAAGGGGACCTGAGGGGTAAATTTTTCACACAAAGAGTAGTTGGTATCTGGAATGAGCTGCCAAAGGAAGTGGTGGAGGTAGGAACAGTAACAATATTTAAGAGGCATCTGGATAGATATCTGAATGAGCAGGGCATAGAGGGATATGGAATTAATGCAGGCAAGGGGAATTAGTATAGAGAGGCATAGTGGTCAGCATAGACATGGTGGGTGAAAGGGCCTATTTACCTGCTGTCCAATTCTATGACCATAAAACAAATATGTTAGCATGGTACCAGTTCCCCTCTATGCTAGTACTCTACCTGTGCTATCTATGCTAGTACCCTAACTTCCCACTAAGTTGTGTTTTACTAGGAAAATATCATACACTTTGACAAAATAATTCCTGAGCTTGTTCGGTTTAAACTAAGCACAGCAATTCAAAATAAAAGAGAAAAAAATATTTTTGTGCTTTGGTTGAAAAATTAGAGTTTAACTTCAGAAATAAAAGTTCCTGTCAATGTCAAATGTGATGACAAAGGATAATTTAATATCATAAATCAATTTCTCCTCAAATACCAATGGGATCAGTGTTCAAATGATAATGCTATCTTTGGCCCAAAATTCCTTTTGATATTGTGGTCTTTGGTTATATTCTCATCCCTGAGGAGGAATGTTTCACTGCATCAGTCCTAAACAAGCAGTAAGATGCAACTGAGCTTGAGAAATATCTCTTCAAACTTAGTTTGAGATCAGTCACCTATAGCACGTGACATTAAGATGGATGGTTGTCTTTAACAACTGATGGAAGACCATGGTATGGTAAAACACTTGCTCTAAGTTTGGACAAAGTTGCAGAACATTTATTAAGATTGCATGAACTATATAACATACTAAAACTGGCCCATCTTACGCATGGTATATCCTCCCATTCCAATTTCCAAATTTCAGCCTTCCAGCAATCTTTATATTCTTTTTCCATGCACTCGTTTATTTCCTTATTTAGAACATCAAAGCTGCTTGTCTCATCTACATTTTTCAATAGTTTCCAAAGTATCCAAAACTTAGAGTAAATATTTTTCTCTTTCCTTCCCTATTGGATTTATCATTAACTTGTATATATTCAGAACTCCTAGTTTTAGATTCTCCCACAAAAATAAATATCTATCCTCTCTACCCTATTCACATTTTTAAAGATCTTCATCAGGTTTCCTTTAAATCTCTTTGCCACAGAAAATTTCCAGACTGGTTCAAACTTTTCCAAAACAGTTAACCCTTATCTCCAATACCATTCCTGTAAATCTAACTTACACTTTCTTCACGTCTTTTATGCTCTTGATGGAATGGAGACAGGAACTGTGCACAGTACTCCAAGTGGAGTCTAGCCCAAATCCTTTACAAATGTAACATAGCTTCCCTATCTTTCAACCCTATTTTCTTAGAATAAACATTAATGCAAATTAATTAGCTTGCTGACCAACAATATTGTATCTAATAATCTGTTCAACTGTATCCAATACCATTTGCTCTGCAACTCCATTCAATATCTTATTTTCAGTGCAGGCAATTGTTGTGTTGGCTTCAAACATGCACCAGTCCACATTTATCCATGTTAACATTAATTTTCCACTTAAAATTCCTGTGGTTGAGACAATCACATCGAGGTTCTATCCACAATGGAGGTTTTGTATATGAGAAGATGAGGAAGAGCTTGGGGACCAGGAAGATGTCCTGCATAAACTTCACTCTGCACTTCCCACCCCACCTCCCTGCTGCACTTCCCTCCCCCTTGCCCCCCACTTCATATAACACTCCCATACATGCACAAAAACATACCTCCATGCTGCTCACAAGTCATTTCAGTTGTTGGGGTTTCATGAGGCTTGGAAAGACAGCCAGGCAGGTTTAAACTTGCCATTAAATTAGAGACCGGGAGACAAATGAATATACCTAAAGGCTGTTCCCTATACCACTTCCCTAAAACTTGGAATTGGATGGATTGGAGGTGGGTTGGAAATGGAGCCTTTATTTTTAATCTTTAAATCCACTTGTCTTGGTGTGTTAACTTTCGTACACCACCTTCAACACAAGCACTTGGTTTGGCACAATCTACATCTGGTATGGTGAGACTTTGGTCTCATTTACCACAGCCTATATCTGGTTTGGTACAACATTTTTATGATTTGGCAGCATTTATGGCTGATGACAATATCGTTTATTTTACTTATACTGTCTATATATTATTTTAATTTAACTATACAGTACCTGGTTTGATATTGTCTGTCTCTGTTAGGTACAGTTTGCATATTGTGGTCTTTGCATTTATCCTTCCATTTTCCTTTATCAATTTTAGTTGTATTTCTAATTTTAGTTACTTTTTCATATTTTCTGCCTGGATATATTTCAAAATCATTATTGTAAGTATTGGCCATTGCAATCTACCTGGGAGAAACAAGTTCCTTATTTTACACAGTTGTTTAGCTATGCAGCTTAAAAACAGCTGGAAGAACTTTATGACAGGTTTATTCTCCTTTTATGAACTAAAAAGCAGAAGCAAAAGAAGGTGTGATTAAATTACAAATAATGTAAGCTTACTTCAAGTCATCCATTCAAAACTACCGCATCCGTTTGTTTATTAAGTTGTCCTGGACTTTCATCTTTATTGCATAGCTTGGAGCATATTTCATGTGAATCAAAAATTAGCAGATGCTGGAAATCTGAAAGAAAAAGAGAGAATTCTGGGAAAAGTTAGCAGGTCAGGCAACATCTGTGGAAAGAGAAGCGGTTAACATTTCAGATCTGAGCCCCTTCATTTGAATGATACTTCTAACGAAGAATCCCAGACCCAAAGTGTTAACAGTTTTACTCTCCACGGAGGCTGCTTTACCTGCTGATTTTTCCAGCATTTTCTGTTTCATTTGTGTATTCATCTCTGCAGGAATCACAACATCCTGATATCAACACTAAAGTTACCATTTACTGGTTAAACCTGGATCCTCTTTCATACATACAAAATAAATATAGAAGTAACAAATGTGGTCCTTTGAAATGTTCCACTTTTCAATATTATGGCTGTGCCTTGTTCAGTTTCCCACCTTGCAATCTGTTTGTTGTACCTGCATGATAACGTGACGGGAAATAGAGGGAAGAAGTTTCCATAAGTTTCAAGGATTGAGGGCACATATATAAAATTTTGGGCAGAAGATACAAGGGAAATGTGAGGAAAAATCTTCAGTGTAAAGAATTTCATGATCTTGAAATCAGAGTCCATAGGGGTGGCAGAAATAGAATCAATCAGGGATTTCAAAAGAGAATGGATAGACACACGAGAGAGAGCAATTTATTGGGCTATTGGGAAAGTGAGGGGGAATGGGACTGATAGAATTTCTCTACCTAAAACTAACATAGGCTCTGCTGTAATAATCATACAATTTCATAAAACCATATTGTCGCTCCCCAATCATATAATGATTTTTCAGATACCCAGTTGAGTCATTAATAATGTATTCCAGTATTTCAAAACAACTGAATTCAAGCTCACAGGTTTATAGTTCTATCTTGCGTCATTGTTTTAGTGATAATACATTTGCTACCTTCTGATCTGCTAGAACTGTTTCAGATTTAATATTCCTAGATTAATAAGTAATATTAATACTTATTACATTTATTACATAATTATTTCAGTTATATTAATAATTAAGCTCTAAGTTCTTCCTGGGTTTTTATTTTAAAAAATGGCTATGTCACAGCTAACAGCTAAAATGTTAATGATCCTAATAAGAGTTAGTTCTAAATATTGGAGAGTGAGTCTGTTTCAATTCTTTGTTCTCTTTCATTCCAGTATCTCTGGCATCCCCTGCTGATGCATACATAGATAACACTATAGAGGATGCATTACACGGCAGCTCTTCACTGAGACTTTTGTTCCATCCAGATGTGTTTTGTATTCCCATTGCCTCCTTCCTATCTGAAAGGATTGTAGCCACCTTAGACTCCATAGATATGTATGTCCAGAGCTCTTCCCAGCAATTAGAAATAGATACAAGGAAATATTCAAGAAGAGAGGGAGAATTTATTTACTTATAATAACACAGGACAAGTCCATTTTGCCCATCATTCTGGATCACAGAAAAACAATCCATCAATCCCATTTCTCCTCTTCTTGTACTCCTGCAGCTTATTCTCTCTCATGTGCCCATCACTTTAATTCTTTTGCCCCTTATCTACACCAAGGAGTAATTTACAGTAGCCAAGTAACAAATTGACTATTGGATTTTCTAGATTACATCAGTGAATACACTTCAGAATTTCTAAATTGATTGTAAAATGAAGCA
>JARFYF010000074.1:72329618-72342058 GCA_030265395.1 Rhina ancylostomus | reverse complement strand
TGAGATACAAAGTAGTTCGTTGTGGTGTGTTTAGTACAATATATTCCTTGATACCTAACTCTGTCAGGGCTTTAATACTAGATTTCTGGACTTCCATCTTGTATTTTTAGGAGACCAGATTAGAGCCAACTTTTCCTTCCTCAATTCAAACTTACACTGACTTTTCCTCATTTAAAAAAAATCATTTTCAAAGAGATGGCAGCAGAGAAAACAATTTGTCTGAAGTGGGGTGCAACAATAAAAAATTCTGGGAACCTTTGATATAATTCATTACAAATCATAACCACTTGGTTTAAACAATTTAAAAATAAAGATGAGGAAATCTCATTCTATTCAAAAGAATTTGACTAAATTAAAAGGTTCCATTCTTAGATAGCAGGGAAGATATCAGAATGGAAGATGATTAAAGCATTCAGAGTGATATGGAAAGACTTGGGCATGCGTAGAAAGGACTAAGTGAGAGAGTGAGAGAGACCATTTGATGTTGGGGGAGGCGGGACGGTGGGGGTGGAAGTTATTCAAGAAAGGAAGGCAGCAGAATACTACCTGGACTGGTAAGAGTACAGTGGGGAAAGAGAAAAAGATTTCATTAGTCAGGAAAGACCTTTTGTGGCTTGGGGGACTGTGTTTTTCAGTGACCTGGTGAGAAAGGGGTCAAACTCAAACCACTGACCTCAAAGATTCGGCCTCAAGAGTCAACTGTTAAGAATACAGGAAAATATGAACAGGAATAGGCAACTTAGCCCCTCAGGCCTGCTGCTGTTCAATATGATTATGACCAATCTGCTCCAGGCCTCATTTCTCACTTCACTGCCAGTTCCCCATAGCCCTCAATTCCCTGATCTTTCAGAAAAATCGTCTGCTTCCTCTTTAAGTACCCTCAAAGATCCAGCCTGCACAACCCTCCAGGGTGGAGAATTCTAGCGATTCACCACACTCTGAATTGCTTCTACACATCTCAGATACAAATGACTGCATCTCAATCTTGTAACCATGTCCCCTCATTCAAGATCTTATATCTTTCAATAAGATCACCTTTATTCTCCTAAAATTCCAAAGAACAAAGATCTAATTTCTTTAGCCACTCGTGATAGGAATTAGCCTTGTGAATCCCTTTTGGACTGACCCTAATACTGATATATCCTTTCTTAAATAAGGGATCAAAACTGTGCATAAGGTGCATCCTCACCACTTGCTGCACTTGTCCGCTAATTTGTGCACATGAACACCTATATCCTCCGTAATTTGTACATCAGCAATCTTTTTCCATTTAGAGAATAGTCAGCCTTTAGATTCCTCCTTCTGAAATGCATAATCCCTCACACTTTCCCACATTAAACTCTATTTGCCTAAGTTTCCTCCAACTATCTACATCTTATTGCAGAGTCTGAATATCCTCATGACAACATGTCCTTGCATCTACTTTCATGCCAGGAGTTAATGCAAGAACTTAAAGAAAAAAGCTGGGTTGCTTTACAAGTAAACTAAACTTTCATTTTTCAACTTGTTGTTGGTAGCTGCTGACTACTGGGATTTATTCATAATTTATTGACCAATTCTTTTTCTTATTTGTTACATGCCGATTGGTATTTCTCCTGTTACTTATCTTTATTCAATGCTTTACTCTTCACTTACTATTCCCATCACAGTTTCTGCTTTTCTAGGGATTTTATCAGCAAATAGCTCCAAAACATTGCTGCCTTAAAATACATTATATGCAGAAGTTGCTCCAAGAATGATTAGCTCCATGCCGAGTTATCAATCCAGTAATCATTAAAATGTATTTTAAATGCAGTATGGGTTCCAGACCTTGACCTAGCCATTGCCAATTACTGATCTTCACAGGAGATATCTGGAACCTTTCTCCGATACATTTCTTCAATCTTTCTGGACACTGAAAGAAGTTCTTGTCAGAAAAAAAGTCAGAAGTCAGCCATGGAGTGCAAGGGTGCAATGAGGAAACAATTTAGATCCTGGCTTTCTGAACAGATAGCAAAAAAGACTTGCACATCAGTAATAGCTTTTGAGATTATGGGACTTCCCAAGTACTTAACGATACATGCCCCTGATACCATTTATGGTAATTGGTGCAAAATACTAACTTAAAGGGTGATCACCATGTCCACCATCTCTATCCATCCTGGATGCCAGTTACCTTCAATGCATTTATCCCAGATAATTTTTAAACAATCTACTTTATCAGAGGTGACTCTTTTTAGAAGAATACAGACCTAGGAATGAAGATTTCATCCAACACAGAGTTACCAACAATCATTTCGAGAATGTTTATCTTCTGAACTAAAAAATGCCACCTCCATCCTGGACAGTTTTTAAACAATCTACATTATCAGAGGTGACCCTTTCCCATTTAAAGCGGTACATCTGGGAATGAGGATTTCATCCAAAACAGATCTATTAACAAGTGAACTTATCATAATAGTGCCAATTTCTAACCTTATAAAATAAATTAACATAAAAGGGTTCATTGCTTTAAAAGGACAGATTCCTAATATAGCACAAGCTGACGCATCCAACTTTACAATTAGCAACAGCATCAGATACTGTTGAAAACAATTAAGTGTATTTGAGCCAGAAATATTCAATTCCAGGCTGATGAAAGAATTGATTATGGCATTGACTGCTTATTAAGTGACAATAGCATTGACATAGCTCTTAGCTGGGAATATAACTACCTGATGCTCAGGGATGCTCCTTTGCAGACAATGTAGATCATGAGCATGGAGCATTCTTGTAGCAGGAAGTGCTATTCCTCGTGCAAGGCTGAATCGCATTTTTGTATAAAGAACAGGGAGCATTACTGCTGCTAAATTGGAGTAAATCTGCTGGGAAGCAACTGATGGCAACGCTGAGCAATGTTCCTTGACCTAGCATAAATATCCCTCACTTTAACAAAATCAAAACTTTAAAGCAATAATTAAATATGTGGTTCTCCTCCTGTGATCAAAACACAGGAGGAGACCTCCTGTGGTCTGTTTATCTGGTCACATTGAGATTGCAAACATTTTGCACTTGTGTCTCGGATAAAAGGGTAAATGGTGAACACAGTGTCAGGCTCTATAAACAGAACTGTGCAGTTTCCCAGTATTAGATCACATCAGGAAAGACAGAGGCAAAAGCGGACGCACATCCAGCAATTGTGGTGAAGGTATTTGAGAAAAGGAAGCTGCTCACTGTGCAAGTCCCTGCAAATACTTTTATTGCTTATTATCCTGATCTGGCTGCTTAGACACAAAAGAGCTCATTATTCCTGAATCATGAACAATAATACGGACACAAAACTGTGAAGAGCAGAGTATTAGTGTATCATGCCTTGTTTATGCACTCAATGCTATTAGAACACCGGCATTCTCTAATAGGTACCTTCTGTCTCTGGGTCCACCTTGTATTTAAAACTGAATGACAGAGCTCTTCCTTGCTCAGTCATCTGATAAGGAAAGAAACCCTCAAACAAGTCCACTCCTCTTGATACGCACTCTAGCACTTCATCTGGCTTTCCAATCCCATGGATCAACCTTATATTGGGGGAGAAAGGGGAAAAGGAAGAAAATCTTAATAGGTATTAGAATGTAAAACAGTGAAGCAGTTAAAGCACAATTAAAATTAATGCTAGAAATCCTCAGCTGGTTTGATGGCATCATGTTGTTAATCTAATTCTGAAAAGTGCTCCAGTGATAAACAATTTTACATTAAACATTCATAATTCACCCTTCAGAAAATCAAACAATGATTTTTCAAATAAATCCATCCATAATATTTAATGACCACCAACATAATAAATCCTCCTACTAAGAGGAATGAATTGTCTTAACAATTTGTGGCATGCTTGCTTTATCTTTCCAACTATCATGAACTCTTGAGGATATCAATTTGCACCAATGTCATGTGTGGCCTCCAGCTGAATAGCTCATCTCCATAAGTGAACCCGGAATGTATTAGAACCAGAACCATGGCAGTCCCTCCTGTGATGTTGATACACAGGACAGAGGAGAAGTTACTTTGCCTGAATATTGTGGAAAACAACACCACTGTCTTAGGCCTGTGCTACAATCTCCATTTCCTACCCAGCCATTCCATTCTATTCCCTAGCAACCATCTAGAGACATAACCAGACAGTTCACAACTTTGATTTCATAGCTGACCCTGAGATGAGCTTCAGAGCAGATATATACACTCTATCATTAAGGCTGCCCAACATACCCACTGCCTCAGATGGTCTTCTGCTGAAACCCTCTCCCAAGACTGTTTTATCTCTAAATTTAACTAGTCCAATCAACTCCTGCCTACTCCCCTTGTACCATCCTCTGCAAACTTGAGATGATGCAAAGCTTTGCTGTATCGATCCTAATTGGTACCAAGTCCAGACTACTATCATTACCACAGGGCTGGTGAGCTACATTGTCGTGCAATTAACAAATGACTTGACATTAAAAGTCATAGCTATGCTGTCAAATCAACCATCATTTTGTCCCTCCCTATAACACCAATTGCTTCCAGCCATATATTCTTTTAAGATATCTACACCCCTCACCATTCTGGCAATAGTACCTTCAGTTGCCTTAATTTTTGGATGTCTTTCCCTAACATTACTGCCTCCTCATTTGAGATGGTCTCTAAACTTTTGCCCAAGATTCTGCTCATCTCCTTCCATAGTTTATTCTCAACACAATGCACCTGGGAGACATCTTAGGGCTCTTTGCTGTGAAAGATGCTTTATGAATACAAGTTGTTATTGACCTAGAGAGATTTCCTACAATGGACCCAACTTTTAAATATTGCCTTATAGGTTAAACGATGGAGGGGATGAACATATGTCTGACTTCAGATTCAGAGTAAATGAGATGTTTAATGATTTTGAACATGAAAAAATATCCTTGTTCTCAGAATGAAGAAGGTGCAATAATTATTTGCTACCACTAGGCGTCACAGACAGCTTTAGAATAAGACAAGTGGTGACGGAAATAACTGCATAGTAGTACAGGTTTAACAAAGACACAGCGACAGTCATATTCTATCTAGTCCCCTACCTTGGTTTGTCTTCAGGCAGTTCTCCTGTGACTGAGGAGATTAAATCCAGTTTCAGGTCATCAGGCATGGTCTCTCCCTGAAAACCGTCCAACAGGAAACCTCCAACTGGCCGCTTCATGGTTTCTCTGACAGACCTCAGCCTTTCCTCAAGAATGTCTCCTCCTTCTACAACTCCTATAATTTCTGTGTTCTTCAGAACCTGGACACCAACCAAACCCATCACAAGTGTTAACTTTACTACAATTTATCACTGCATAATTTGGGTCAATAGTATTGCAATTCTGGGAAATATTCCAACGTTAATTTGTGGTTACATTTACTCACCTTAAAAAGTTATGTATTCATTCTTTTTTTGATTTATTCATCTTGACCTGAAGCTGCAAAAGATTTGCTACACCACAATACCACAGAAATCATATTCAAAATTTCCCACCTATATTTTCTGTTCTTGACTTCTATTTTGTAGCCACATGCGAAAGTTTTGGATTGGCCATGATATTTCCATGGTCAAAATGCCTGACAAAATGCACTGTGAAGGTTCACACATGCATGGTTGGGCATGATACCAGAAGGCAATCTTCATTGGTAGAACCTCCTAATAGTTTATGGGATAATGAGGTTCAGCTTTCTTCCTGAAAGAATGTGGAGCACCTCCTCTCCATTTATCATCAGATCTTTCAAAAAATACCCACTATTGTATATGGGACAAACCTCAGTAAATTATTAGCTTTTGCATCTCTTTATTCCCTTTGGCACTTTGTCAAATATACAATATGCTTCTTCTTGACCATCCTTGGATGGCAGCAATCAAAATTGCAAGGCCACTAAAACCCAAAATTTTGGTACAAATCAATATCTTTAGCTTTGCTCTTCACTATCAAATCTTCTGACTCCAGCTTCCCACAATCCTCATGAAAATTACCAGTTTTTGGCACTCTCAGGCATGACTATACAAATATTCCCGTTGCTCACTTCCAATCTTCCATCAGTTAACTCTAGATTCTGCTGCCTCTATCCTGCTGGCACTATGCCTACTCACCAATCACCTTGTCTTCTCTGATCTCAATGGCTCCAATTCATACAAAATCAAATAACATTCTTAAATCCCTCTGTAATCTTTTCTCACTCAATCTGAATAATTCTGTATAATCCTATATATAATATTTTATCAAGGATTCTGTTCCTCCCAAGTATCCTGGCTTCCTTCTTCTCTTTCCAAGGATGACACCTAATATCATTTTCTGGAGGAGCTTCCCTCTATGTCTCCACCTTTAAGATTCATCTCAAAAATCATGATGCTGGAGACTATGCTTCCTATTCTAGATATCAACCATCAGAAGAAACAGTCTCCCAACATCTACTCTGTTGAGCCCTGATGGGACTTTGTGTGTGTTCAATAAGATCACCTCTCTTTCTTCTAAACTCCAGAGTATATACCCAACCTGCTTAATTCTTTCCTCATAAGACAACCCTTTCACATCTGGAATCAATTGAATGTTTTTACCTCCCAATTCTGATGCACCTTGAGACATTCATCCAGGAAGCCCAGAGTTCGATCCACTGATTTATTTATCCTCTTCCTTGAGGATCCTGGAGGCAGTGGCTCTCCATCTGCCATGCACTGGTACCAGTCAGGTTTGAAGGCTTGTTGTATTGCCATGAATTTTGACAAGGTTAGTTCAATTCGGCCACCTCCACCCCACACAGATACGGTCTTTTCAAATGGAATAATAAAAAATACATCAGATCTTTAAGACACCAAACAAAAGTCATTGATTTATACAGGATTTTACAAAAGTGATAATATCAAAAAAAATGAACAAATTAATCCAATAGTTTTTATTATTTTATACAATAGAACCTAATTCCTGACCCAAACTCAAAAGGAACTGACTACATGTCAGATTTGAATTGAGTATGGAAACTAAATATCCTCTAGCACTAGTCATATTCCAGCAAATCTCAAACTAAATTACATTGCATCGACATCAACAACACAATTAATCAACAGCACAGTATCATCAGATGTGTAATTCACTGCTTCCAATTTTCTTCTCCCTATAATAGTTTTATACAACAACTTGCATTTCAATAGCACCTTCAATTGAAATAAAATGTTTCAAGGCAATTTGCAGGAACGTCATCAAGAAAAACCACTACTGAGCCATATATTAGGACATATTTGGTTACAGTGGGCTTTAAGGAGAATCTTAAGGGTGGATAACAAGGTAGAATGTCCCCAAAATATACAGGGTGGGCATTCTAGAGTTTAGGCAACTGAAAGCACAGTCCCCAATGGTATAATAATTAAAGTAGATGACATGCTTGAGGCCAGAACTGGAGGAGTGTAGTGATCTTGGAACATTGTAGCCTGAAGGTTGAAGACATAGGGGGTGGTAAGGATTTACGTTCTACTATCTTCTTGATGTAACTCTCATTCGGACAGTAAGCTGCAGATGCTGGAAACCCTCCACTCGTCCAGACTATCACTATTCCCTGATAAGCCTGCAGACTAACATTAAGCAGAGGTAGAACATCGCTGAGATCAGCTCAGTCTACTTAAAGTACAAGAGTAAAACAGTAGCTACAGCATTGCGTCCAAGACCCGGTGTCCTAGTTGAATTTGATTTCTCACAAGGCATGTTGAAGACAAGTGTACAAACTATAATTGTCATACAACTGTGGCAACAAAGCATCAAACTTAGAACCATATTGTGTGGTAAATGTATCAGCATAGCTACGCAGGAACCCCAATTGTTTTGACTCTAAAAAATGGAGGAAGTAATACCATTTGCGAACATGCAAAGTATAATAATTCCAAGATTTTTGCAATCATGACTGGCTTTTCAGTTAAAACAAACTAAAACAATAACACGCTATACTGACAGCCAATAAAATAAATGAAATAAAGGGAAACAAGTGGAATGCCTGCAAGTACATTTTAAACTCTGTTCCTGAACTTGTCACTAACTTACTTTATTTGTGTTGTATCCTGATGGACATGGACTAGCTGGGTCATACAAAGAACAATAAATAAGCTTGTCTGGCATGCCTGTGATAAAACAGAATGGTAAACACTCCTTTAATAATTCAATGGAAATCAGAAACCATCAGTAACTACACTGAAATATCAATAACGTGGAAAAGGATCTGTACGCAGGCATTAGAGAGATTTGTACTTCATCCAAAACTAAACAGAGTAAAGCCTAAGACAATTAAAATAAAATCAGAAAGTGATGGAGATCTTCAGCAAGTCAGGCAGCATTTATGGAGGGTGAAATAGAGTTCTGATAAAAGAACATCAGCCTGAAATATTAACTATTCCCATCTCAATAAATGCTGCCTGATCTGCTGTGTTTCCAGCACTTTGTGTTTTTTATTTCAGGTTTTCAACATCTGCAGTTTTTTGCTTATCAACAATATCATTGATTACATTCATAATAGTTAAATTTAAATCAATCAATATGGCGGTACAGTGGCACAGCTGGTGGAGGTGCTTCCTCACAGTAACCAAGGTTCAATCCTGACCTCTGGTGCTCCAATCTCCTCCCACATCCCACAGATGAGCAGATCAGTAGTTTTTGTCTTTAGTGCATAGATGAGCAATAGATCTAGGGAAGAGTTGTTGGTAATGAGGGGAGAATAAAATGGGATTAGTGTGAGAATATTATTAATTGGTGCACAGACTTGTTGGGCTGAAGCCCGTTGCTGTATGACTCTATGAAACGAGCTGGATTTGTAGGAGGAGTACATCAGTAAGGGTAACTGAAAGAGTATTAAAACAGTTCACTTCTTTTTAGAGATTTCAAGCACTGATTCTATCTTTCCTTGCCAGTACTCTTTTTTTTAATTTGTCATATTTCTACAGGATGCTGGTGCAGCTGCACTTCAGAGTATTGTGTTCAGTTTTGGTCGCCCTGCTCGAGAAAAGATGTTATTATACTAGAAAGAGTGCAGAAAAGACTTATGAGGATGTTGCCAGAACTTGAAAGACTGAGTTATAGGGAGAGGTTGGACACGCTAGGCCTTTATTCCTTGGAGTGTAGGGGACCGAAAGGTGATCTTATAGAGGTGTGTAAAATCATGAGGGGCATAGATAGACTGCACTCAGTCTTTTCTCCCCCAAGGTTGAGGAATTAAGAATTAGAGGGCATAGGTTTAAAGTGAGAAGAGAAAGATGGAACTTGAGGGCCAACTTTTTTTTTTACACACACACTATTGGTCGTATGTATGTGGAATGAGCTGCCAGGCGAAATGGTTGAGGCAGATTCAATAACGACTTTCAACCAACAGTTGGACAGGTATATGGATCGGGAAGGTTTAGAAGATTATGGGCCAAATGCTGACAAATGGGACAAGCTTGGATGAGGCACCTTGGTCGGCATGGACCAGTTGGGCCACAGGGTCTGTTTCTGTGCTCTATAACTTTATTAGTCTATATTGACTTTTCATAAATAAATTGGAACCAACTATTCAAATGCAAGCAGTAACTACATCAAAACAGGATTTATCTACACCACTGGCTAAAATGCTACAACTACTCAACACAAAACTAGATGACAAGTAACAACTGGGATGGATTGTAGTCTGCCTTGAAAAAAAAAGTGCTTAAATACAATCCACAATAAATACCTATAAATTTTCCAATGCCTTCTTTATATTCTTCTAGAACTTCTTGATGTTCTGCACTGAGGAGAAAAAGAAAATGTGCTCACAAAAGAGTATTAAGAAATGCACAGGTAGAAAATTAAAACTTAACCATGTTAATCTCATGCAAGACTGAATCTAAATCGACTGGGCTCTAAGATACTGAGCTTTAGTGCATTTATTTATACCAAACCAAGCCTCAGGACCCATATTTTTCTGCTATCTGGCCCAAACTTGACACATATAGTTAGCTCCCATTGGGTAGGATAACCAACCTGTTTCACAACATGAGCCAAGGATTTATGGATTTTATGCTGAGGAACAAAGACAAAGAGAATGGACTTGGTCTTCCCAGTATTTGGGTTGAAGAGGTTTCTGCTCAGGCAAATATTGTCAGAGATGGTGGTGGAATAAGAGAGCTAGTGACAAGATGGAGCTGAAGATTATCATGTGGAACCCAATGTTGTGAATTATGATCAGAAATGCTACAGAGTGGCATGCAAACCTTAGGGAGCTACAGCAACAATGGTGCTCGAGTGGCACAGAAGTCATTGCATGCGGTCTGGGTGCAATTCAGTAGTTAGAGTGGAGCCAGCACAGTTTGCCCATCTGGAGGACAGAGGGTAGGCATTGGAGGAGAATGGTTTCATCAAACCATGATAAAGACTGCAGACAACCAATAGAGATGAAGAAGAATAGTTTTTCCACAGTAACTGTGACAGAATGTCACACGAGTTCGATAAGGACTTTATCACTGGTATAACAATTCAAACACAGAATTGCAGAAAAGAAAGGCATGGATTTTAGAGGCAACAATACCTTCCTACAACTTGGGACAAGAAAGTTTCACAGTCATTTGCCACAGGTGCAAATCTGAGGAAAGATAGATTTAATGCTGGTTCAGAATGGTTGGTGAGAACCATATCTAGCCTAAGACAATTGTCAACAGCAGCTTTCAGGGGGACCAGGAACAGATGTTGCATAATCATTAGTTTGTTGGAAATAGTTCAAGGCTGTAAGGATAGGGTCTCATAGACAAGATGAATTTGGAGAGATGGAGTAAGAAGGCAGCCATCTAATACCCCAGATTTCGCACTGTGTTGGCCCTGTGAAGGGGCTTCAATATTTAACTCCAATATATGCATGTCATCGCAGACATCATAGAGGAAGTGAGTTAGGGTGGGGCAGGTAGGAGGAGAAGGAAGGTTTGTTGGGGGTTGGTGTGGGAGGAAGGATGGAGGTATTTAGTAGACAATCTGAGAGATCTATGGTGATCAAGTCAGGCAGGTAATGGGTGGGGGTGGTGATCAGGTCATACAGATGTTGGTGGGGAGGCACATATTGGGGAACATGGTCAGATGCTAGAAGCTTAAGTAATAATTTTAACCCATGGTCTTCTTCTCTATTTTTACCTTGAAACATTTAGCTTGATAGCCTAGGGGAAGAGTGGCAACCCATTAAAGCAGCTTGCTGAATGAATTTGACCTTCGTGATTAAAAAAAAGCACATAAGCTCACGCCACTTCTTGTGGGCGAGGGTCAAGATTGGTTTAAGAATGTAGTTTGTGTTGTGCAACAAAGTAACCTAGTGACTATTTAAGCATTTGTGGGTGACCTATGAACGATGGAGAATTTTAGAACCTGATGAAATTCACGTGATTAACCAGATCTGGCTATGGCTGGTTAATCCATGTTTCCCCTAAAGGCTTGAACAGAGCAAAGATGTGGGAATACAGGGGCAGGGTGGGGGCTGGAGGCTAGAATGAGAGAAAATAATGGATTTAACATGGACATGAACATCAGTGGTGATGTAGTATTTGATTTAACAGATAGGTACCTGCCAAAATACCAGGATGAATTTTAGCTAAAGACCAATGTGATGCGAATGCAAAAGTGTGTAGTGAGAGAAAGGTTTCCCAAAAATGAGATTCTCGACCATGACACCCATAAAGTCAGCAAACACAGAAAGTAAGCAAGCTTGGGTGAGCGCAAACAGAATAGGGTAAACAGTGATTCAAGGAAATGTTCAGATATTCTTTTATCAGTGATAATTATAAATAGAGTTGCGAGACCACGCAAGCTTGCATGATTTTTGCCAGATATGCATTGCTCCAAAGGGACATTTCTTTATAGAGTAGTTCATTCCAAAAGCTGATACGGTAAAGCACAATAGTAATCACAATGAATACAAGTAGTGGTGTACACGTACTTTGTGTTGCCCAGACCGAACATATTTATTACATAGAAAAACACTGTAATTGAAGCAGACTGTAAATTAAGCATACAGTTTTAATGTCATCAAGTGACTTTAGGTGAACATCAACATGGAACTGACAGGACACTTCAATGGTTTGAGACCTCCCTTTAGGTGATCAATGCCCAACTTTACAGTGTAACTGATCATTTGGCAGCATTGGCTTAAACTCACCACTAGAGCTGAAAGATTGTTTTTGTATTGCTAAAGTCCAAAATATCATTTTAAAATGAACTGAGCAAAAGTTTTAAGGAGGGATTTATAAAACAACAGGAAAAACAGGACCACCTTCTTTACTTTTCATGCTAGAGAAGAACAGTCCTCGCTCTTGTACACACAATAGAGTGGGGCTATCAAGCAAGGTACTTCTTCTCTGCCATCAACATAGAACATAGAACAATACAGCACAATACAGGCCCTTCGGCCCACCATGTTGTGCCGTCCATCAAACCACACCTAACACTATCTAACCCCTTCCTCCCACATATCCCTCC
>JARFYF010000074.1:72208333-72220745 GCA_030265395.1 Rhina ancylostomus | reverse complement strand
GGGAAGATATGCTTGGTGGTGGGAAGCCATTGGGAGATGGCAGATGTGGCAGAGAATGTTGTGTTGGATGCATAGACTGATGGAATGAAATGTGAGGACAAGGGGGACCCTATCCGTTGGGTTTGGGATGGGTTGCGGTGAGAGCAGAGGTGTGGGAAATGGTAGAATGCGGGAAATGGTGCAAGCGACCATAATAGTGGGGAAGACACGGTTAGTAAAGAAGTTGGACATCTCGGATGTCCTGGAGTGGAAAGCCTCATCATGGGAGCAGATGTGGCGGAAGTGGAGAAACTGAAAGGGATAGCGTCCTTGCAAGAGACAGGGTGAATGGAGCTGTGATCAAGGTAGCTGTGGGCATCAGTGGGTTTACAGAAGATGTTGGTGGATAAAGAATCTCCTGAGATTGAGAAAGGAGAGAGACATATCAGAGATAGCCCAAGTGAATTGGAGAGCCAGGAAAAAATTAGTGGCGAGATTTAAGAAACTGTTGAGTTCCGCACCGGTGCAAGAGGAGGCACCAATCCGGACGTCGATATAGCAGAGAAAGAGTTGAGGAATGGGGCTGGAGTAGGCCCGGGACAGAGACTGTTCAACGAAGCCAACGAAAAGGCAGGCATAGCTGGGGCACATACAAGTGCCCGTGGCTACACCCTTGGTCTGTAGAAAGTGAGAGAAATCAAAAGTGAAGTTGTTTAGAGTGAGGACAAGTTCAGCCAGGTGGAGGAAAGTGTTAGTGGAAGGGGATTGGTTTTGTCTCTGGTCAAGAAAGAAGAAGAGGCCGGTGTAGCCGTCATAATGGGGAATGGAGGTATATAGGGACTGAACGTCCATGATGAAGATGAAGTTGAGCATTAAGGTGAAGATGATGGTGCGGGAGATACCATCCTGGTGGTCCTTGGTAGGTGTTTGGTTTAATGTTTTAATTATTTTCAAGTGCTTAAGTGATTTTAGTTATTTTTTAAAATTAATCATTAATAAACTTAAAAAATGTTTACATCTATTAGATATTAAATAGTTCAGACTGTCAGCTTAAAAATGTCATCTAAAATCAAAAAGTGCAGATGATGTAAATATGAAATAAACACAGAAATTGTTGGAGACACTCAGTAGGTCAGGTAGTATCTGTGAAGAAAGAAATAAAGTTAATGTTTCAGGTCAATGGCCTTTCATAAGAAGTGGGAAACTGAGAAAACAAATGTGTTTTAAGTTTCAGACCAAGGAAAGTTTGTGATAGGGTGTAGTTCAAGAGAATCCAGATGACACAAATGCTATTGGCGCTGTCTGAGAGATGGTGGTGAATGCTTGTTAATCATAGATGATCTATCTGTAGCAGATGAATCCAGGCAGAAGAGAGAAAACAGACAACACCAGAACTGTGAGATGCAGAACACAACAGCTGCTCAAAATCTGAAATAAATGAGAATGCCGGAAATACTCAGGTAGCATCAGTCTCTGGAACTCTCCTCCTCAAAGGATGGTGGAAGAAGAACTGTTGAATACTTTTGAGGCAGAAGTAGATAGATTCTTGGATAAGCAAGAGGTAAAAGATTACTGGGGGTAAACAGGAAGGTAGAGCTGAGCTTTCAGTCTGACCAGCCACAATCTTATTGAATGGCAGTGCAGGCTTAGGGGCCAAGTGGTCTACCTTTGCTACGATTTCATATGAAGAAATTCTTTAACTTCACGATCTCCAAATCTAAGGTATAATTGTGAGAACTTGCATAGATTCATGTTATCCTTATCTACATGTTTCAGTCCTACTCTTCCTCATCTTTTTCCCCTGATACATTGATGACTGTTCCAATACCTTGATGATGTTTTGATGCTGCTGCCTGCACTCACACAAAAAGATTGTAACTTTGCCTTCAGTTTCCACTCTGCATGTTCTCTTGCATGGTCCACTTTTGACACTTCCTTTTCCTGACATTTCTACTTCCATCACAGAGAATGGGTAGCAAACAATATACATTACTCCATACTCCAACAACTATCATGATTACACTTCCTCCCACCCCATTCCCTCAGATCCAGTGTTGGGACTCAACACTGAATTCAACAATTTCTGATAACCAGCCTTTGCTGGTTGTGTCAAAACTGATTTGCTCTGATATATAGTTACTAACCTGTAACGTTAACTTAGTTTTTCTCTTTCCACAGATACTACCTGACCAGTTGAGTGTTTCTAGCATTCTCATTTATTTCCAATTTCCAGCAAGTGCTGTGTTCTACATCTCACAGTTCTAGGACTGGCTGCCTTCTCTCTTCTGCTTAGATTCATCTTCCTCTTATTTACACCAGATCAGCTATGATTAATAAGTATTCAACACCCTCCCTCAGATGCACCAAAAGCATTTGTGGGATTTGGATTCTCTGAGTCTGTCACATTCCTCCCCACTGTTCACTCCACCTTTCCCCTTCTCTAAAAACAACTTCATTTTCTCATTTTTCCAGTTCTGATAAAAGGGCATTTACCCAAAACATTTGTTCTCTCTCCAAAGAACCTGCTGAATATCCCATTAATTCTCTGTAGAAAAATAATCTAAATGATTTCCATTACTGATTTCTGCTCCTGATGTAATGTTGTTACATTGTGCCTCCTCAAACACCTTTTCAGATATCCTCAGACATTCAGAAGCATTGCAAAACCTCAACAGCATTGACTGATTGGTATGCTGTTGCTTTCTGATGAAGGCTTCCGATGGAATTTTATCAGCAGGGCTTGTTCTGGCCTGACCATGGGACTCAGTAACATTATTCAGGAATCTACCAATACTCAAAGTTTTACCACTTTGCCTCATGGCTGTTAGGTCAGCCTTCCAGATTGTGGGTGTCAGGATTCACTTAAGAAAGCAGAAATCATTAAATACAAAGATGGTACTTAAATTGGCCTGCTATGTCTATGTTGGAGTATAGAACACAGAACAGTACAGCACAGCAACAGGCCCATTGGCTCATGATGTCCGCACCAACCATGATGTCAATTTAAACTAATCCCATCTGCCTGCATAAGGTCCATATCCCCCTGTTCCCTGCTTGTTCATATGTCTATCTAAATGCTTCTTAAACAATGATACTGTATGTTCTTAAGAGTTGTTAAATTCAATCCCATTTCTTTCCCTGTATGCTTTTATATTCCTCCCTTTGAAAGATAATCCCACTCATTTTTAAATGGTCACTAAAGTGTATCTGCTTCCCACATTATTTGGTGCATTGGAAATCTTGAGTCTCTCCCCTTGCTACTCTTTTACTAACTAATGGAAGTGATTTTATAACTTTTACCTCATGGCTTGATGTCTACTTTTCCAACTCAGTGGGCACTTGACCCTTCATACAATTGTCTTAATTTCTATTTTTGTGGTGACACCTGGTGCGGGTCGACTTTGACAACCTTATCAAGGGCATGCTGAAAATCTAAACACACGGCATCATCAAACACACGCGATTTCCTAAAAAGAGTAATTTAATCAAATATTCCCTTCCCTTTCCAAGTTCACTTTGGAAATCTTCACTAAGTTTTTCCTCAAATGATGGGCTAGATTCACAGGTGGTGCCCGACAACACTAACCTGCTTTTGGTACAGCAGACTGACCATGACCTTCTGTACCCTGAGGCAGAGCAAGCTATGCACTCGGAGGTTCCTGCTGCTTGAATGGCTTTTGACAGCTCGGCAATATCAAAGGTCTTTGGAACTGTTATCAAATATCTATTAACAGGCAGAGACATTTAGAAACCCTTCAAAGTGATTTAAATAATCATACAAGTAATAAGTGGAAGAAATAGAATATTTTAAATTATTTGTTATGAATGGAGAGTAAAATAAATAGCCCACTTACCAGCACTTCCTTTTTTCACAGGGCCTGTGACCTCTTCGTCAGCCATCCTTGGCACAGATTCAGCAATTCCATGCATTTGAATGGACAGCAATGGAAATGCCATGCTGCATGCTACCACTTGCAACCATAAGGTCCCACACTGTATGGAGTCTCACTGGCCAGATTACAGTTAATTTTATAGTTGAACTTGCTGCTGGAAGTGTGGACTTAAAAGGAAGAAGAACTATAATCTCAGGCTGCTCGCTGCTGCCAGGAAATTCCAGGCCAACATTTTTTGCTTGTTAACTGTTACAACAATTGGTGAAAAATGTTACACTTGGTTTACGCTCTAGACTTTGCAAATCTCATGAGCTGAGCACATTACATTTCATAAGAGTTCAACTTGGACTGCTAAGTAGCAAGTGAAACTCACACAAATGGCAGACACTGGCAACCTGCAACAGGAAAAAGTCCAACTACCCACCCTTCACCTTGAATGACATTGCCACTGCCAAGTTCAGCATCATTACCAATGTGGGGTTTGCCATTGACCAGATACTTAACTAGTCCAGCCACATAAATACATTGGTTTTGCAAGAGGATGTCACAGCTGGATATCCTTTGGCACGTAACTCACTCTTGATCCCCCAAACTTCCTTTTTTACTATCACAGGGCACAAGTCACGAGTCTGTTGGATTTACTTACCTGAATCAGTGCAGCTCCAACAACAGAGCTTGACACCACCCAAGACAAAACAGCGTTCCTGACTGGTACTACATCCACCACCCAAACATTCATTTCTTCCGCCACTGGCACAGAAAGGCTGCAGTGTATACCATCAATAAAATACACTAATTACTCACTTGGACTTCTCTTGAGAGCATTTTCCATCTCTGCCATCACCATTACCAAGGACTTCTAGCACATGAGAACTCCATCACTTACATGCTCCCCTCCAACTCGCGCAACATCCTCACTTTGAACTATATTGCCATTCCTTCATTGTGTCTGGACCTAAATCTTGGAAAACCCTCGCTGAAGGCAATATAGGAGTACTCAGTATACACATTCCCAAGGGCAAGAGTGTTAGTGGAGCCTATGTTAAAAGATCAAGTGAAATGGTCAAGTGATGTCATGGCTTGGTGTGAAGTGAACAGCTTTGCCCATGCATGGTGCTGCCTGTGCTTGTGTTGGGCAGGCTGGGGTGATCACTCAGTACTGAGGTGTGGGGCTTAGGATTGCACCCAGGCCAGCATGGTGAATGCAGGCCATTGTTAGGCACTAGCAGCAGCTACTGCATGCTTTAACTGCATGGTCCAGATCCTGTATCTCTCTCATCACCTCCTGCTGGATGTGATGGAAGCTGATATCTCCCTCCCGCTGTGTTTGGCTGTAACAACTCTCCCCAAGCTCACGACTTCTCTATGCTAATAAGCTAAAAGGCCAGCAACAACTGTTGAGGTTACCAGACTGGGGAGGGGCTGTGCAGCTTCCTTCACACCCCATAGAGGGTGCTGAGAGATACCATAGGATCCTGGCGGTTTGTCAACACACGGAGAAGCTGTTGCTAGTCTCAACAATGACCTGCACTGTGCCAGTTAAGGTGCACCACTTCACTTCAGCACTCAGAGGCCACACCATTGTCCCAGTCTGCTCAACACCAGCTCTCACAGGCCTTGATGATTCACTCTGCCCCACATGGCAATGAAATCTCTATGGGACCATTAGCGGAGGACTGAGTTCTATACCAGCTTCCCGGCACTGCAGCTTGGCTAGAATACTTTTAGAAAGTACAGGCAATTCCTATCATGTGTGTTCAGACTCCCAGGACCAAGAGTGCTATAACAAATCAGTGCTCTCTGGGGTAACTTTAAGTCGGGTACAAGTGTACCTTAACTGACAAGAGCAGCAGTTCCAGAAAACAGCTCACCACCATTTTCCCAGGGGCAGTTAGGGACAGGCAATAAATACTGGTCTTGCTGATGGTGCCCAGATCCTATAAAATAAATACATAATAAAGATACTTCCTGAGATTTAACTCTCAACCTGCACCACAAAAAATATAAAAAGCAAAAAACTAGATGTTAGAAATCCAAAAAAAAAAGGAAATACTCAGCAGGTCATCAGAACCTATGAAAGGATATCAGCCTGAACCATTAACTCTATTTCTCTCCCCACAGCTGCTGTGTGACCTCTGTAAAATTTTCGGTTTTTACTTTAACTAAAAGACACAGATATTAACTTCTGTGATTCCTACACTACAGTAGTGATTACTCTTCATAAGTATTTCATATACTGTATAGCATTTTGAGACATTGAGGCTGTGCAAAGGATTATACACTGTGAGTTGGTCTTTCTTTCCTTGAAAGGACCTTTCAAATCAAGATGTTACTTTGGTACAGGAAAGAGCATGAGAAACTTAATCTTAATTTATCACCAAATAACATTTTTTAAAAATAATATCCCTGAACAGAAATGCCTCAATACATGAACAAGAAATGTTTTTCATTGCTTTGGGGTTTTCTGGACACAGATCACTTGGGATAGCTCACTTATAGTTTTATACCACCAGGTGGAGATAATGCAATGTCTGCAATGACTACATATGTGAAAAATCATATCCCCACACCAAATCTGTTTCTACATTTAAACATCCTAAAATTATATTAAAGTGAAAAATTGTACAACTTTTTTGGCAATAGGTCTCTCATGTTTCTTTTAGCAAAGCAAAAAATAGATCAACACTGCCCCCACCCCTCCATTTAAAACAAATGCTTTGAAACAATGAGAAGCAATACTCTGTAAATTTCTATGTACTGTTTATCAACAGCCAGAACACAATTCAATAAATTTAAAAATACATCTGAAGGAGTGAATGCCAACTTACAGGTAATAGAAATATCTATCTTTAAACTCTGTATATTCGATACAAGGAATGAGAGGTTTTATCTGAGGGGAAATTGGGACTTTTTATTTCAACAGATTTAAGAGGAGATATAATAAATGTGTTCAAAATCAAATTGACAAAAAATGGCAGACTGACCATGAAATCCACATACACAGCACAATCTTTTCAAGTATCATAGACATTCAATTTGGAATCAATTATAAATCTAACCCAACAACTTTCCAAGCATAAAACTGAACTATCACCTAGAAATTTTGTTATATCTATTAGATGACTCTACTCAAGCTAAATGTTTGCAAATAACACTAGAAAGTACTTATTGATGAACTTCCTACAGTTATTCACAGATTCTTAGAACACACTCCTTTCAAGTGCTTGCTGTGTGAAAAAAATGTTATAATTAATGATTATGTAAACATTGGAATAGATCTTGGTTTTGTTTAATATTTTATTTCCATTAATCCCGTGAGATGATTATGCTTAAAATGAATGGTGAATCAACTAAATAGAAGCACAATTTCAATTTATGCATTATCTGTGTGGGATTGCGTGTTGGGGATCTTTGTTAGCTATTGTTGTTAGTTTTATTGTTCCAGGGATAGCAGGGTTGTTGAAGGAGGACAGATTGAGTAGACTGAGAATGCATTCTCTCAGATTTAGAAGGATGAGAGAAGGTGTCATTGAAACATGGAAAATTCTTAAAGGACCTGGTAGATTAGATGCAGAAAAAATGTTTCCCTTAATTAAGGAGTCCATGACTGGCGGACATTGTTTCAAAATAAGGGTAGACATTTAGGACAGAGATAAGGAGAAATTTCTTCATTCTTGGGACAGTGAATCATTGAAATTCTCTACCCCAAGGGCAATGGAAGATCAGTTGTAATGTTCATTCTAATAAAAGACTGATAGTTTTCTGGACAATAAGGGTATCAGAAATCACGGAGATAGTGCTAGAAATTATCATTCGGGTAGAAGATCAGCTGTGACCTTAACAGATGGCAGAATAGGCTTGAGGGCTAAGCAGGCAACTCCTGTTCCTATTTCTTATATTCTTAGGTCTGTTTTCACAGATTTCAAGTTGAAATTCAAAAGACACACAGCCTACTTGTGGATTTTGTCCATGTGTTTGACATTTATGTCATGGCTAATCCAGACAAGAAAATCAGGAAAAATTGGTAAATTGGTCTATTATTCTCGCATGTACCGAGGTACAATTAAAAAAATTGTTTTGCATGCCACCCATACAGATCAATTCAATACAACAGTGCATTGAAGTACAATAACAGAGAAAACAATAACAGAATGCAGAATAAAATGTTATAGTTACAGAGGAAGTGCAAGGTGCAAGGCCATAATGAGGTAGATTGTGAGGTCAAGAGTCCATTTTATTGTACTAGGGACCGTTCAATGGTCTTATTAAACCTTTGAGCCTGGTGGTAATGCTTTCAGGCTTTTGTATCTGCTTAATGGGAGGGGGAAGAAGAGAGACTATCCAGGGTGGGTTGATTATGCTGGCTGCTTTACTGAGGCAGCAAGAAGTGTCGACAGAGTCCTCGAAGGGGTGGCTGGTTTCTGTGATGTGCTGAGCTGTGTCCACTACTCTCTGCAGTCATGGGCAGAGCAGTTGCCTCCAAGCCGTGATGCCTCCAGATCGGATGCTTTCCATGGTGCATTGATAAAAATTGGTGAGGGTCAAAAGGGACATACCAAATTTATTTAGCGTCCTGGAGAAGCTGAGGTGCTGATGAGCTTTCTTGGCCATGGCATCTACATGTTTGAACCAGGGCAGATTATTGGTGATGTTCACTCCTAGAAACGTGAAGCTCTCAACCCCTTCAGCACTGTTGATGTAAACAAGAGTGTGTGCACCACCCCCCTTCCTGAAGTTAATGACCAGTTCTTTTGTTTTGCTGACATTGAGGGAAAGGTTGTTGTCATGACACCAAGTCACTAGGCTCTCTACCTCCCTCCTGTACTCTGACTCATCGTTATTTGAGATTTAGCCCACTGCATTGGTGTCATCTGCAAATTTGTTGATAGAGTTACAGCAGAATCCAGCCATGCAGTCATGAGTGTATAGGGAGTAGTTTAGGGGGTTGAGGACACAGCTTTGTGGGGAGCAGTGTTGTGGGCACCAGTGTTGAGGATAATTGTGGCAGGGTTGTTGCTGCCTATCCTTACTGATTGCAGTCTGTTGGTAAGCAAGTCAACGATCCAATTGCAAAGAGAGGTGTTGTCCCAGGTCTAGGAGTTTGGAGATGAGTTTGCTTGGCATTATAGTATTGAAGGTAAAGCTGTAGTCAATAAACAATAGTCAAATGTAGGTGTATTTTCTGTCTAGATGCTCCAGAGATGAGTGTAGGGCCAGGGAGATGGTATCTGCTGTAAACCTGTTCTGCAGTAGGCAAATTGCAGTGGGTCAAGGTTGTCTGGGAGGCTGGAGTTAAGGCATGCCATGACTAGCCTCTCGAAGTACTTGATAATGGTGGATGTCAGAGGCACTTGGCAGTAGTCATTAAAGCACATAACCTTATTTTTCTTAGGTACCGGGATGATAGTGGCCTCTTAAAGCAGGTGGGAACCTCAGATTGAACTAAGGAGAGGTTAAAAATGTCCACAAATACCCCCGCCAGTTGATCTACGCAGGATCTATGGGCACAGCTGGGGCCACCATCTGGGCTTGATGCTTTCCACAGGTTCACTCTCAGGAAGACTGATCTGACATCTGCAATTGTGACAGTGGGTTCAGGTGCATTGAAGGTTCTTGGGAAGCGTCTGTTCAACAGGTGCACTAAATGCATTTCGCTCATCAGGAAGGGATATGCTGCAGTTGGCAATAATGCCCAACTTTGTTTAGTAGCCTGTTATAGCATCTAAGCACTACCACAAATGACGGTTGGTCTGGGACTTGATTTTGGACTAGTATTGTCTCTTGACATCTCTGATAGCTTTCTGGAGGTCACATCTCGATTTCTTCTATGGGTCGGGGTTACCTGATTTGAACGCTGCAGTCCTGGAAATATTTACTTGTGAAATTTTAATTGAAAAAAAATCACACCTTCAAGTGAAATATTTATTAGCTTTTGCCTCTACTTCAACGCCTGCCATAGTGACACAAATTCAAATATTAATTTGGATGCTTTTCAAATTGCAGAACTTTGAGCTGATCACTAAAATTAACAATGGTTTGAATTGCTTTTTACCTGGTAGTCTTCAATATTACATGTTTAGGGTCTATTGAAGACATCCCCTCTGGTTCATTCTACCTTTATCGATTCTACATCTTTACATTCCAGTAGTTATTTCCTACTGCCTATACATAAAATACTTTAACCCAGTAGATGTAAAAGTAATATTCTTTTCAGCAGATGAAAAGTAATATTCTAAATGTGTAAAAGCCTTCAAGTGCCTTCTCCAATCTTTCAAAGAGCAGAAAACCTTTTAGTTGCCAGAGGGCAAAAGCAAGTATCTATGTCTGAAAATGACAGTGAAGTGGCAAGAAAAATGAAAAATTCAATGTTGTATGTTTTCATGGAATAAATGAAAATAACTTGCATTCACCTGTATAAATTAATCCCATGCCTGCAATCCCACCACAAATAATCAAAGACACACAAAGGAAATAAAATTATTCCCTTGAAAATACAAGCAATCAGATCAGATTGTTGGTATTTCACATTCTGCTTCTGTAATATCCTTCCAATTCTGCCATATAAACTTCCTGATCCTTTTACTGCAAATAAACACTCATCTTGTGGAGGTGTTGCTAAGTGTTATTGTACCTCTGACTCTTTCTGCTGATTCCCTTCGTGTTGGGTGCTGGAACATTATGATGATTTCTCTGATGTCATGGGCTGACCCATAGTAAATATAGCCTAAAAATGTAGCAATAAATTAATACATCATCTCTATAAAATAGTTGATATCCAGCAAATGTCTTAACACTTGAAAATCATGCCAATTGTTTCTGCTGAAAGTAAAATCTAGCATTTCAAATGTGAATTACTGGTTTATACAGGAAGTCAGCAGAGACAACAAGCATGAATATCATTTAGAACACACAGCTAGATGGCCAAATATAAAATCCAAAACAGCTGATGAACATGGTGCTTCATTGCAACCTGTAACATGGTACCCACAAAGCTATAAAGAAATGCAAAGTCAGTGAGAGATTAGAAACGGTAACAAAAACTTGTTCAAGGAGATAGATTTTAAGGAGGGTCTTCAAGGAAAAGAGAGAGGTAAAGGAAGATAAGCATGCACAAGGGCTTCAGTGGCAAAAAGGGTTGGGACAGAGTCAGGAAATATTACTGGTCTTTATGATGAAAAACAGATCATCCAGATAAAAGGTTAAAAAAAATATATACGTAGATACCGAAAACACAATATACTCACCTTGATTGATATAAAAAACGTGCAATGCTCTAACCAATGTCACTGAGAAATGATAAAGGTGGAATAGAATACAAGACAGCTGTAAATTTTACATGAACCTTTGCTTGGTCAGTGAGGAAAAAAAAATCAAAAGTAACAGAAGTGTTTCAATTCCAGAGAGAAACTCCTGCACACTGATTGGATTTGCTACTGTTACTTGTAGAAATCACTCCTCATTGCCTTTTAGCCACACATACTAGGAAATTTTGAAAAGACAATGTAATTGCCATATAACCAAAAAAAAAGTAGCCATTTACAATTATGGTAACTGATATAGCTGCAATGGAGTAATTACACAGAGATCTGAGACTTTCAATGCTAGCTAACTTTCGTTAATCTTAGACGAAAGTTAACTAATTTTACTTAAATACCATCAGAAATGCATTCACTCATGAAAACGTACAATCTGTGCAGATATTACATAATGTAAAAATTTTTATTTACATCATAATTGGGTTAAATTTAAATTGCCCTGATGTTTGCAATCTTTGTTCAGCAGGTGAGCTTCATGAATTCAGCACTTGATATAAGTTTTGTTATGGTGATGTTCTGAAGTCAATCTTCACATCTTTTCAGAATTTTCCACTTTTCATGAAGAAGAAATGGTGATATCCTCATTAAGCCGAAGATTCCCAGTTACGTGAGCAATGAAGCATCTTAAAAGATGAATTCCGGAGTAGTTTAAAGAACTGTAGAAATAATTAACAGCAATATTTTTGTTTCAAAATGGTAACATTTTCTAAACTTTGAAAACTGCAAGAGATTTCTGTACTTTATAACCACTTGTTCTTAAGACAGAAATTAGAAGATCCGATCAATGGCCCTGTAATTTTCCATAGAACAAAAAGAGAAAAGCGATTGAAACAGGAAATTGTTATCAGAGTTAGTCAGCCCCTCTGCCTCGGGTTTAACTCTGACATATGTGATAATTATATGTTCATTAGATTAAAAAGCTTTAGCCTAGAAAAAGCAGATATTCTGTTATTGGCAGGAAAGGAGTTTCAAAATTACTGAACGCAGCATCATTTTTCAATTAAGTTCCCATTCTGCAAATAGGATACAATGCCTAGACTTTGCTGTTCAGAGCACTTCAGTTTCTAGTAACTGAAAATAAATATTTCTCGCTGCTGTCTGAAAACACATGGGGAATAGAAAAGTGTTGCTAGTAGCTTGTACTTATGATGACAGCTGCACAGTGTGCAGTATACCAGAGATCATTCCACGTGGCTGACATAGCTTCAGATACCAATGAAGGGA
>JARFYF010000074.1:72147831-72162462 GCA_030265395.1 Rhina ancylostomus | reverse complement strand
TAGAGATATCAATTGATTTGGATTGTATTTTGTTTCAATAGTATTTTTGCACATTTTGACATCTTTGCACAAGGAGAAACAAATTTCAAAGTTACTCAGGGAAACCCAGTGACAAACTGCATGTAGCAATGTTGCCCAGATTGACTGGAATATTATTAACTAAGACAACTAAGATAACTATAGACAACTAAGTATGTAGGGCTGTTACAACAACCTTACAGTATTTAATAGCAATATTGTGAGATTACATTTGTGGGATAGTCCAGAATCTGTAGCCTGCATGGAACATTGGCTGAAATACACAGTTGCTATATATTTTCACACTCTGTACTTCATTAAAACAAAGTTAGGTCACTGAATTTTAGATCCTTAGAAAAATAGCAGATGTTAATGTTTGAAAATATTAAGAATGTATGTATTAGAAATGAACTATTTTCAGAATAAAATTATTTAAATTCTTGACTGTTATGAAAGAAGGATATCACAAATCCTTATGAAATTAATGAATTACATATGAGCTGTACTCCCTGTTATTGAAGAAAATGCAGCAACCAATACACACAGAGCTTTCACAAGCAGCAAACCGACCAGTTAATCTGTTAGTTGAATTGAATCAATGTTTTCCCCAGAACAGAGTGAACTACTGGTTCTTTCCATCCATCTAAGCAAATAGAAAGCTTGAGGTCTTAGTTGCAAAAAAAAAGCTTTTTTTTGTCTGTTTTCAAGACTACAATTGGTGCTGGGCATGCAATGCATAACCCAACAAGGTCTAGTTTTATTAAGACTGATGAGGCGTTTACACTAGACTGTCTCCACAGAGAGACTGCCCTTCTTGCTAAAAATTGTAAGCTGCTTGCTACAAGGTTAGTGGCTGACTGGACAGCAGGAAGAGAGGCTGCTTACCAAGGACAGGCAGAGTAGTTTTACTTCAGTAGACATTGCTTGTCACATCTAAACATGTTATCACAGTACAGACACAATGCTTGGAAAAGGGGTCCTAAAACTGATGTTATTCCTCACATTGGAAAGGGCAATATGCCTAGGTGTCTAACCTGAACATTTAAAAAAAACCTGTCCAAATAGATGTCTTCCAAAAGCCCTTTGAGTATGGGTTATGGGTCATATTTTATGTTTATAAAATGGGTACAAGGCCCAATTTTTTTCTCCAGCAGCCTCTATGGCAGTAATTCCTCCTTGATCGTGTTAGTCTGGATTATGTGATTAGGTGTCACTTGACCTTTAAATTCAGAGGTGAGCATGTAAACATTAAGATGACATTTGAGATTACCTAATGTGGAAAAAATCTGCTTCATACTTCACTCCAGACAGAATCCTCTGTGTATCACTCTACTGAACTCTCAGCGTAAATCAACTCTGTATGAGCAATGCAACAAAGCTTGACTACCTCCATCTTGCAAGTCTCTTATTAAAGTAACAGTGGAATTCATTGTGTTTGTATCTACATTTGCGGAGGCATAACATATTCTGCCTGAATACACTTGTGAATCTGTTTCTTCTAAACCTTTAATTATTCTTAACCTGTTTGTGTCCTAAAATGACTTATTTGCATTGTTTAGGGCAAAAAAATTGCATATTCAAACATGCAATGAGGTTTCTCACTGATAGTGAAAGTTATGTAAATACTGCCTGCCTCAGGTAGTCTCCTGGTAAAGGAGTGCTGTTTTTTTGTGTTTAGTGTTATGTCTTAAATTTCAAGGTGCACCTCTACTGCCCAAACGTATCACACCATTGGTATGAGCGATAAATATCCTTCCCCAGTCTTTGGAGAGAGTTCATGAATATATTGACACCAAGTCAGATTAAAATTGTTGGGCTCCTTCATTAAAAAGTGAAGCAATAACAGTCACAGCAAATTCCATTTGTTGAACTTGATTTACTTCCCTTCAGAAAAAAAAACAAATCAAGTAGTTTGTTCGTGTTAATTTTCTTTCTACGCTTTTCTGGGGCAGAATAAAGAATACATTTTTGGAACAAGTACTAAACAATATCTTAATGCTATGGAGAACTGCAGTACAATATTAATTCTAGTGGTTAGCTGGAATCCAAGTAGAATGTTAATTTAATATTATGATTGCTATCTGATTTGATATGGTTACAGGAGGAAAAAAATCATGAACTTATTGATTAACCTATGAGAGTGAAAGAATTGAATAGATGGACAAGGCAATAACTTCTGTAGCCTAGTTAAATCTGATAATGAGAGGATTAAGAGAAGGTTAGAAGATGCCTTAGTAAAATTAGCATTTCCTTCAACAGTTTCCTGCTTGTTCCATTTTGAGCATGAGAATATTTACATTAATTTTGTGTCTTGGCTTCATCAGAACTTTACAGTACATTCAGAAATATTTGAATGACTAATTACCACAATTTTGTTCCTTTTGAGTCTGTAATATGTTTTATTCCTTGTGAAGCCCACCTTCTTTATAGAGAGGGACAGATATGTTGCTTTTTGTTTCAATGTCTACACTTCAATTTTTGGTTAATGTCAGAGCAGAAGTAATAAATGCAGAAGCTGGGCATTCAGCCCTTCACACCCGCCAATAAGATCACGGCTGATATTTTTTTACCACAGCACAACAGTTATAAAATATTTATCAATACGAATTTGACATTTTTGGGGATGAATTTTTACTTATTGCAATTGATTTGGTTTAAAATGTTTTCTAATAGAGTTTTGAATTCTTGTACAGGTCAGAGAAGAGCAGAGAGTAAACCATGTAGGGAAGTTCAGCAGACCAGGAAAAGAGATAGAACACAGAACGTAGAAAAACTATGGCACAATTCAGGCCCTTTGGCCCACAAAGCTTGCCAAAAATGTAACAGAATAAATGTAGAGAGTAAATGAAGAGATAAATGTAACAGAATTTTTCCACTCCCCAGACTGATGTTGGGCATCAAATACAGCAAAAATTTTGCAGGGACTGGTATTGAGCTAAACAAAATACAACATTTTATTGGGAGATAGTTTAACATGACAAAAGGCATGCAAGAGAAGTAAGGGGTAAAAGGGGACATCTAATTCACATTGTCTTTATTTGGCATTGTATGACAGTGTACCTGATGTTCTTGGATCTTGGCAAACCTACCCAACAACTCTCATTAGGGAGCTAGTTCCAGGGATTTGCCATCTATTATGAAGACTCCAGGATGATAGGAATTGAACTTGCAAAGTTGATTGAATTTAATTCACTCTTTGTCTTTTATATCTCAGGCAACAATGGAGTGCAAAAGAAAGCAAATGTTACTTACATCAATTTGAAGGTGCAGAATTCGAATTTTGCCAACTATGAAATTCACTGGTGGTGGGATGGGGGTTGTATGAGATGTTACACTACTTGGTCACTTATATTATCACTGGAAATCTTTTGGACTTTTATTTTTCCTTACCATTTACTATTTGTTTCCTCTCCCTTATTCAATTTAGTCAAAACTGTCAATAGTCAAAGTGATGAATCTTTCTCAAGGTTGCAAGAGATTTTGCCCAAAGTGGCCACAGCCTTTTGAGTTCTTCCAGGTCTTCAGAATGTAACTGGGCACTGTCAATATATGGAAATAAGTTAGCCCAAGGGAGAGTTGCACACTTTATGACGGGCAACATTAGCATGGCAATTTAGTCATTCTGGACTGGAATTCACCACTGTATAAGAGTTAGTCTTTGGTGTCTGTTTTAAAGTCAAGTATTATCATGTGACTTGCTTGGCCAGTTTCAGTTTTATCTAAGCCCCAAAAGATACATAATACCTGCAATCCTGCTTTAAATAGTAGAATTGGGAGACATAGTTGAGAGTTACGTGGGATAACTTCATATTATGCAAGCCATAAATATCATCAAATCTCCTTGTGTCTATCTATTGGATTAACTTTTCTTTCAAGGTTTGTATATTCACTTATTTATACTCCAGTTCAAAAATTGCCAAGATTTAAGGTTTTAACTATTTGCTGCAAGAGCACCTCAGCACTCCTGGGAGGAAAAGAAGATATTTGGTGACTTAAAATTATGCGAGCAAGATACAAAGAAGCGGTTACTAACAATGTGGTGGAGATAAACTAGTAAATTTATAACTGATATAACTTGACCACCAGTCCTCTTAGATTTTCCAAGCCTTTTCATACAAACTATTATCTAAAGAAGAAAGTTGTTGTAAAGCTCTTGCATGATTCTGTACAATTAGCACAATCTCATTTTTCTTCTTTAGTACAAATTCCAAGTCAAATTTTATCTCTGTGACTTGCAACTGGAACATAGTCCCAAATATATAACCAACAGTTATATAGGGTTAAGTATTCAGAAACATTTTCTTCCCCTCAGCCATCAGATTTCTGAATGGTTCATGACCCATAAACACTACCTCATTATTCCTTTTTGCACTATTTATGTTGTAATGTATAGTAATTTTATGTCTTTACACTGTATTGCTGCTGCAAAACAGCAACACGTCATAAGACAGTGATAATAAATATGATTCTGAAAAATAACAGATGCCTTTCCTTGTGTTTGTGCATGTGATTGACACATATTGCATAAGTTATCTACTGCATACATTTTATCCAATGGATTTTTGAATTACATATACAATTCAGAAAAATGATTCTTCTAAGGAAAATATGAAATGGATCCTCAAGTCCTCAAAATTGTTCTGTAGAGAGGAGTTTTTATTTGTAAATTGGAGTTATTTAAGGACTACTCGATAACGTGTCTTGATGCTTTCATAATTCCATTGGGTCAAATGTTGACTTTATCAGAGTTAATGCTGGTCTTAACCTTCCACCCCACTAGCCTCTGCATTCAATAGACCATTCTCCACGATTTCTATCACATTCAGAGATTCCATTACCAGACATATCTTCCTCTCTCCTCTTTCAGCATTTCACAGGGACCATTCCCTTCGTGACTTCCTAGTCCACTCTTCTGTTCCCATGAATTCTTCTAGCTCTTTACTTTTGCAACCACAGATGATGCAGCATTTGTTCTTTCACCCTTTCCCAGGGACCCAAACAGTCTTTACAGGTAAAGAGGCTATTTGCTTGCAACTCTTCCAATCTAGCGTATTGTATTTGGTGTTTACAATATGGTTTCTCCAATGTAGAAGAGACCAAATGCAAAATGGGTGATTGCTTTTTGGAGTCAGGTGTCAAGTCCTCAGGGGCAACCCTGAACTTCCTGTTCCTTGCTACTTTAATTCTCCATCCCACCCTGACCTTCCAATGAGGACCAATGCAAGTTTGAGGAACAGCACCTCATCTTTCATCTGGGCACACTGCAGCCTTCTGGACTCAATACCAAATCCCCTATATTTCATTTGAGAGCTAACCTAAGGTGATATCTTTGGAACAATTGTTAGATCACTATCAAAAACTACCATTCATTTACCATATCAGGTATTTTTCCACTGTAAACCAAGAGCTAGAAATATTCAAAAGGGCAGGAAGCATCTGTGGAGAGAAGCATTGACCAAAATGTTAACCCTTTCAACACTGTTAACTCTTTCGACACTGCTTGAGAATTTCCAGAATTTTCTATTTTTGTTTCAGGTTTCCTTTACACTCTGAATGCACACATGGATTAGATGAAAAAGAATAATATAATAAAAATTTCAAGAACTTTATTTGACCATTGATGACCATATTCATAATTATCTTTGCTTTTAAGCGATAAGAACAATATACACAACAAATAACATACATTATTGTTGAAAGGTTCATGTTTGTATCACAAGACTACTTTATGACACCATGCTACACTTGCCACTTAGAAATAATGCAGTCTTTGAGAAATTTCTTCCAAAATTTAAAACACTGAATGCAATTCTTTACTAAGTAAAGTGCAAACCATAAAACTGTTGCACAGCAACAGATTTTATTCTTCAAAACAAGTTTATAACTACAGCATCTTTAAAGCCTGTAAACTACACTCAAAGTAGAAATAATTTTTTTCTTATATCAATACACTTATTTTTTGGTCCATTACAAAAAAAATCTGTCACAATGTACAGAACAACAGAGGCATGATGCTTGGTATAAGTGCCACAACTTGATGTCCTTACTCAAGTATTTTTCTTTGCGATAATGACAAGTATTATATAAAACCACAATTCATTTGTCAGTACCCATGCAGTACATATATTTTCAATTTATACAAGTATCTCTTCTTGGATGCCATTCTTGATTTGGAACTTTTCCCAAACCAAGGGGTATTATTGTCTGCCTGTCTTTCATAGACTGAATTTATATCAACTATTCTGAAAGAAGGCCACTTTCCTGTTCACTTGCAGTGGACAGAGTTAGGAAATACTCTGAGTTAGTCATTTGAGAATATATTCTGGTTGAGAAAACAAACTTTTGAATTATCCTACATTATAAAAATTTTCCCTCCCATTTACCGTTGCAGATATAGCACTAAGACAAGCAGGTATATAATTTTAAAATTTATGATTTTTTTGTCTTTTTTATTATTTCAAGCAATAGGTTCTGGCATACATACGCAAGTAACTAACCGATGCAATGTGCAAAAATATTTGTTAGCATCTGTGGTCTTTTTTTTGTTAGCGGCAGTGCAGGGATGAAACCACACAATGCTCAAGGATAAACTATAGGCTTGCAGCAGCGATAGCAGCAACAGCAAGGCTTGTGATAATTAATACAATTCACTGGTTTTTGACATCAGGTTAAAGAACCTGCAGAGACAACCTAGCTCCACTGCCTTGGGACCATATTTAAGTTTTCTTTTTGAGAGCCAGCCCAAGGTGGTATCTTTGGAACACGAGATCACAATCAAAATACTCAAACTAGCTTTCATTATATATATCAGGATTATATATTCTGGTTAATTTCTTAAAAAGTCTTTGCCCACATTCTGTTTTCTTTTTAAGTGAGCTTTGATACAGCCAAGTCATTTGGGTTATGTGTGGCTCTTCTAAATGCGTAAGCGTATATTAACACCATAATAAAGGGGAAAATTACATTGCTGGTGAAAACATGGTTGTGAGTATCAGCTGCCAGTTGTTCTCACCACCTGCACATTCACTTCCACTGAAGCCAATGTAAATAAATATGCAGGTGGCATACAACTGACTGCGAACCCACTAGCAGTGATTTAGCACGGGTGACCAAAGACAAATTACTTCTCCACAATGTATTGCATGTTATTTATTTGAAGTTAAAAAAAAGAATATGTTCACCTTTTGTGAAATTGGATTAATGTAGCTATGCAGAAAGTGCAATTTTTTGTTGTCCTTTGGTACATTATTTATAATTTATATTATCATGTGCAAACAAGTTTATCTTTTTTTTCTGGCAGTTGTAATTCTTTTGTGTTTTTTTGCCACTTGCAGGTTTTCCAGGTCTTTTAATGAATATGAAAAAAAAACTCTTCATGGTGAATTAAGTTTCACAATAGGCACAAATGTGGTAAATTGACAATGAAGCTGTCAGATTGTTGGTAAAATCCCAGCTGGTTCACTGATGCCTTTAGAGAAGTAACTTAACCTCTTCCAGTCTATTTGTGATGATTGATTCAAACCAACAAAACTAACTTTTAACTTCTCTCAGGAGGTAGCCTAGCAGGTCACTCAGTTGTATGAAACCTCAAGCAGAATGGAAACACTCAGCACCGAAACTTTCTCAGGCCAGCTAAAGGTGGGGGATAAATGATGGTCTTGCCAGTGATGCCTGCATCATGAGACCACATAAAAAACAAAGCAAACAAATCAAGATATAATCCTGATCATTCTCGTTGTGGATGCAAATGCAGACCACTAAAACTGAGCCTGGCTGCCATCTTAATAGACTCCAAGGTTGTACAAACGCTGAACGTGCTACTCGTTGACCAAGGCTTCCATTAGCTTGATCTTTGTTGAAAAACCCATGTAAAATAACTGAGAACTGTTATGGAGCCTTTAAACTGTTCTATCCATGTGTGGGTAAGAATAACTTCAAATAACAAAACATAAGATTATGCCCATAACTTTGGAGAGAAAATAACTAGCTAATGAAAAAATAAATACATATGTTTAAAAGCATGTAGGAACATAGGAACAACAAAACAAACAGGAAAGGGGAAATGTGAAAATAAATCAGATTGATGAAAGTAAAAACCCAAGAAAAATCAGGGCTCAAGTTAAGGAGCAATAGTGATCCACTTTTGCACTGTGTGGACATCATTTTCACTATTGTTTGGGCAGCATTCCAGCAGAATAGACTGCTCATGTATTATGGAAACAATCCAATTTTTGTTCCCTTTATTTTAGTCAGTAAACCATCATATAGATAACCTACTCTGTCAGTTTGCTGCCTAGGAGGTAACGTCAATTATATTTCAAATTGATACTTTTCTTCAAAATAAGTGACAGTACAACAATGTTCATAATTTCATGTTTTTACAATAGTTCTTTGCTGCCTCCCCATTCCCTCACTATGTATTTTATATTCCAAATATATTTAAATGCAACTTATTAAATAACTATGTCCTAAAATTTCATTGCCATCCAGGTAGATTCCTGCACATACTTTACAGCAATCTGCTAGAACAGTTGAAACTAAATTGGGGTTGTGATACAATGGATGCTAACCTGATACCTGTATTTAGAACATAGCACAGTACGGCACAGGAATAGGTCCTTCGGCCCACGATGTCTGTGCCAAGCATGATGCCGAATTAAACTAATCCCTTCTGTCTGCACATGATCCATATCCTTCCATTCCCTGCATATCCATGTGCAGTCTCTTGAAAACCTCTATCGTATTTCTTGGAAGGTCCCATGTCTGTATATGCTCTCTATGACGACAGTGTCATGGTAGGGATGGGGAGGATTAGAGGGTAATGGGAAAATCTTCCCATTTGCAAGGAGTGCCTGAGATTTTGAATTCTGAGTCAGTACCAGCATCTCTGATAAGGTAAAGCACTGGTTGACTCAACAGGAGAACTGGAGGCAACCTAGATTGTAGGGAGAGACATGATATTTCTTCAACCGGGGTGTTTTGACTTATCTTCCCATCCTTGATACAATGACATGTGCTATGGATATAATCTTAGTAACGTTGGAACACATCTGTCAGTAGGATATTGAGGAATATTCCTTTGACTAAACAAAAGATGGTGTATCAGTGATGGAGACCTGGGCCAGATACATCTTGTACTAAGACACAAGAAATTCTGCAGATGCTGGAATCTGGAGCAATACGCAATAAGTGCTGGAAGAACTCAGCTGGTCAGGCAGCATCTATGGAGGGAAATAAACAGTAGACATTTCAGGCCGAAACCCTTCATCAGGACTGGAAAGGAAGAGGGCAGAAGCCAGAATAAGAAGGTGGGGGGAGGGGGAGGAGTACACGCTGGCAGGTGATAGGTGAAGCGGAGCTGGAAGTCATGTGGCACAAGATGGCAGCGGAGGCAAGTGCCCAGGAAGGCCACGTGGCTGTGGAAGGGAGTCTGGGTGACCACATGATCGAAGAGTTGGAGAGCAGCAGAGATCACAGAAGGGGAGCAGTGAGAGAGGGCCTCACAGAACTCCCATCGGAGGAAAACTTCTTCAGGGTAGGCATCCCTGGAAGAGACTTCACAGAGGTGTGTTGGCATGCAGTCTCCAAGGTCTCTTACCCTTACATATGATCAATTAAGATAACAAAACATTCCAAAGAATACTTCAGGAAAGCTATGGATATCATGCATAATTTAGAAGAAAAGTTAAAAGAAGTGACTGTAGACTCAAAGAGTGAAATTCTGAGGATACTTTCGAAGGTGGTGGGGTGGGAGAGGGGTTGTAGGGAAAGAGTCTCAGGAAGAGAATTCCAAAGTGTGGGGACATGGTGGCTAAAAGGTCAGTCACTAAAGGTCAAAGAGAAAGGTGCCGAGGAGGGAGAACATGGATTAGAGCAGATACTCTGATGTGGTAGGTGCTTGCATGTCACGGCTGGGAAGATTTTCAAGGTAGATGGGGTAAGATCTAAAGTGATATGATCAGAAATTTGAAACTGATACATTTGGAAAAAGAGAGTCAACTGATGACTGGGTGATGAGCCAATTTGGTCAGGTGCAGCTACTGAGTTAGCAAAGTCTTTAATAACATCAGGCACAGCACATAAACACTGCTGGAGCTATATAGTATCAGGTATTATCACACTGAACTATTTACTATCATGTTCTTTCTTAGTTGTGATTAATAATAAAACTTGAAAGATTCAAAGGCTTAAAATATTAAGGCAATGAGAGCCCCAATGTGATCCCTAATACATCTTATGAAAGTCACATTCAGCAGCGCTGCTATTCCTATCTCAGTGAAGACTAAAACAAAATAACCAATGGATTGGTTGGAAAAATATAATGGCGCATTTGTCAATTAATTGCAGTGTTGACTCAGTGCATTATGGCTTCATGCAGAATTTGTTCCTTATGCAAAGCACTTTAATAAGCTAACAAGTATCATTTTAATCCATTTATACTAAAATATTTTTTGCCCCAGAGGCATAGCCATGGTAGGAAAAGCAAGCTGCAGTTACAATATAGGTCGAACACAATTAGTTCCCTGTCAGCGAGCTATGGATTTAGTTCTTGTAATATTCAGAAAATCTGATGTTTTAAATGCTAAGCTTTTCATCAAAGTCTGTCCTTTCACAGTTTGGTTTGACTTTAATGTAGTGTGCACTGGTCAATCAATGCATTGCCCTCCATGCTGCTAGGAAATAATATCAATACAGTTTAATGGCATCCTTTAAACAGTTGTTTCAAATGACTATAAGAAATTACAATGGCCATTCTGGTCACTACACATGGATCAGTGTTTTATACTGGATGACAGGAAATTTCTGCTAGCACTATGTACAACAAGGATAGTTTGACTTTGTCCAGCTACTCCAGAAAATGTTTTGTGTATATTCTAAGTTCAGCAAGAAATTATTTTTAGTTACTGAATTCACTATTTTTGGGTAGGGTAATAGTGTGAAAAAGTCACAAATGCATTGAACATGACAAATGCATAACTATGCAGTCTAGAAAGGCAGAAGGGGACTTCTAATCCCCCTGTTGTGAAAAGGGATGCCACAACATCCATGGTATTGCAACCAAATGACCTTTATGACATGTGGACTAACACTGGGAGGGCTTTATGGGCTTTAGATGCCTGTAAAATAATGTCATCTTTATTTAAATACAAATACACTGCAATGAGATGATTGAAGCAGGCAAGTCAGAATTTGGTTAAGTTTGTTCAAAAATTTAAGATTAAGAACCCCATAATCTTTTACTGTAATTGGAATGTACTGCATGAAGGTACACGTTTTTCTCTGGGCTTAGATTATCCCCTACGTTTTCTGTAATTATGCAGAATACAGTCCCACTTTGCTTGACATACTCAATGAAATCAGGCATTTTTAATCTAATTCCAAGTGGTTACCATGTTCCATCTGTGCAGCACTTCCCTGTAGCAGTGCAAACAAAAGAGGAGTTCAGTGTAGTGCGGTGGGATGGGGGGGCAGTGGGGGTGGGGGGGTTAGGTAAGGTGAATGGGGCTGGAAATGACCATTCTTGCTGCATTTCCCAATTTCAAAGATGCAGGGCTAATCCACTGCTGCAGGGTGGTGATTTTACCAGTGTCAGGTCCATTTTAAGACCGCATGTGCTTGAAGTGGGGCAGCACATTGGTGTAGCAAGTAGTGCTGTGACTGCACAGCCCCAGTCACCTGGGTTCAATACTGACCATGGGTGTTGTCTGTGCAGAGTTTGCACATTTTCCTGTATCATGCTGGTTGGTAGGTGACTTGGCCACTATAAATTCCCCCTAGTATAGGTCGGTAGCAGAAGAATTGGGGGTTGGGGTGGTGGGGAAAACTAATGAGCACTTGAGAGAGAATAGATTACAGGGAAATAAGTGGGGAAAGAAACTAATGAGGCAGCTCTGAGAGCTCGCATAGACTTGACGGACTAAATGGCTTCCTTCCATCTGGCAAGAAATAAATGAGAATTGGATGAGTCTGCAAACAACTGATCATATTATGCAAGGATTATAAGTCATCCCCAGGACATAACAGATTTTGTTAAAGAGATAGTTTTGAGGGTCGAAGGTTGGCTTGGTTGGTGCACCGGGACAGTTGTACCAAAGAGCAGAGTGAATTGGGGATGCAAACAGGACAGAAATAGGCAGTTAAGAACCAGTCAGAAAAACTTAAATACTTTTTGCAGGATTGTGAAAGTTTTACAAAATTGCTGAAAATTATGGGAAATTATTATGATGTTTTAAAAACATAACAATTTTTCATTAAGTACAAATCACACATCCATATTCTGCAATCATCATTCAGTTAGTGATGATTGCAGCTTGAAGACAGTTTCATACAAGGCTTATTCTTTCAAGGGCATTCGTAAATTTATAACAATAAGCACACTAAGGCCAATTTTCACCTAAGTCAGAAGATGGAAAGGCAATGAGCGGAGAGCAGGAGGGCAGTCTGGAGAGTGCAGCCTGGAAATTCACAGTGCAGGAATGCAGAAGGTGGAGTGCAAGCAGGGGCTGGCAGGAAGCAGGAAGGACTGGGCAGATTGGAGGGCAAAGAGCCGGAGATCAGTGGGGAAAAGTGCAGGCAGGCAGAAGGAAGGTAGCAGAAGAGCACTGGGCAGACTGTGGGCAGGCAATGGACTATCAAACCATGGGTGGAGAACAGTTGGCCAGTGTGAGGTGTTGCCGGCACAACGCCAAACAACGCAGAGGCTTTATTTACATTCTGCTGGTGAGCTGGAGGTACCCTGATGCAGCCCGCTGACTCTGGAAGGGTGAGAAATTGCAGACAGTCAGCACCTTGGGGTTAGAAACGATGGGGTGGGGAGGCTATCCTGGAAAACCTCAGAAAGTTAAAGAGCATCTTTTTATCCCCCAACCCCCAGAACAGCAATCTCTTCCTGTTGGCCAAGAGGCATTTTCTGAGTCAGATCTTGCTTGACCTTTAGTTTTTTTCCTTTGACAACATGGGCGGAGCAGCACTGATCTCCCACTTAAACCCTGTCAAAGCATTCTGCATTCTGCCTACACCTTAAAACCTCAACTTCTCCATGCTTCATATGGGTGTTGTGAAGACTTCTTGTGGAGTATGAAGGGATCAGAGCTGGAACTGCAGTGCTCTGATTTTCGGACAACTGCTGCCTTGATCAGCCAGGTGAACAGAAGTAAAATTGGCCTTATTGTGTTCTGGGGACACAATTCATTGGTGGTGGCAACATTGGGAGAAACATGGAAATGTCCCTCATTCACTACATGTAAATGCTTGATGTAAGTGGGCTATAGGGGACATGAAGTCACAAAGAGAGCCATTCTTATTCACCTCCTTGTATTCAACTGCGTTTGTTCAGAGAATCAAATGCAACATGATGGAGCAAATGAAAGAAATATCAAATCAAATCTATGAACCTCATTTGCTCCTTGGCTCATTTTTGTGCTAACTTTATCATTACATTTGAAAGTATATATTTGCCATTATATACTTGTACAGGAGACATCTTGAAACAATAGTGTCATTTTCATCATCAACATATCACAATAAAAATCACACAACAATGTTTTCATGACCCCCATGGCAATATTAGAACATCCAATTAGAAGAAGGGAAATTGTATTCCCAATTATCTTGCAAAGACAACAATGCCCCTTCAAACTACAAGATCTGCTCAAGTCCCCAGAATCTAATTCAAAGCCAACAAACATCTGAATGAAACTGGAGTCTCCATACAAACAAAATACTCACGTCATTACTCACCAGTATGAAATAAGCAGTTGAAAATTATTACATTTATTACAAGGCCTGCCTACAAACTATTCAAACGTGGGTTTCAATGTATGAGTGGGTGTGCAGCAAAGGTGGCGTCGGGGTAGGTGCAGCTTGTTCACTGGCACCATTTACTGATTCTGCGGCTCCATTGTTCTGACAGATATCCATGAAAAGCTCTACATAGGTTTGTTTCCATTCTTGGAATTCTTTGGATGTCAAGCTAGGATTGTCTAGGATCTTGTCTATAATCGCGACTTCTCCTTCTTTTGCCTGAAGGTGAAAATCAGGGAGAAAGAAAGCCATGTTATTATAGGAAAAATTTTTTAAAAACTGATGTATTTGTGCTCATAAAGTGTAATACTTCAATTGTATTTGCACTTGGATTGTTAGTAAAGCAAGCAATCACAGATTCTCAATAACTCAGTTGTTATCAGGCTAATAATCCAAATACTTGGACCAAAGATCAAGAGCCCATTATGGTGGCTGGTGAATTTAAATCATATTAGATAGTAAATATGAAATAAATAGGTTGTATCAGCATTTACGACTATGAGCTACCGGATACCCAGAGAAACTCATTCGGTTTACAAATGTGCTCTAGGAAGGAAACCTGTCTTTTTACCCATCAGAATATTTAGACTAACAAAACTTAGGATTTTTTTAACTGTTCTCTAAGTAAGCTAATTCACTGGTACCCTGTAGAGCATTGATTTGTTGTAGCACTCTTGGTCCTCCAGTCTAAACGCTCATAGATAGGCGCTCCGCTGTAGCTTTGAAGTCATCTGCTAGGGCTGTGTGCTGGAATCTGGTGCAAATCCCTCCTGTCTGCTGGTATTTCCCCAACAGTGAATTGCCATGGCT
>JARFYF010000074.1:72132682-72144649 GCA_030265395.1 Rhina ancylostomus | reverse complement strand
ACTTCTTCCAACCCAGCCACCTGTAAGAACTCCACTCCTTTCTTCCAGTTCCTTCACTGACTTTCTTCACAGGCGCCTATGAGATGTCTCCTTTCTGAATAGTGGCCTCCCCTCTTCCGTACTCGACAGAATCCTTGACCAAGTCTCACTATTTCCCACACCTTTGTTTGGACAGAGCAAGGATAGTGTTCCCTTGGTCGGGTCCTCACTCTCCTCGCCAGCAGCCTCCACATTCAGTGGGATCATTCTCTGCAATCTCAAACAAGATTCCACGACCAGATACACTTTCTGCTCCTCTTCCAGTATCTCTGTTACCAATGCGCCCTTCTGTCCCTCCAACCACTCCCCATCATTTGGCATTTTCCCATGCATACATAGGAGATGCCACACCTGTCCTTTCACCTCTTCCCTTCCCACCATCCAGGGACCAAACAGTCCTTCCAAATGAAACAGCAATTCATTTGTACTTCTTCTAATTTAATATACTACATTCAGTGTTCACAATGTGGTCTCCTTGACACTGGAGAAACCGAAAGCAGACTGGGTGACTGCTTTTCAGAACACCTACATTCATTCCGAAGGAGTGACTCAGAACTCCTCGTGCTGCTTTAATCCACCCTTCTCCTAATCAGTGGCCTTCTGCACTGTTACATGGAGGCCCAATGTAACTTTGAGGAAGTGTACATCATCTTCTATCTTGGCATGCTGCAGCCTTCTAGACTCTATTATCAAATTCTGCTGTATGACTTAACTCACTTTCTTTGTCTGTATCAGAACTGGCCATTTCTGCTATAAATTATCCATTGGTTCAGGTTTTCCCTCTCTAAGAGCACAGCCTGACCCACTGGGTATGATATACATTTCACACTTTCTTATATTCCTTCATTTGTTCCTCAAATTGATCTCACCACCATAGCTTTTATTTGTTTCCTCTCTCTCTAACTGCTCCCATTAACCCATCAACTGGATGATCTCCATAACTTATCCCCAGGGTAACCCTGGTCTCACTCTATCAGAGTTATTTGCTTTGTCTTATTCATTATTCCCCTACCTTCCTTGCATCTTAAATCTAAATCTTTTAAATCATTTAAATCTTTTCCCATTTCTCAAGAAGCGTCAACTCTATTTCTCTTTCCCTGGATGCTAGCTGACCTGCAGAGTCGATTTTCTGCTTATATTTCAGTATTCAGCATCTGCAGTTTTTTGATTTTTGAATTCTCACAAGGACAGGAATCTCGCCAACTGATTTGCTATCCCCAAAGTTCCAGTGGACAATTCTTAGATTTTCCACATCCTAAATGCAGAGGTCATTTGATCATCTATTTCCTTGATTATTTGTAAGGATTTTGCTAGTGTTGATAGGAGGTGAACCTGCTGGAAGATTAGTTTCTTTCAGGGCCTAATTTTCCTTCTGCTGATATTAAAAGGAAATGCACAACCGATCTGCTGGCTTCTGGTTTCGGAGAGCCTGGCTGAGCATATACCTGCCCAATGCCAAAGCGCATCTCCAATGTTAACCAGGTTTGCCAGCCAAAAAGATAAGAACAAACAACAATGTTATTCAATCAACTCTGCAGTCTACATCTTGGCTGACTAGCCCTCTCCTGCTTTTGCTTAAAATCCTTATTCTCTATGGTTCTATGATAGTCTTAGGTGTGGTTTGAAGGGCGGCACAACATGGTGGGCTGAAGGGCCTGTATTGTGCTGTATTGTTTTATGGTTCTATGGTTCAACATTGTTAGCTCTAACCAATTTTCTCCAAAGATGCAGAAATTCATCCATCTCCACCTTGCTTCAACTGATCTGCTGCTAAAACTCTCATCCATGCTTTCACCATATCTGGACATGACTATTCCAATGTCCTTCTGGTTGGTTTTCCAACATGCATTCTTCATGAACTTGAGCTCAAACTCTCCTGCTCCTTACCAAGCTCAGATACATTCACTCTGCGCTTGGTGACCTGCATTGGCCTGTTTCTCTTTGATTTTAAAATTCTTAAGCTTGCTTTCAAATGTGTCATTGCATCTTCCCTCCATAACCCTGTAACTTTCCACAGCCCTGTATCTCTCCAATAGCTCTGTGCTTATTCACATTTGGCAGGTGTGGCTTCAATTCCCAAGATCCTGTGGTCTACACGTCCTTCCCTTGAGCTCTTTCATTAAATACTCCCTAAAACCTACAATTCTGACCAAACTTTGAGTTTCTATCCTCATCATTTTTACGTGGATCGTTATGGAATTCTGTTCGATAACATTGTGTGAGACACTTTGGGATGTTACATGTTAAAGGTGCTGTATAAATGCATGTTGTTCTTGTTGCTCTCACAGTAAAACTTGAGGGAAAAACCATGTACATTCACCCACATAATGAAACATACTTTGCATTTTCTACTGTCTTTGCTGATTTCCAGTGTTTCAGCAATCTTCAGTACGTTAACCTCAAAAACCAGTTACTGTGTACAAATCCATCTATGGAATCTATACATCCTGCCTTTGTAGCTATTCTTGACTCTGCAACTCACTTGGCTGTTGCAATACAATGTGGGAAAGAGTGAATTTATCCACCTTAGTGCAGAAATGGTCAGAGGCTGGGTAGTGTTGATATTCAAATAGACCTAGCTGTCCTTGTACACAAGTCACTGAAAGCCAACACACAGGTGCAGTAAGCAATTAGGAAGGCAAATGGTAGATTCACCGTTATCACAAGAGAATTTGAGTACAAGAGTGAAGATGTCTTGCTGAAATTATATAGGGCCTTGGTGAGCCCTCACTGGAGTTTTGTATATAGTATTAGTCTCCTTACCTAAAAAGGACATACTTGCCAGACAGTGAACACAATGAAGATTCACTCAACTGGTTCCAGTGATGGTGGGTTTGCTGAGTGAGAAGAGATTGAGTAGGAAAGGCCTGTATTCTCCAGAGTTCAGAGGAATGAGAGGCAAATCTCATTGAAACTTATAGAATTTTACAGGCTGAATGCAGAGAGGATGCTTCCCTTGCCAGAGCAGTCTGGACCCCAGAGTCACAGTCTCAGAATAGGAGGTCGGACATTTAGGAGCAAGCTGAGAAGAAATTTCTTCACTTCTCCTGAATCTTCAGAACTTCAGAATTCTCTTCCCTGGAGGGTGTGGAGGCTCTCATTAAGTTCATTCAAAATAGAGGTTGATAGATTTCTGGACAATATAGGAATCAAGGGATATGGGGATAATGACACTGAGGTAGAAGATCAGCAGGCTCAAAGGGTCAACTCCTCCTTCTATTTCATATTTTATCTTCCCAGGCCTCAATCCACACACAGTCCTGCCTTGTATCATCTGCCACTATGTCAGGAATTCTGGCTGCTCTTTCTGGATCTCCTTTGTTAAATTACTTGACCTCTGTGGTCTACCATTTGTCTCCAAATTCCTGTTTAAATTCAAGTGACCTCTTTCTTGTGAAACCTAATGTAGCAAAACACTAGGGAGGTTTGGTACCTTGGAAGTGATAAACTGTTGCTGATTCAAGCACAGCTGCCTGTTAAACTGTAGTAAATAGTTTCCTCTCCCTCATCTGAGCGAAGCTAATTGCTTCATTCTTTGAACCACAATTAAAGATGAATCTAGTACGAATGAAGAAGTTTGCTGTACCGCAGGGGATTGTTCCTTTCCCACCTTCAAAAATGTAATATAACACTTAGTAAAGCAAAACCACAAATTCCATTTATGCTGTAGCCATAAAGCAACTAAACACCACAAGGCACTTCTCAGTTTGGGATTGTAACAGGTTGGTTGGCTGTGAAAATCTCTGGCTCATTGTCAATTTTAATATAGCACAGTCTCAATAGTAAATTCTATTACAGGACCACTGAAATAAACCTAGGTATCATCAGCATACCTAAGGAAGGTGACCCCTTTTTTCTAAATAATGTAGCCAGGAGTAAGTTTTTAGGTAAGGATTGAGAGAAGGTCAGTGAAAGAGAATTGGGATCAGCAGAGGTGACTGTTGCAGAATATGCTGGATGTGTTGCATTTGGTAAAGCAGTAGTCATGGAATTACATGTGGACAATACTACAGACTATTGTAATGATACACGGGACAACAAAGGGTGACCTGGTCAACTGTATCAAATGTGGCAGAGTTTGAGAAGAATGCAGAGGCACAATGCTTTGCATTCATTATCACAAAGAATGCTGTCAGTAACTCTGCAGAATGCAGCCTCAATGTTGTGTGAAACAGATACCAGACAAAAGGGGCTGGAATGCCAGGTTGAGGTGTCAATGACATATTCCAGACCCCTAGAAAAGGAAAGAATAGAAAAATGCTAAATTGAAGCAGTTAATTTTGACTGGTTTAAAATAGCCCAACAATTAAGAAAAGGTTAGCTATTAAATGCAGTGATAGTGACAAGAATAATTTTCTGCAATTTGTACTACTATTAAAACTAAATGGGGGAAGGGTCTGCAAATTTAACAATCATAATTTCTACAAAAAAAGGGAATGTCCTACCTTAATTGTGCTCTTTAGAATTCTAAGCTTGTGCAATTTTTCATTTATGACTGGATTGTCACATCTCTTTTGGAAAGACCTCTTGAACTCCTGTTTGGTAGAAAGGCGATGCTCTCCTAAAGGAGACACACTGGCGTTCTCCAGTGCCTTGTACAAATCCTGCAAAGAGTCCCCTGTTTCCTCTGGCGCGGGTTCTGGCAAAGAATTAATTTGGATGAGTCTAGGATTAGTGAAAGACTGAGAACATCATTCTCACTTCAGAAAGTGCCTGATATATATCCTGGTTGAAAAGGAGAGAGATTGAAAGCTGAGTTAGCCTACAAACTGCAATTACACTAGAATCTCTTGGCCTGTTGATTCTGCATGACAATGCTTACCATAAAGAATTTAACTAACAGTTTAGAATGAAAGGAACTGCAATCTGAAATAAGAACAGAAAGAGTTGGAAATGAAGAATTAAAACATTAACTGTTTCTCCCTCCACAGATGCTGCCTGACCTGCTGAGAATTTCCAGCACTTTCTGTTTTTATTAACTAAAAGCTGAATGGACATACTAATGTTTGATTCATTAGTATATGAATATGACCAAGCTATAATCACTTTGCAGTCAGATTCAAAACCATCAATGACATTTGCAATGCCAGGAAAAGAAACCCTGCCACAAAAACAAGGAACCAACTCTCTTATAACAACAGACAAGGAGGCCATTCAGACCAAGGGTCTGTGCCGGTTTCCAAGGGCAATCCCATTAGTCCCACCCCATCCCTCTGTACTTCCCTATATGCTGTCAATTCTCACACATGCTCAGCAGCTCCTCTTTAATTCTTTTTGCTATTAACCTACACTGAGGGGAAATTTACTGTAGCTAATTAACCTACTAACACATCTTTGGGAACTGGAAGAAACCCACTTGGAGAATGGTCGAACTCTGCACAGGCAGCACCTGAAGTCAGGATCAAACCTGTTCTTTACAGGTATCTGGAGCAGTACTAACTCCAGTGAACTGTGCTACCACCCTGCTTGGCTAGCTAAAAATTATTCAATAGATTCACAGCAAAGATTATGTTCAGTTATCAATACAAAAGCCATGACAAACTACAACCTCTCTAGCCTGGGTGACTAATTGAATCAGTGATTGCTGGTGAGGCTATTGTTTTATTATTTTTCAGTGCATTGTGATAGCTTCAATGGTAAAATATGAAACTCCTGAGAACTTCAAACCTGAGGCATAATCTTGAACATATTTTTTCTGTTTCTCAGTGAGACAAATAGGTCGCAAGCAACACAGATAACCATATTAGATAGGTGCAGTCAAAATCCTCTGACAAAACTCTCTGTTGCTGACATGATGTTACACTCGGACAAACAAATCAATTTATGGCATCATATCGATCACTTCAGTATGGAATGAGGTCCAGGCAAAGTATGAGGAGAGTATCTCAAAAGCAATGAACAACTATATAACACCAGCCAATCACTAGCTTTAAGTGATTGGCATTAGAATCCTGGTTAGTTATATATTAATTCACAAGACTACTGAGGTATTTTAAAACCTAAAAGCAATCTGACAAAGATCAAAACAGTACAAATGAATTGCAAAGAAAAACAGTGGTAACAGTGGTAACAGTGAATGGGGAAAATGGGTTGAGAGAAAATAACAGGATGATTTTTAACCCCAAGATATTAGAAGTTGGGAATAGTGTGATAGAGCAAGGTAAGATTGTGACATATGATGTCTTCAGCATCTTTAGGTACTCAATTCCCTTGAGCCAAGACTTGATGTCAACCAGTTAAACTTTTTTAAATAAATTGCAGAATGGGGATCACTAGCCATGACTGGAAGAGACATCAGTTTTCCTACAACACATCTGCAGTTGAAGACTGAATGTTGCACATGTCACAGAAGAAGATTTTTCCTGATCCATCAATTCCCATTCTGGATCTTCAAGCAGTAGGAGAGCAAGAAACCTCTTGCTTTTTATGTTAGATATATCACAGGGAGAAAAAAAAGCAACACAACTTGCTTAAAGTATTTCTTCTCTTAAAAAGTACTGATCCTCTTTCAAATGGTGTCAGAAAACTAATATCGAGATATTGAAACAGAAAAAAAATGCTTTAAACTTGACTGAACAACAGCCAATCACATTAATATGGTGCACTAACTGTAGAAAGACAATTCAAGCACTTCATAGAAAAGCAGAGGTACAAAAATGGCAGGCTGCCAAAGGAAAAATTAGGGAGGATGACTAAAAATGTAAAAAATCCCTGTTATTTAGGAACATCTTAAAAGAGGTAAATAAAAATGGGGCTCAGGGAGGGGCCTTAGTAGTTATCACAGGGCTGCTAATTATGCTGGTGACAGGATGGAAGGTTGCACAAAACACTAAAGTCAAAGGAAGGGACAGCTTAAGGAGGTTGTGGGGTTAATTAATACGCACAGGTGGAGAACAGCCACAAAGAGATTAAAAATAAGGGTGATAATTTTGAATTGGAGGCACTGGGGACAGGAGTTAATATAAGTCAATAAAGGCAGAACCCTGGAACTGGTACGGGATAAGATACAGATATCAAAGCTTAACGTAAACAAAGAGAGATCACCCCAGGGACACTCTAAAAGCTGGGACTGTGAGAAAGTGAAGCAGAATGTTGCAGAGGTGGTGATCTTTGTGAAAGCAGCAAAGAAGAATCCACGGGAGTCTGGTTCAAGCCAAGATTCAGGATTCTTTACGTAGATTGGCAACCTTGGTAAATGCTCCAGTTTTGCATGGAGTAGTTGAGGGAAATTTGTGCTTCTGGGACTCCATACTGAATCCAAGTTCAAAAGGCAGGATAGAAAGCTGTAAATACCACTGATTAGTGTCCATTAAGGACCATTCTCATCCAGCTACTGTGACTAATGACAAATTACATGCAACTTGTATGGGTTAAAGCCAATTTCTGCAAGGTCATGTCGTGCTAATGAGCTGTAAATTTAGCATACTTACACATACACCAGTTATCTATCATGCCAAGCACGCACTGATCCTGAGTAGGATTAAACATCTCAGTGATTACATGACAACTGTGGTGAGCAGCTTGATGTGTTCTGTCAAAGTGGAAAATAACCCTAGAGCTCTGTAATTGCACCAGCACATGATCAACAAGATTCTTTGCCCATTAGGAAAAGCAAATAACTTATTTGAAGGTAACTCCCAACATAAGGACCGTTACAGTGACCCAAAAATGCATCAATTTCAATATCTACAAACAAATATGTAAGTGATTAAATTCAAGGTTAATACTGTGCCAAAGCACCTCATTAATAACTGGTTCAAAAGTATACAGATTATTCCCTGTTGGACAAATGATTTGTGATGTTAGGAATTAACAGTGGAGTATTTAGCTCGGGTTAAATCAAATGCAAGCTTTCTGGCCCATTTAATTCAATGTTAAAGGGTAGTTATCATTTGTGGCTATTAATTACAGAAAACCATCATGGTTGATTTGATATGAGTCAATTTAAGAATGATTAAACAGCTGAACCACAGAAAAGATGATGTGCCAAAATAAAGAAGATGGATTATCAGCCCGTGAGGTCAGAAATTCAAACACCACACCCAACATTTGTCATCAGTGCCTATAGTTTGTGCAGGAGCTGGTTGGTAGTTTTGAGGAAAGAGAATTCTTTGTTTCCCTAAAATCTCTGAATAATTTTTGTAAAATAAATATAATTTTATCTCTTATGAAATTTTGAATCTGTAATTTGTTTTGTTGAATAAACTGCGAAATTCCACATTACAGCAACCCATTCTGTTTCACTGAGAGTTATCTCTGTAAAGCTTTACATAAAAACTTGGCTGAACTGGGTAAAACATTGTCAGTGCTGGTGATGCAAAGCATGAGGATGTGTGTCCTTCTTCTATGAGCAGAATCCAATGCACCATACAACAGCTCACACCCTGTGAGTTCTAATTCAACACCAGGTGGAGGTGAAGGAGACTGCCCCTGACTATTATTCATCCCGTAAAATACCATAACACATCCCTAAGTTGTACCCTAGATTCTAGACCTGCCTCTCCATTGTTGAACATATAATCATTAACCCTGGAGACATCTTTCAGGTCAAATTCAATCGCCTGCATATAAGCACAGGGATTGCAATGCATGATTATTCCAAGCCTGTTGACTGCAACGTAGGCTGCGTGCCAACTTTGTGTTGCCTGTATTTAATAATGACTTCAGCATTGAACCAATGTTAACCTTGGCTGGATGCATCAGTCACATGCCAAAACCGAGATTGGGTAGTTCCATTTAAAGATGCACTGCCTATAGTTAGCTTGTGCCTTTTAAAGGGGTATTGCACTGAGGCTGAAATAATTGCTGGTGGTTATGCAGGAAGTGAACTTGATCTGGGAAATATCAGATAGTAACACAACATGGATCCACTGGAGGCCTTGATGGAGGAGGAAGAGCAGAGAGGTCCTGTATATAGAGGTGGGTAGAAAGTTCTCCTGATGCATGAATGAAAGGCAGTAGGAGGAGATGGCCATAGAGCTCTAAGTTAGGAATCAAACACCAAGTACACAGATGCATTGCCACAGGATTTTTAAGGACCTCGCATGAGTTAGCAAGATAGAGAATGCAACTTCAAAAGCCTCATCTTGCCAACTGCACCCTCTGCCTCTGACAAAGCTCCATGCACCAAACCACCATTGCTCATCTGCCAATAATCTCTGTCCATCAGATCTCATTCCCAACATTCAAACTCTTCATCTCAATCTTACAAACACTGCACTGTGGCTATCTAACAGCTGGTACATAATGTCAGGGATTCAATCATCACACTCACATCACTGAAAACTATTGTGTGAAACTGATAGACCTTCACATCTCTTGCAGGATGAGGTGGGGCACAACTGGGCAACGTGGGAGTGACATGGAAAGGCAGATGTGTTGTAATCCTCTTGGAAGAAATGTTATTTGTCATCATGGACTATGCTGTTTCTGAGAGTATGGCCAGAAGTTGAACATATCATCATTATTCCAGGGGTTGCAGCCATCAAAGACGATAGTGTATTCTTATTTAACCTCAGTTTCACTTCCCCTTCAAGCAATATGCTTCTCTTTACAAGCTGCAGATAGTGTGTGTACGCAGACAGCAGGCACCAGTGGGATACACAAGGCTGACGTTGATATTTATGACATTTGGCAAACTGATTTATTGGCTTGGTTTGAAATGCTTATTTTAAGTTGATTTTATTTTTGCATTGTGGTCAAGCAGGTGCTCTGGCAGTCTGTAACAGAGAGATGAAAACAACAATCAGTAAAAAAAACAAACAGAAGCTAATGTGCAAGGACATGATAACCCCTTTATAAAGAACTATCCTGCAGCTAAATGATTGATCCACAGTGCATGTTGAACAGTAGTTTGACATTAAATTAACTGAATATCACCATGATCCATTGACTTTTCAAGCTTTCAGTTGACCTTTATTTTGTGTGTGGCAAAGCTTTCCCCAATATAACAACAACTACCACTTGTTAGATTGACGCCCTTAGAACATAGATCGTTATATTGGACCCCATAGTTCCCATATAGCAAGCTCCATGAAGCTAGATTTCAATTTCAATATGCAGGACAATAGATACTTCTCCAATAATGCATTTTAGCCCGCAATTTATAAAAACTATTTCACTGAACTAAAGAACTAACACTACATTCTATGAAGAGGCTTGGAGTGGGGATGGGGTTGAGGGCAGATGATAGCAGGAGAGAGCTGTGTCGGTAGCAGTGGGAGGCACTCTTTTCTGGAAAAAAAAGGACATCCCGGATGTCCTGGAGAGGAAAGCCTCATCATAGGAACAGATGCAGTGGAGATGAAGGAACTGGGAGAAGGGGGTGGCGTCCTTGCAAGTGACAGGGCGGAAAGAGGTGTAGTTGAAGTAACGTTGGGAATCAGTGGTTTGTAACAGGTGTCGTGGATAATTTGTCTCCTGAGATGGAGACAGATCCAGAAAGGGGAGAGGGGTGTTGGAGACAGACCAAGTGAATCTAAGGGCAGGGTGGAAGTTGGTGGCAAAGTTGATGAAATTGACAAGCTCAGCACAGGTGCAGGAAGCAGCCACAATGCAGTCGTCAATGCAGCGGAGAGAGGGTTGGGGAGCTCTGCTGGTGTAGGCTTGGAGTACATTATATTCTACATTCTGTTATTGCGTTTCCCTTGTACTACCTCAATGTACTGATGTGCTGAAATTATCTAAGGATGGCATGCAAAACAAAGTCATTCACTGCATCAAAAACATTCCACTGAACTAAAAAAACTGTAAGACTACATTCTGCATGTGACAATAATAAACCAATTTACCAATCTTTCATTCCCTTTCCTCAAAACCCTGCCTCTATCTGTGTTCTGAGGCTGGTAAGATAGCCAGTTCTTTATTGTAGACATTAGTTGCATCACATTATATTCTTCAAAGATTCAGAAATATTTCCCATAGTATCCTTCCAAAATAGAATTCGTTGCTGGTCAATAATACATGTAAAATTGTTAATAAGCAAAATAAGCCTATATGGACATCAGAACATAAGACATAGGTGCAGAGGTTGGTGACTTCGCCCCTTGTGCCTGCTACTCTATTCAATAAGATCATGGCTAATCTTTTACATAGGAACCATTTTCCCACACTAACCCAGTATCCCTTGATTCTCTGAATATCTAAAACCTTAACTTCTGCCTTGAATATACTCAGTGGCTGAGGCTCCACAGCCCTCCTCAGAGAGAATTCTTATAGTTCATGTGAAGAAATTCCTTCTCATCCCTATCCTGAATGGCAGACCCTTTATTGTAATTCTTGTTCTAGGTACCCCAACCTCTCAAAATCCCAGGTCCAGCCCCAGTTTCAATGAGACATTCTTCTAACGTCCAGAGACTGTGGGGGTGTTCTCATCATACAACAACTCTGCCATGCCAAGAATCAATCTGGTGAATGTTCACTGCATGTCCTTCCTTAGGCAAGGACATCTCGCCAGTACACAATATTCCACACGCAATCTCACCGGCGGTCTCTATAATTGGAGCATGACATCTCTACACTAGTATTCAACCCCAAGACCAACGTACAATTTGTCCTTCTATCTGCTTGCTGTATGAGCATCATAACTGTGAGTGAGCCAGATCTGTCAATCACCATCTTAAAATACTCCATTTTTCCTACCGGAATGGATGGATCCACGTACTTCCACACTATAGTTCATTCCCCACGTCCTTGCCCATTCACTTAATCTGCCGATATCTCTGAGACATCTGTGTCCCTCTCGTAGCCCACACTGCCACCCAGAGATGGACGTATCGTAGCAACAAACAATCTGCTGGAAGAGCTCAGCAGGTCAAGCAGCATCATTGAGGGCGGGAAGGAACTGTCGATGTTTCAGGTTGAAACCCTGCATCAGGGCTGAGAGTGGAGGGGGAGGGAGCCAGGATCGAGAGGGGAAGGGGAACGGTG
>JARFYF010000074.1:72060637-72075370 GCA_030265395.1 Rhina ancylostomus | reverse complement strand
AGATCACACACCATTCTGACTTGGAAATATCACTGTTCTTTCATTGTCACTGGGTCTGAATCCTGGTACTTCCTGCCACCAGCATTGTGGGAGTACCTTCACCAGAACAACTGCAGCTGTTCAAGAAGGGAGCTCACCACCATCTCCTCAAGGGCATTTAGGAAGTCATGATAAATGCTGGTCTTTCCAGCAAAGCTCACATCTCAAAATATCCAAAATTATTTCTAAAAGGCAGTAAAATCCCATTTCCAACCATATATGTCTTCAATTCCTTTTCTTAGTTTGCAGTCATATATAGTACAATTTTAATGAATAGCTCAATGCTTTGTTATTGAAACAAACTGATTTTTGCTTGTTGACTCCATATGTAGTCAAGGTGCTGTGCTAAATACAGAACAAAGCACCATACAATATTCACAACATCTATTAAATGAATGGTATTTTAGTGAAACAGGGATAACCTCTCCCTTCTCACTCTGAATTTATAAAGCTGCTTTTGATACTGGGTCTGCACTGCAAAGTGAGCACTAATTATTGGTCTGACACTTCAAGATAGGCAAGCTTGTGAATCTCTATTAACCTTCCAAAAAGCTTGTCTGCATTGATGGAAACAAACCACAAAACTCATCAACAACAGTCAGTATCAAGGCTTCACTGACCACCGGCAATTTCACAAAATAACAGATCAAAAAGTCATATCTTCTTAATTACAAGCAGTTTCCAAAATGTCTGATTTGAATTACCTCATCACAAGGCTTGTTTCACGTACATGTAGAGTTGGCGTATAAACTGCTTCAATGATACTGTGGGTTTGTACATTTCTCAAAGAAATACTCTGAAAGCTTACAGAATCTTTAGATGTGATAGGATTTTCTATGACCTGGTTCTAAATATCATCAGTGTATTTTATTGCTTGTTTTTTTTTATATATTTGTCTGCTCATTTTAGAGTACTGATGCAGTCAAACTGGAATGATGCTCCACCACTTGTATGCATTCACAAATATTGAGTAACATCAGGGATTTGGCATTGTTTGGTGAGTGAATTTCTTGGATTCTCTGTTTTTTAATTGATGCAATTGAACTGGGGAAACATGCATTTTTTAAGCACACCTCATGCAAGTCTTTTAATTATATATATTGCATTTGTATTCAAAATGAAAATAGGGATGCACAAACTTGAAAGGTATGATCATGCTGCAGTGGTTAGGTCACCAGGCAAGTAATCCAGAGACTGGAATAACAATCTAGAGATCTGAATTCAAATCCCACCACAGTAAAAATTAATAAGATGGAATCTGAAAAAACACCCCTCCAATTTGTCTTAGTAATGTTGCCTATGAAAACTACTGGATTGTCACAAATAATCTGCCATAATTACCTGGTATGGCCAATATGTGACCCTTAAATGACCTCTGAAATGGCTTTGCAAGCTACTCAGTGGTACCTCCATGTTAGATAGTGAAGAAATAAAATTGATGGACCAACTGGCATTGACCCGGGCACAGCCATGTTGACCTGGACATGGCCAAGTTGGTCCTGTTCTGTTGACCTTGCAAACTCCTCACAAATATTTGAGGACTGGTGTCTAAATTAGGAGAGGTGTCCCATAGACTAGTCAAGCCTGACATAGTTGCCTTCATATACTGTAATAATACCTTACAGACAATGTGCCAGACTCCTTCGTCACAATCCCTGAGTACATCTTGTCTCACCAGAGGGACAGTACAGTGGTATACAAGGCAAAAAGGAATAGTCCTTGTAGTCCTCAACATTCATTCTAGGCCCCACAAGGTCTCATGGAATCAGGTAAAATATGGGTGAGAAAACCTCCCCCATTGTCCTCCCTCAGCTGATGAATCAGTGCTCCTCTATGATGAGCAACACTTGGAAGAAGCACTGAAGGTATCAGGGGCACAGAATGTACTCTGTCCATCTCTTCAACAACATCACTGTCCATCATCAAGAGCTTGGCAGCACAACCTTAGGCCGAGCTGGCCGTATCCTGAAGAACATATCTCCCAGATTGGGGCTGTGGCAGCAAGTGAGCGAACCAACATGGGGGATAAATCTACTTGACCTCATCCTCTCCAATCCACTGGTGGCAGATGAATCTGAACATTAAGAACTGGTAGAAATGATCCACACACGGTCTTTCTGGAGATAATGATCTGTCTTCACATGGTGTTGACCATCCATTGTGTTGTGTCGAGCTACACACGTGCTAAATGGAATAGACCGGAGTCGATCTGATAGATTAAAACTGGGGTGCTGTGGACCGTCACCAGCAGCAATGGTCCACCAGCATAATGGTAACATCATGGCCTGGCAAGTCCTCACTCTACTATTACTATCAAGCTGATTATGATCAAGCCTGGTTCAATAAGGAGTCTATAAGGGCTTGTCAGGTGCAGAACTAGGCATAGTTAAAAATGATGAGGTGTCAGCTCTTTGAGGCCACACAGCTACATGTGTACTAAACGGCAAAGACAGAATGCAATAGACAGAGCTAAATGACCTCAAAGCCAACCTGTCCTTGAGTACAACACTGCCCTGGATATGAGAAATGGGCAGAAACACCTTGTGGATTTTATCCCAATTTAGTGTACATTGAGGATCGTGGGTTTGTCATATGAGGAGAGATTGAAGACTATGGGAGAATATTCATTAGAGTTTAGTAGAATGAGAAAAGATCTCATTGCAGCTTATGAAATTGCTAAAAGACTTGATAGGTTAGATGCAGGACGGATGTTTCCCTGGCTGAGGAATCTAGGACAGAGGCCACAGTTTAAGAATAAAGGTTAGGCCATTGAGGACTGAGATGAAGGAAACTTTCTTTGCTCAAAGAATAGTGTACTTTGGAATTCCCTGGACTGGGGTTATGGAAGCTCATTGAGCAATTGAGTTCATTCAAAAGAGACAACAGATTTCAGGATATTAAGGCAATCCAGGGATATTGTCAAAGTCCTGGAACATGGCAATGACGTGGAAAATCAGCCATGACCTTGATGAATGGGGGAGGGCTTGAAGGGCCTGAAGGACCGGATGACCTACACCTGCTCCCATTTCTTATGTTCTTTTCTCATTTATCTTGTCACTTGTTTTTCTGAGCACCTACAAATGAATTGGTTATGATATCATGCTGTCATGATTATTTCACGCAGTATAAATCAGAGGCGTAAGCTGTTAGAAAAGACAATAGATAATTTTGACTACACTGAACCCTTTATTTGCACTGCTGGCGAAGGAGCTGAGCCTCATTTCCAAGTACAGTCCGTTGCCTGAGGCAGCTCTTTACATTAAATGGAGCCTTCTACACTGCCTTAATTTGCTCACCAGAACTCTGACAGTTCCAACAGTGATTATGGGGGCTTAGGGTCTTTCTCCAAATCCTAGAGATATACTGGAAAGATATATTTGTGCTTTGTTCCCAGTCTGGTTTGACTGGTATGCTTAAGCTGTTTCAGGCCTTTAAATAGCAGCAGAATAGTTCTGCACCTCCCTGTCCTCACATAAAGGTATCATCCCCATTAGGTAGCATTCCTGACAACTGGAGCTTGCCCCGGTTACTTAATTTGGTGGGCATGCAAAAGCTGGTCTCGTAGTTTGTCCATGCAGTAATAATATATAAATGTAGTATCAAAAATTATTTCAGTGGTGCCATCTCTTCATGCACTTAAGTGACTGTGCCACCATTGTATGACTTAGTTCTAAGCTTCAGAACATCCTCTCATGCTTCACAGGTGATAAAGCACCTGTCTTGCTGCACAAGAAATGTGACAGATAGTAAGCTCCAAGTAACAGCAATATGAGAGAGATCAGGTGAATGGGATTGTTTCAGGTGATGCCTTTTTAAAAAATGTATTCATTCATGAGATGTGAACATTGCTGCCCACCCCTACATGCCCCTGAACTAAGGAGGCAGTTAAGAGATGAGTGAATTTGGGTCATTTGTAGGTCAGACTGGGTAAGGATGGAAGGGCATTCATGAACTAGCCTGGTTTTTACAACAATCTGGTAATTACATAGTTGCCATTCCTGATGCTAGATTGAATTCCAGATTTAGTGATAGAAACAGTAAATACTTGAAACACTCCTCAGGTCAGGCAGCATCTGTGGAAAGAGAAACAGAGTTACCATCTCAGGCTGATCTGAAATATTAACTTCATTTCTCTTTCTACATCTTTTCAGCCTGACCTGAGTGTTTCCAGCATTTCCTGTTTTTATTTCAGATTTCCAGCATTTATTTTTCTTTTTGATTTCTGTCTGTAGCAGGTTGAATGGAACTTCTCCAGCTTTGGTGGCAGAATTTGAACTTTGGCTCAATGGTCCAGCACTCCGGTTGTTGGCCCATTTACAAAACCATTCTGCAACTATACCCTGAATTGCATCGAAAAGATTTTTGCTTCTTTGATTTATAAAACCAGTTCCTTGCTGCTCCAGCAAGCTAAGGATGCTGATGACCATGCCTCTGTCACATGCTGATTACATAGCCTGACTGTTGGAACCACTCCACCTGCTCTTGAACTTGGGTTTGTTTACTGCATAATGTGGAACAAAATATAAATCGAGCTTTAAATTCAGTTCAGCAGCAGAAAATATTCATGGATTGGTACAATTTCATGCCAAATAGGTTTTATATATGTCAGGTTGTTCTCAATTCCACTCAGGTAACCTTGATTTTTTTCTGCCTACTCTGGACTTCTGGTGATGATTTCTGTTCAAGATCACCAACCACTCTTCAGGGAAGCTTTGAAAGAAAACTCACTTGTTCCACAATTCATAACTGCTGTTCAATGTTTCCAGAATTGGAAATTGGAGTTCTATGTTTGATTGTAGTAGTAATTTAATGAGCTTCCGCTCCATATCTCCAAAGCCATAACTATGTGAGTACGTTCTGAGAATTCTGGCAAGTGCCCCATGCTTATAGCAACACAAAGGAAGGCCATTTGGTCCATCAGCTCCCAATTAGTCCTACTTACCCACTCCTCTTCTTTCAGTACCTGCACTTTATTCTCTCTCACTCATGCCTACCAAATCCCCTCTTTTTAGCATTCACCTACACCAAGCTACAGCAGCCAATTAACCTACCAACACACCTTTGGGATGTGGGAGGAAAATCAAAGCACCCAGGGGAAACCCATATGGCCATAGAGAGAATGTACAGACTTTGCACAGGTGGCACTGATTGAACCTGGGACGTAGAGCTGCGATTGCTGCTCACATTTTATCTCTGTGAAAGATAAAGGACAAAATATTGTAAGGGAAGGCACTTAAATTGCTCCCTGTGCACCAGAGTCTCAAAATTACCTGTCACATCCGAAAAGTAGACTCGCCAGCCAATGGGGATATACCTTGTCCCTCACCTGTCAGATGCCATGAGTTTGAAACAGGATGGATAAACAAGACTTTAAGATTTCTTGAGGGGCAGTTAAAAATGAAAAACATTAAAACTTTCTTAATGTTGCAACTTAAAATCTAAAGCATAACTAGTTTGTCTCCCAAGTCGAATGGATCAGCTCTGAGAGAAGGGAACTGACAGACACCAACCAAGCCTGTCTCAGACTTCTGACTGTGTACATTGAAAGAGATGGTCCCTTTATTCTATGCGTTTCTCCCCCACCTTCTCTGAAACTGAAAACTAACTTGTTTTCTCTTTTTCTGAGTACTGATGAAGGGTTCAGGGCCAAAACATTAACTGCTTCTCTTTTCCTAGATGATGTCTGATCTGCTGAGTGTTTCTGATTTTATTTCAGATTTCCAGCATCTGCAGTATTTTTAGATTTTCATTTCTCCTGAAGGAGCATCCCAGTATTTTGAGATTGTCGCCCTCCTCCCACCACCCCCAGCATGCCTTCCCAACACCCAACATCTTGGTCTGGACACCCCAGCCAGGAGAAACGTTAATCCTCCATCTCCCTCAGAGCCTCCATTGCCTTGCAGGTACAGAGGATCTGCTTGTTTGCCCCAGAATGTCTAGAAAAGGGAAGTGGGGACAGTGGGTGACAAATTCAGGGTATGGGTCAAGCCCAGAATGATCAGGTGCATCCTTCTTTGGAACATGGACCTTGAACCCAGATAATAGGCTAACCTCATGCACATAAAATGTTGACACAGAGGAAAATGGAAGCCATTATGGTCGGGAGGTGTTTTTAATTCTGCTTTATACCTTTGTGTAGCTGCTCTCTCCCTGAGATATAGCATGTTATGGCTAAAAGGCTACACATTTAAGAGATAAATATAGCTGTTATGTTTTTGGATGAAGGAGCAGATTAATTACTTCTTTCACTTTGCAACAATATTTTATAATGAAGCATGCAATGTACAATTTATAAAATAAAACCAATAATCTGTTCACCATTGTTTCTTTTGTATTATATTATTAAGATTACATGCATAGGTTGGCAACCTTTTTCCTTAAGATTGCAACAGTAATCAAATACTAACTTACATATGGAAGCTCATTAAAATATTGCTGCTGAGGAAAGGTTTTTAGCTCAGCAGCACTGTATGGTAGTCATCCTGTGACTAATAATCCAGTACACATAACTAAGGTAATTTATATTTGTATTTTTAAATATAGAATAAAAAGCTGATGTTAGTAAAAGGACAATTAAGTTACTGAACTGTCATTGAGAATCAATTACTTGCATTAAACTCTTGCAAAAAATATTAACAAACCCAAAAGATTACTCGGCTGTGATCTGAGCCTTAAATATGGACAGGACAAAGACAAACATGTCAGGTGACTGGATCCAAAGTTGCCAGAGCTGTCTGAACAAAAGTCTGACTGTCAAACTGACAGAAAATGCAGCTATTTGTTTTTCAATTCATTCTTAATATACTATGTGGACTCACTTGCTGACTGCACAGCTTCATGGCAACACTCTGAATATAAACAGCTAAAGATTCAAGAGACAACTCTACCTTGAATATACTCAGCCACTGAGCCTCTGCAGCCCATTTGGGTAGAGAACTCCAGTCTCACTACCCTCTGGGTGAAGAAATTTCTGCTCATCCTGGTCCTGAATGGCCTACCCCTAAGTCTGAGATCAGCAAATGTTCTCAATGATTTTGAGTGTGAGGCAGTTGCAACCTACTTTCTGCAGAAGGACTAAGGGGATTATCATTCTTGGGCTCTTCCTGCATTCACAGTGGGAATATTCAGTCAATATGAAGTAATATCTGAGTGCAGTGTACACAGTAAAGGCTTTAGAGCAAACAACTTCCCACCTCTTGTGCAGAAGAACAACATTCCAAAACTAGCTCTGCCACAGCTGCTGTACTGATATCAGTTTGACTGTATGGAAAAACCCAGCTATACCCTACCCATAAAAAGCTGGGCAAATCCAACCCGATCAATTACTGCCCATCGCCTAACTCTTAATTATTAATCGTCAACTATGAGATCAAGCAGCTGATGTTCATCGACATCTTACTTGCTATAGTTTCAGTCCTGCAAAAAGACTTAGCTCTAGACCCCATTACAGATCAAAACGTAGACAATAGGGTCAAATTCCAGAGAGCAATAGCCCTTGATATCATTTGATCAAGTCTGACAGTGATACATTCTGGTAAAACATATGTCAATGGAAATCAGTGAGGGGGATACATTAGTCTGAAATATTATCTACTGCAAAGGAAGGTGACTATGTTCAACTCAGACTCGTTGACATCACTGAAGGGATTTCTCAGAGCCGTGTCTTAGGAAGATTGTAAAGTGTTAGGAAAATATTTGGGGTGGGACAGGTTTGGCTGATAATTGGGTGTGTTTTGGACTTTTGGTGTGATGGGCACCAACAAGGCAGTTGAGCTCGTGCAATTTTGGATCCAGTCATCTGACATGTTTGTCTTTGTCTGGTCTCGATTTATGGCTCAGATTACAGCCAAGTAATCTGTGAGGTTTGTTAATTTTTTTTGCAAGAGTTTAATGCAAAAAGTTGCCCATTTGTTTTGCAACTGTTGCTCTATCTTTCAAATCAACCTGCTTCAAAAAAGGTAGTTATGCTGAAATGAAGAATGCTGTCATCAGATTGTTTGCTAATTAGAGTTATACAGCACAGAAACAGACCCTTTAGTTCACTGCATCTGTACTGACTGTCAAGCACTCATCTACACCAATCCTACATACTCCTCATCCCTCCCAATTATCAATTCTCCTGCCACTGCCTGCACTAGGGGCCAGAAACAGTCGCCAATTAACCTACCACCTAACATGTATTTGGAATGTGGAAGGAAAGCAGAGCACCTGGGGGCAATGGTCAAGGGGAATGTGCAAATTCCACATGGAAAGCGGAAGAGGTCAGGATTAAAACTAGTTCTCTGGAGTTGTGAGGCAACAGCACTAACCACACCACCACTGTGCCACCCAATGTATGGATGTGCATGCGGAAAGGCAGTTAAAATAAGGAAAACTACCAGAGTCCTGAGAATTAAGCAAGAAAAATCAAGAACAGTTATTTAGTAAGCAGGGAATAATGTAAGAAGTAAAACTTGTTTTCTGGAAAGTGCAACAGTGTTGACATTTAATCAATTTACCAAATATTCAAAGCAATATTCAGTGTCTGAATCTGGTGTGAAATGTGTATGAATATAAGGAACTAGGAACGTGCAGTTATAACAAATTGTCTAATGGGCTGTTATGGTGCTGAACCAATTTTCATTGAAAGGCAGCAACTTTCCATTTTCACTTTCACAACCCTGAAAATATCCAAAGCTCAAATGCAGCTGATCATTTGTTGCAAACCTAACACACTCATCCAGAAGACAATCGATGAGACTGAAATATTAAGCTTAATTTTAAGTTGGAAGAACATGTGGAGCTGGAGATGGAAAGGTGATCAAAATCAGTTCTTGGGAAGCTGACTTCAACCTGTCAATTCTGAGTTTAACTTCCTTGCAAGAGGCTAATTGTTCAATATGAGTCATGTACAGAGGCAGAGTTTCTCTAATCTGTTTGAAGAGTAGTGCCTCAGAGACTTGGGTGACAAGAGATATCTTTAGCCTCCAGGAAGAAGATATACTACCGACTAAATCAGCTGCCCATACATAATCAGTGTCTGTCAAAGTGACTATCTCCTCAATTTTATTTTAAACCTTTGATACATCTCCAAACTTCTACCTCTGGAGTCACCCAGATGCATGAAACAGCTGACTGCTGTTAACTCCATCAGTGTTGACGCCAGATAGCATGAGCATCCCCTTGGATTTGTAACCCTGACTGGCTACCCCCCAGGTGTAAGGTGCCATTGACTGAAAAAAGTTCCAACCAGTGCACTCTCAGAACTCAACAAAGAGATAGTAATCTAGATAAGTGCAAGACTGCTGGGAGATTATCCTGATGCTATCATTCTACCAAATTCAAACTCCCTTTGCACATGGAAGCAGATGTACAGGGTGCCAAGGGATACCCATGGGAAATCATCAGAAGTTCAACAGTACTCCATGGTACCACCCGATGTGTGATTCAATAAGCCTTGATATAAAAGCTGAGGCACTTCAGGTGAATGGACAGATCTGGAAGCTACCATCAGTCTGCACCAACCTGAGTGTCGAGACTGATCAAGGTGTGCTGCCCTCTGCACCAGCAAGGCTTGGATCTGCAGGAGAAACAAGGCGAGGAGCTCAAATCCTTTTACACTAATTCAGAGGGGCAGCAGGAAGAAGAGGAAAAGGAGGAGATGAAGCCGAAGGAGGAAAGGGTGGAGGAAGTTGGTGAAGCTGTTCATGTTACTTGGATGCATGAATTAATGCAATGTTAACTCATGCTGCACCAGTGAACACCAGACAGAAGAAAATGCAGTGACTATTCTTCAGACCCTCTCCCCACCAACAGAGCAGTCCCTCAACCACAATGCTCCTTTCACCATCTCTCCAGTCAAACAGGTTGTAAGGCCACTTATCATTCAACATGCAAGAATAGACAAAATAATGAACTATGTGATGAAAAAAGCTTTTATATCAGAATTTCCGGTAAGTAAGGAACAAAAACTTATTAAAGCAATATTTTCTCAGAATCCTGTGTGCATGACCTTTCCTTGCTACTCTTTGCGTTACAACCCGTGTAGGATCAGGAGACAGACTGCTCAGTTTCCTGTTTGGACCTCAGAGAACGATTGATGTCTTCTGAGGTTTGAAGGTTGTGGGGGCGTCACCAAAGACCTCACCACCTGCACTTCTGCATGGGCTGAGGTGGCCACTGAGAGAGGCAAGATGCGAGAAATGTGCTGGGGGGGGTGGGCTATGGTTGAGAAATGACAGCACTTTGAGTGGAGTACCGATTTCCATTACCCCTTCACCATTATTTCTCTTCTGACCCAGTCGCACTTTTCTATTCTCACTATGCTAGAGGTCAGTTCAGCCTGCTTGCTTAGTTGTCTGTCAATCTGTGAAAGATGGAAGACATTTTGCATTGAAACTTTGTATAGTGGTGGTGAAGGCGTGCATGGAATCACTGGAACAGTGCACAAAGGTTTCATGGCACCATAGAAGAAGCTATCTGTGGTCAGTGACCTCCGCCCATTCCTCCAATAACCACAGTCATAATGAGTGCACAGTGGTGGCCTGTCGTGCCTTGTACATTGTCTGCAGTAGGCCAGCAGTGGGAGCGTCTGTGTCTTGCTGAGTGAACTCTGCACTGCTGAACCTGTCTCCATCATCTGCTCTTGTTCTTTTGTAATATGTGAGTCACCAGGTGAAGCCCAGCTATCTGCTTTACTTGTCCCACTGTAGTGTAAGTATCTGTGCAAGTCCTGTGATGGCATTTCCTCAGAAGTCCTCAGTTATCTTGAGGACTCATCACCCTCCACATTGCCCTACTCCCGCTGCTTGCATGGAAGCCCCATAAGAGATAAAAAGCATTAGTTCGAAGTGGCTGTTTACACTTGAAGCATCCCATCTCTGATAAGCCAAGGGAGCCATAATTCAACTAATCTCCTGTTTTCTCCTCTGCAGTTGTCAGCTGTGTGATCTCTGGAGAGCTCCAACGAATTCTCTCCCTTTCATGGTCAGTATTCTGCAAGGTGAGGAGTAGGAGACTTATGAATGAATGTTATTTGGTATGGTTATCCATTTGATGGAATACTTTTGCTGAGAGAGATGAAGGGAGAGAGGTATTATATAAGGATGGTGAATAGAGACAAAACAGCTAGATTTATATGAATACAAGCAAAGTGGATGGCTATAACTCATATATAATTATGCACAATGACACAGCTGGTAAAGCTGCTCTCTTACAGCTGCAGAGACCTGGGTTCAATCCTGATCTCTAATGCTGTCTGTGTGGAGTTTGCACATTCCTCCTGTGACCAAATGAATATCCTCCATGTGCTCCAGTTTCCTGCCACATCCCAAATGCGTGTGGTTGGTAGGTTTGTTGGCCACTATCAATTGCACATGGTATGTAAGTGAGTGGTAGAATCTGGGGGGTAGTTGATGTGGGGAGAATAAAATGGGTTTTGTGTAAACATATGCTCGATTGGTCGGCATGGATTCAGTGGCTGAAGGGTCTTTTTCCATGCTGTGTGACTGTATTGAAATCTCTATACTGCCAAGGGAAGTTAATATAAGAAGGAACATGTGAGAGAAGACAGGGTGAGGGAATGGAATAATGCAAGCATTAACGTAGCTCTCTACTCATCTGCCTTGCTCTGCTTAAGCCATTATATCACTGAATTGAGGAGCATTGCACCCTGCTCCCACTGCTGGCCTCCTCCAGCTTTCTTGACCTCAAGCAAGAATATCTTCTGCATTCCCTGGGGTAAACATGAAGTGGAATGCAACTTTTACATGTCTCAATTCCACTGCAACACAGTCAGCTCTGTCAGCCCACTCCAGGTGGTTCAATCTGCATTATCCCTATATATTGGGGTTGTGATCATGTTATCTGAGTCCACATTATGCCCACTGGCATTGATGAGATGGTAAACCCTGAAATAAAATGGCAATTGGGTGGCCAGATTCAAAGGCCACTGAACTTTCCACCTGCTACTGGATACCACCACACACACACCCCAGCCACATGCCTGCACAGTCAGCCAATTAATGCATTTAAACCTAATTTTTCCATTATCATTCTTTACTGTGGAAGAACTCATCACATCAAGGAAACTTCTCCTGCACCCACATTGTGTAAATGTTATAATGATAATTTTAAATTGCCAAGACACTCCTATGGCATGCTCATCTTTTTCGCTCAATGAAATGCTGTGGTTCATCTCTGCCACTTCCATTTTCAAGCTTGTAATCTGTCCACCTTGTTGTAAAGTCTTACTTAAAGACACCAATAATATTTCAAACATTCTATTTGTGAAAAGCTGAAGAAGGTAGTGTTTCAAAGGACACCGGGAAGAGGGGTGAGGTTGTTTGTCTATCTGCACTGCACTTTCTCTGTAACTGTAAAACGATATTCTGCATTCTGTTCTCCTTTTTACTACCTCACTGTAATTACATATGGAATGATCTGTCTGGATGGCATGCAAACAAAAGCTTTTCATTGTATCTTAGTATGTGTGACAATAATAAACCAGTTCTTCTTCTACCAATTCATGCAGTGGGTTAATTTTCAACTTCACCTGTTGTTTCTCAACACAAAAGTGCCTGCATTTTGCTCTTAAACATACTAAAAATATCCTGGTTTGCCAATAATGAGCAACCTTGCATAATTTATTACCTGGTACTGCTGCACAAGTAAAGAGAGGAGCTTTCCAGGTAATGTAAGGAAAAGCAGCTGCTGTGGAACACTGATCTGCCCACACAAAAGCTGCCTTTCTATAGGACTTCGAAATCATCACCCCACACTTCACCTCCCACCCAAACCAATGCAACATGGCATATAACCTATTCCCTTCAAAAACACCACAATGTATATCCATCAACTGCATATTAATTCAAAGATGAGAGCATATCTATTTCAATGCTGTTTCTAAATAGTATAACAGTACAGAGTAATGTAATAGCACCTAGGGATTAAGTGGCTGTAGAAAGACAAGGTTTGAAAATTGAACATTGACCTCACCACCTGAAATATCTACAGATAAAAGATGTAGTTACTTAAAATAGTCAAAAGATGGTTAACAATTATACAAAAACAAAATACTGAATTTGCAAGAGATTTGAAATAACAACAAAAACTGCTGGAAAAAACAGCATGTCAGGCAGAAACAAAGAGAACGTTTCTGGTAAAAGTTTAATCATCCTGAAAATTTAACTTTGTTTTTCTCTCCACAGTTGCTACCTGACCTGCTTAGTGTTTGCAGATTTTCTTGTTATTAGGACCATTTGGTTTAATTTCAACCTCACTGTTGCCGTTTGAAGCACTTTATGTGCTCCATTTACTTGTCTGATTTTACAGTAATGTTTTATTATAGGATTTTGTTAGTAATCTTGGTTGGCAGTTTTATGAACCTTTTTCAATTTAGGAAGAAATCTTCTTCATCTTTTAATAATGAAAATATTTATACAGAAACAGAAGTGTGGCAAATATTATCTGCTGTCTGCAGGCCAAGTGAAGTATTTCAGATATTAGCAGAAAAGGAGTGCTTGAAAAACAAGAACATCAGAAAGGTGCCCTTACAATACACGTTTGAGGAGGAGAATGGCACTGAAATTAAGTTTTGCACTGTTAAGGCACTTTATGAAATAAACCCTCAATATAAAAACAGAAAAAGCTGAAAATACACAGCAGGTCAGGCAGCATCTGTGGGGAGACACTCAGAGTTATTGTTTCAGGTCAACAAAATATGAAAAGTTGGAGATGCAGAGTCGGGGGTGGGGGGTGGAGGAGGAGCCAAAATTAAAGGTCAGTGATTGAATGGCAGGAGAAATTATATAATGAAATGAGATAACTTCACTTTTAATGCATCTACCTTCCCTCCTGTTTCTATTTTATTTCAGATTTCTAGCATATGCAGTACTTTTCTTTTATACAAGTTGCTGTCATTTCTTTTGACACAATCCACAGTTCTAGGCTCAGACTTGCCTGGGGTATTCCTTCACAGCCATCTGTAGTTTCCCCACAGAAAGTCAACATCCTTCCACTTGTCACACAGTACCAACTGGAGTAGCATTGTGTCGGTGAAGCAGAACAAAGGCACATGGTTGAAAATCTGATTCCCTAAAGATACCACCTGTGAGTATATGACTGAATTACTCCAATCTTCTCTGAAGGCAATGATAGGTTATCTTTACCCTATTAATGAGGTGTATTGTATCAGCATTTCTGCTGAGTGTAAGAGAAAAAAAATAATTTCCTTTCAGTATATATGCTTGGATGAAGAAGACTAACACTAAAGGGATATTCAAAGTTGCTAACTTGGTAATTGTAAACTATTTGGAATTTACTGATTTGTAAATTTGGTCTGAATGTTTATTTTGTTCTCAGCTTTAACCTTGCACTGTGGCCAAATGAACACTGTAACAGTCTGTGTCAAAGGAAAGCAAAGGTGCCAAATGGGGTTTAAGATTTCAGTTTACTGTTGGCTTAGCTGTTTGCAGATGGTCTTCCCATAAATGGGTTTTATATTTTGTCTCTTTCCCTCAGCTTGTTTGCAAGGATGTTGTCTTTGTACAATCCAGCAGACCACCACAAATCCCAACACCCGCTTGTTGAAAGTCCAGGTTGCTCCAGAATAATTCAGGCAGTGAGAAGTGTTGCTCCAGCACACTAATGGTTTGTTCTTCCATATTGCATGTGGCAGCGTGTGTGTTATGCATCAAAGTCAAAAGTCACATTGTC
>JARFYF010000074.1:71966834-71977186 GCA_030265395.1 Rhina ancylostomus | reverse complement strand
CTGTGGAAAGAGAAACACAGTTAACATTTAAGGTTGATGGCTCTGATTGTGGCTGAGTGTTTCCAGCTTCTTCTGTTTATGTTTCACATTTCCAGGATGTGTAGTTTTGTTTTTCATTTGCTAATTTGGATGACTTCAGTGCACTGTTTCAACTGCTGCTGAGTGAAGTTTGTAATACAGACAGGCAGATTACAAGAACCAGCTGGCATCATTTCCAACAAAGCACGCTCTGCTCATCGACACATTAGACAGTGGAGCGGTGCACTGGGATACAAAGACTGCCTTTAAAAAGCCATGAGAGAACCCACCTCTATATTCACAGAAGTATTTCCCTGTTAAAAAACTCAAGTGTTGCAAGTGACACTGATGTTGTGACTAAAGTGAAGCAACTAGAGACAAAGATGTAGCTTCGGCAGACATTCCCCAAATGCTATCCAACCATCAACCATCACCCCATGCCTCTGAACCAAATCCCTCATTTCCAGGTCCCTGTGCTGGCAAGGTCCACCTCCTCTCACTGGAGTTGTCCCTGTTTTGACTCCAGTGCCCATTCTAGTCTCTCTGTGCTGCACAAGATCTATTTGGTTGCTGAATGCTGGAAGGGCTATTACATTACCAGGGAGGAGTATGTAGTGACTTGAGCAAATAAATAACAATAGGATAAGGGCGTTCTGAACAGCTTCTAAACACTTCATATCAGTGCCTGGGAGGCTTACCATGTGCTGGAGCACAGAGCATCAGAAATCGTAAGTAGGCCTGTCACTGCATTGGTGTTAAACTTCAAGCAGTGTCAAACTAGAGTGGTGTGAAATTATCTCATTCAGGGAAGATCATGCAATATAGTCTACATAATTGTGTTGGATACCAATCCCATGTTATATTACAATTTTATAGCAGCAGTAACTGAAAGGCATTGACGACAATATCAGAATAGACATAAATTCTTGACTACTGATGACCAAATTCACAGCACAGCTATTTTAATTACACAACTGAACTCATGACTCAAAGTACTCCATAATATTGGAATGAGATTTTCAGAAAAATGTCACAAGTTGTGATGAAACATTTTCTGGTGTAGGTGCCACCAAGTCTGAGATTCATGCATAGGCAGGTGTGAACATTAAAGTCCCAAACTTACTGATTTGTCATGGCGACTGTACATGAAGCAAAGTATACAATGATGAGGAATCTATCCAAACAAGGTACAGCATTTCCATTCGAATGGAGGGAAATGAGTGCAAATTATTTACATACTTCTGGTTTAATTACATTTATTAAAGAGTATTTAACTGATCTTAAATGCTCTTATGTGCTTAGGATGCCCTTTTTTAAGAACTTTAAATAACCTTGAAAAAACTTTAATTGATTTATTAATGTTAGTTGGTTTTGAGTGCTTCTGAATATCAGAATATTCAATGTGTTAGACAGCACTGACAGTCGGTTAAGCCAGGACCATGGCTTAGCTGATTTCTGTGGGCAGAGCTTGTTCTTATTCACCATGTCCTCAATATATGACGGCATGTAGTGTGCAAGATCCTACCTCTATAAACTGGTCAAGCCACAGAGGACTGAGCTTGTTTTTTTGCTACAGCATTTCAGACTGGAAGCATGTTACTCTGTTCTATAGTAATAAATGATAATGAGGGAGCACCCTGTTCTAAAGTTGACAAAAGTTACAGCATAAATGTGGACAGGATGTAGTTCAGGAGTCAATGTGAACAGCTCACTGCCTACAAAAAAATTCTGACCTTTAAACAGTGTTCAGCTTCTTTGGGCAGATTGACCATGAAAGTTAAAAACATGTTTGTCATACTTTCCCATCTTTCAGTTTTAACAAACACCTTTATTTACAATCAATCTTCCTATTACAAAATCTCGATTTAGTTCCTCTCTAAGAATTGATCACTCAAATTTATGAAATTTTATTTTTACATTTAATTCAATTGCACGATTTATGATATTGCTTACCTGTCATTTTTCCTTCCACATGTATTCTCCATCTTTACTGCTTGCTTTTTCCTTTTTTTTTGCTTGGCTTTACCTCTTTTATCATCCCTTTTAAGTAACTGTGTCTCTGAATCATTCTATCTTTCACGGCACTCTGTATTTCAAATAACATTACACATAGCTAATAGGTATCAATGCTTTCACTAATGTCAAGAGTAGTTTTTTTCAGCTAAAAAATGAATGGTTTGCTCAATATTTCCACGGACAAAATAACTAAAAAATAAGTTTTTGTGGACCTTGTTCATTCTAGTGTCCCAAGATTTAAAAACTATAGCCTGGTCATCCACAACCTTATTGCAGAAGGCTGCATTAACATCAAGGTTTTAATTGACGTGACTTATAGTGGCAATATCTTACAGACTGTCATCACACTTTCTACTGAATGCATTTTGAATCCCCATCCATTATAACAAATTACCATCCCTTCTCCATCCTCTATTTGCAATTGTCATTGAATTGCATTTGTTGCAGAGATTCCTCAAAATCAAGCTTGTTTTCTTTGAGATGTACACTTTGTAATGAGACAAATGCATAGAAGACTTGTATGTTACTAACCAGACTTAACAGTGCATTGAATAAAGAAGAATTAAGCTTCCCATATTCACATTCAATACACAAGACCAGGCAATACAATTAATGCTCACTAGCAATATTAGCAAAGATGTCAAACAATTTTTATGAAATGGTACGAAGTTTTCTTTCTCCTGTATACCTTGATTTCCCATTTACAATTAGAATCTATGTGACTAAATATGACAAATTCAAGAAATTATTAAATTTTCTAACTCTACTCAAAATAGTTCCTAAATTTTGATAAAATGTTGCCATGATTCCTTAACAGCTTTCTACTAATAAAAATATATAAACAATTCAGATACAGCATTTCAGACTGGAAAGCTGTTGCTCTATTCTGTCGGAATAAATGATAATGAGGGAACACCCTGCTCTGGATTAACATTTCATATTTTCATCCAATAAATTAATCATCACTTCTCTGTTTAATCTAATTTAGCACCAGCAACAAGACAAAAACATTAATTGATGCTATGAAAGAGCTACGAAGCCCTAGATAAGTTAACAGCGTGTCCCTTGCCAACATCTGTTTTTTTAAACTTCTGAAAGAAAAACAAATGCGCTTGCACAATTGTAATTTAAACACTGACAAAAATCACATTAAATTTATGATTCAAATGCATTTCAAGCTATAGTTGTAACTTTACTTATATATTTCAGTCTTTCCACTTGTGCAAGATCAGATCCAGAATTGTCTCTTGGACAATTTTGATCACCTCAAGTTGGTAAGAAAGAAAGTTTCCAGAAATAAATTAGAAACTGCTGGAAAGATTCAGCAGAACAAGCAATACTTGTGAAGGGGGAACGGAGGGTACTGTCTCTGGACAATGATCCACTATGTATTTCCAAAATTGTCTACATATTTCATAGATATTGATCAGTTGGACGGTTGGGCAGAGCAATGGCAGATGGAATTTAACCCTGCAAGTGTGAGGTAATGCTTTTCAGAAGTCAAATTCTGACAGGACATATAGAGTAATTGGCAGGGACCCAGGGAACATTAATGTACAGAGGGACCTTGGGGTGCAAGTTCATAGCTCCCTGAAAGTGGCAACACAGGTGGATAGGGCAGTGAAAAGTATTTGAGAAACTTGCCTTCATAGGCTGAGGCAATGAGTTCGAATTGGGATGTTGTGTTGCAATTGTACAGAACTTTGATTAGACTGCAGTTGAGAATATTGTGTACAGTTCTGGTCACCACACTATAGAAAGGCTGTGGTAGTAAAGGAGTGCAGAAGAGATTCATCAGGAGGCTGCCTGGAATGGAGGGTTGTAGATATCAGGAGAGATTGGATTGGCTGACTTTATTCTCACTGGAAAGTAGGAAGCTTATGAGGGGCCTGCATAAGATAGATAGTCAGAATCTTTTTTCCAGAGCAGGAGAGTCTCAAACTAGAGACAATAGTTTAAGGTGAGAGGGGAAAACTTTGAAGGGGATTTGAGGTTTTTCAGTGGTGGTTATCTAGAATGTGCTGCCAGAGAAGGTGGTGGAGGCAGATACAACCACAATGTTTAAAAGGCCTTTGGACTGGTGCATAGATGGAAAAGGTGTAAAGGGATTTGGGCAAACAGAGTTAGTATAGAAAGGCATGGTGGTTGGCGTGGATGAGGTGGACCAAAAGAGTCCATTTCTCTGCTGTACATTTCTATGATTCTATGACAATTACATGGCATTCAGAGATGTGGAATGGACATTATGTTGTAATGCATTAGGTAGCTTATTTGTGTGGACAAGTATGAATTGAAAAATGGGGCTTTCCCTGTGCATCATGATCCATCTTTTCATAGGACTACTTCTCTGAAAACATGGAGTATTTACTTCTTGTGGACTTCAGTCAGAGCCATTTAGGGAGTGGAAATTATAGGAGGTATCCAGTGAAGAAACTGTTTTGGTGGATGACCAGCATATCTGCATTATGTAACAAAACAAATTCACCCTTCATTATTACACATTTGTTGAAGCTGCTAAATTCTTCCTGTTGGCAATTTGAGAGGTTTATCATGGAGGGAGTTTCTTATACTCTTGGCATATTGATTAAAACAAACTATCATTTCAGGTGACTTGTTTTTGATTCTCATCCTTGGTTCGAATCACATAGACAAGACAGTAATTCAAGGTGCTTGCAAATAAAATGTTTTGTTAGCCTGAAAGAGGAGCAATGAGAAAGTAATAAAATTTTATAAGTCTCTAACACAGTTGTGGAAATTCTGACTTTCAAGGTGGTAATGTCAGAAATCAACATTGCCATTGGTCCTCACGAAGGAACTGGAATGTCTCTATATTAAAAACTGAACAAAATAGATCAAATGAATGTGGTATTTAATTGGTGCCCTGAGCAAGAACACGGTAGCAATGACAGGTTAGGAAGATGCAGACCTACAGCTGTGATTAACCATCCATTAAAATTAGTTGATGGAGCAGTGGAGAGTTCTCGTTGGTAATTTCTCAAACTCCACCTTCAGGAAACTTTGGATGCTGATTGATCCCAGTCATAAATGTTACCTGCATAAACAACTTTGTGTGTTACCCATCATGAACCATCAGCTTACATATAATCAGCCTTATGACATCAGTGGCCAGTTCCTCTCTCCCAGCGCATCTCTCACTTCATAGTCACTTTCACAGCCCAGTAAGTTCCCATTTCTATCTGGTACAGGCTAACCCCAATTTATCTGCTTCTGTTTGGAGCCAGCAGAATGAACTTTGGAGGCAGAGTACAATGTACAGATACTATTATACAGAGTGTTTAGCCCTAGCAACCAGAGATGAGTTTCTAGGCAATGGATATTTACATAAGCAATGCAGTGGAGCATGATAATTATGTTGATTCCTTCCAGCGCAGCTGTATTTAGTTACATGAAAGTACACTGAGAGAGATCAGAAAGGACAGAAATGTTGAACCGAGAAGATTGAAGTAAGTATACATAAAGAGTGAGCAGTAGGAATGACAGAAAACTTGCAAAATACAGCAACCGATGAATAAATCAAAGACTTTAGAAAAGCAATACCTGTGAAATAGGGGACAAAACCACACAAGCTGTATGGAAAAAGCTTCTGTTATTTCAGTTAATGCACCTCCTATAGTACACTGACCTCTGCAGATTATGATATATTCTATAAAACAGGACAATTGCTGGAAAATACTGAATTGTGCTGCAATCTGGGTTCTCAGTCAATGCTGGGGGAGGGAGGAAGTGGTGGAGAATTATTGATGCAAGGGTGGTATGGTAAAGGGGTGGAAGTAATCACGGGAGAAGAGATGGAGGTGCAACATTTTCCACATGTAAGGCTTCAATATGAGATTCCTTCTTTTCTGTAGGTGGTGTAAATAATACATTGAAATAAAAATGGTTTAAATCTTGTAAGTAGATGAATTCTGATGAAATGTTATGAAAGTAAGTATCCCACGCATCAAAATGCACCAGACTCCATTCAAGCAGCTGCATGTTACTGGTTGTATCATGGATACCTTCAGCTGCTGTGGCAATCAGTATTTCCATTCACTCTCTCCTATTGGAAACCCAATCCTGACCCTTCACCAATAATATTCCCACAGGTCTTTTGCTTTTGTAATATCCAGCACATTCCTGAAAGCATGCCTGCAGTAAGAACGGAAAGTTATTTTTGTCTGCAGAGAACACAGTGCTTTTTTCTCCTAACTTCTATTTTAGAAATATAATTGTCGGAATTGGAGAAATATCATCCAAAGTTAACATCTTAAGGTCAGCACTGCTTGGCTGCAAGGTAAAAGTTCTTGTCTTTCAGAGGAAAGGAGACAATTGCTGGAAAATACTGAATTGTGTTGCAATCTGGGTTCTCAGTCAATGTTGGGGGAGGGAGGAAGTGGTGGAGAATTGTTGATGCAAGGGTGGTATGGTAAAGGGGTGGAAGTAATCACGGGAGAAGAGATGGAGGTGCAACATTTTCCAAATGTAAGGCTTCAATATGAGATTCCTTCTTTTCTGTAGGTGGTGTGAATTAACAAGCCATTCACAAGATCACTGAAAGAAACATACCACGTTAGCAGATTAAGACAAGTAACCTGCAAAATCTTATTAAAGAAGTAATTTCATTCCAAGTGGCCATGTGTAAAGCAGCATCCAAAACTGTTGGCGGACGGCCAGTACTAAGAAAGTTGTGAAGAACAGAAATTGCAAAAATAGGCATTAACAGGACCATTTCTGCAATCTATTGGAGTAAGGATGTTGAAATAATTAGGAGAAGAAACATTGGTACTCTTGCACAATAATAATGGCCCAGACAACTTTCTTCCTCATATTTTCCCTCCGTCTTTTGTAATGTTCATTAAAGACTAATGGGAAGTTTTAGCTCCATTTACCAAAATATAGCATGGTATACAGTATGTTGAAAGGTCTGACAATACACCCTAAAGGTCAGGAATTTCAGGATAACCAAAGGAGCAGAGAAATTACAGCAGAGCAGGGGAGTATTTCATCTCTCATCTATTCTGGCACGAGTTCTTAATTGGGTCTTTTCAATGCTGATTCCATTTTCCTGCTCATTCTCTTATGCTATAATATTATTTCCCTTCAGATATCTAAATTTAAGTATTTGTTTCCATAATTCTTTCACTAAAGAACCTTATGCTCTCCAATTACCTGTCTGAAAACTCCCATTCTTTCAGCTTATCACTGTTCATTCAGTAACAGTTCTTGACTGAAGCCTCTTTGTCACAATACACTGTTGAGTGGAAACAATGGGCAATTGTGTGGTCACAAAATAATTTTGTGGTCAGTGTAAGGAATGGCACTCACCTAGGTCCATAAACTAACAAGTAGAAATTCAATGTAGATCACACACAGAAGATGCAAAATAAAAATTGGAAAAGAAGGAAGGATGCAGCACTTGATTCTGGGCTTGCCTGCGTGATCATTGTTGGTGCTAATAACTGCAATGTGGATGGACACACTTGGCTTTCATTGGGGATGAGAATTTTGCAGGCCCTTTAGAAAGTTTTGCTCTCTCAGGGATTTCCCTGTATTCTTGTTGACAAGGCTTCTCTCCTCACTTGGCAGATGATGCAGTGGACGTACAGCAAGGATCTATCCCTGCTTGCCATCCTCTTCTTCTTGTCCTCTTGCTTTGGCTGCTCGTAATGCTGTGCCTCAGTGACCCCTGGCTTCTGCTCTTCCTCATTCTCTTCAGTTTGCTTTACTGGGCAGCACGCAGTATATGACAATAAAGTCTTCATACTTGTTTTGGCAGTGCACTCCTGGACTGATGTAAGCAGTAGAATCTCATTTTGGGAAATTTAATGATATTTTCCACTATGATCCTGGTACATATATGCCTCTTTTAACTGCACTCAGCTGCTGTGGTTAGATAGTGCATTGGTATGAGTATCCAGGGCAGCGGAGGCTGCCCCTTATTCCCCCAGATCTATCCTTCTAGGCACCTAGAATTCTTGAGAAAGTTCTTCAGATGATCCACAACAATCTGCAAATTGGAAATCTTTCTTGTGATGAGAAGGTCCAGGCTCTTCAAAGGAGCCCGTAAAAATTTAACAATGGCTGCCTGCACACATATGAAGCTGTAATGCTGGCAAATCCCAGTGTCTGAGATGCCACCTGTTCCTCACTGAAACCAAAATGTAAATTAAATTATTTCTTCACAAATACGCTGTGTGAATGACTGCTCCAACACAGCATGCAGCAACAAACTGGAGACATTGCAGAGATCTGATCAGGCCTGTGGGTAGGATGATGAAAGTGACCTTAACCTGCATGGGGAGAGTAGTCTGCTGTATGTCACATATTTCAGCAATGACAGGCTTTGAAAAGCTGAGCCTGTGAGTGCACTCTTTATCAGAAAGCACAGGTAGGAAGTGGTGTTTTTCTGGATTCTCTGCAAGAGGGCTCTTTCCTGAATTTCTGAAAGAATAATTTGTCATACTTATAACATGTTCAGGGCTGGAGGGTTTGTTTGGCAGTAATTATCACTTATCCTGCAGATAAATGTTCATCTACTCTGGAATACACGGGTCCTTGACTCTCTGGTGTGTTTGATGCATAACTAATTTGTCAGTTTTACGCAATGACTTCAGAGCTGTCTACTCATATGATCTGCTAGTGTACAATCGGTGGAGGATGTGCTACCTACAAAGTGAAGTCCTATTTACTTCATAACTGTGGCGAAGATTGTTACTCCTGAAAACTTCATAATTTAAAAAAGATCCTCTCCTTTGCCATTCTTGCTTTCATTATTCTGTATCTCAATGGTACCTTTCCCACCAGTCCAAATCTACTTCTTCAGAGTTGCTGATTAGGAGGTGGATGTACATTTTGTCCACTTCCCCTCAAATGCTGCAATGTTGGTGGGATGCCCATTAGCTGCAATGATCAAGTACCTCTTTCACCCTGATTAGTCTCTCTTCTCCCCCCTCAAAAGCTTGAGCACATGCACATGCTCAAGGACAGCTTTTACCCCACTGTTATCAGACGCTTGAATGGATCTCTTATATGCTAAAGATGAACTCTTCATCTCTCAATCTACCTCATCATGGCCCTTGCACTTTCCTTGTAACTATAACACTATATTCTGCATTCTGTTTGTTTTCTTTTGTACTACCTCAATGTACAGAATGATCTGTCTGGATGACACGCGAACAAAAGCTTTTCATTGTATCGCAGTACATGTGACAATAATAAACTGATTACGCAAATTTTAAAAAAATCACACCGCTGACTAATTGTTCAGCCATTTTAAACAGTTCGTCAGGTGGAGAACTGTGAATGTTTATTGGCCCCAGTATGTAGCTCAGCCCTGTGTGGTTAGAGGTATGGAAGGAGTGAAGGCAGTCCTGGGCATACCAAGAGAGTACAGCTTTTGGGGCAATTGCAGGGGCATTTAAATGGTCTCTCAAGGTTGCTCAAGGTCGGGTATTCTGAGTGGAGCAATTGTAATGTATACTCTGTCCACAGGTACATGAAAATGGTGCTAGAAGTAACAAAGGCAATTCATATATTTTAATATGGCCCACAACTAAGATTGATAAAAATGCATCCACTGGGAAAATCAGAGCATTCCATCTATACTTAACTGGAACTTTAACTTATTCTCAATATAGTGGATCCCATAACAGGATTTTACAACATAGTCCGATTCTCTGCATTACTTATCTACCTCATAGCAGTTCTATAATTTAAAATAAAATCACATCGGCTAATTCCATAAATTATGTTGGAGTAATTTGGACAAACCACAAACTAACCTAACAAAGTGTGCAAATACAACCATTCCTCTTGCATCATACCTTTGATGCAAGCTTGCCTAGTTATGCCATAACTTAAACAAACCAAATTTGAATTAACACTGCACTCTCTCCACTCATGTTGGGAAACATCTGTACAGTCCTCTGTCCCACTTCTCTAATTAACCTATTTTAAAAAGTGAAATGGTCCTTTCTCATTTAGTTCATATCATTTCAAGACGTTTTTAATGACATGACAGGTATTGCTTCAAGTCAAAATCCATCATTAATTTAGATTAACTTGGTTGTTTTTATGCTTGACTTGCTTGGAAAAAAAAATGATATTGGCAAAATTCACTTGTTGTTTACATTAATAAGTCTGTCAGTAAAATGGTTAAGAAAGGAAGAAAATGTTGCTAAACCACTCCTAACTTACAAGCATTACCTGGCATCTGGAATCCACTGATTAATAACAAGAGCTTTCAAAGAATTCAAATTTAACAAAAATCAATTATTAGTAGCTGGGCGCCATTCTTCACTGTCAAAACAAATCCTACC
>JARFYF010000074.1:71896153-71906195 GCA_030265395.1 Rhina ancylostomus | reverse complement strand
AGCCAATTATTTTACATTAGTTTAATTTGAACCAGGTACTAGCCTGGTTTCCAGGACCTTTATCTTCCTGAAACTGTTTTCACTCTTCTCCATTGGTTCCCTGCACCTTCAGGTTTGATAACATCTGCAATACTTCATTTTTGATAATTTCATCCAAAACGTTAAAATATTTAACAAAGAACAGGTTGTAAGCCCCTCCCTACAATACTTATTTGCAAATGCATTGCTCCCACTGCTTCGTATAGCAGTGCAGCACTCCACCCCTCATTACATTTCAGTTCATAGGGTACGTTGCATTGAAGAAAAGTATTGTATTGAGGCTCTGCCTCCATTCTTAGGAGGATAAAAGGATCTCATGGCATTTCCAAGGGGAATAGGAGAGTTTTCCCCATTGTGGTGCCAATACTTGTTCTCCAACCAGCTTGTTTAACAGGAAGTCTGGTGATCCAGTCTGAGTCACATCCCAGTATGTGTGAACTTGCTGTGAAAAACTGATTCCTGTGCTTTTCCATTACAAAGCTACACAATTGCCAGCAACAGCATTGGACTTGTAATGGCCATTACCCTGTGCAAAGACTCAGTGATCTGGAGGAGAGCCTGTTGCACATCACTTGAGCAGCTGCCACAGATTTTGGACCCAGAAACTGTTGAGTATGAATGGCATACTCCTGTTTAATCCTCCTTAGAACATTCAATTTTCCCTCATCCCACAATCACTTCTGGTTAAAAGATCCAGGATGTTTAAACATGCCCCTCTTATCAGACTTTTTTTTAAACAAGCTGGTTAGAGAACAAGTATTGGCACCGCAATGGGGAAAACTCTCCTGTTCTTCTTGGAAATGCCATGGGATCCTTTTATCCTCCTAGGAATGGAGGCAGAGCCTCAATACAATACTTCCCTTCAATGTAATGTACCCCATGCACTGAAGTGTAATGAGGGTTGGAGTGGGCATGTTTAAACTTCCTGGATCTCTCCCCCTCAGATGCTTTTCCTTTTACCATTCTGATACCCAGCAATGGACCGAATGTGGGTAAATGGGACAAGTACAGAAAAGTACAATGGTCAACATGGACATAGTGGGCTGAAGGGCCTGGTTCTGTGCTGCATGACTCCATAACTCTACGACTCTGTAATCTCTCACAGTTCAGCCCCCAGATGCTGAGCAAGAGAAAACTGATAAAGACATCTTGTCAATTGATCTAATATTCAACACCACCAGCTCAGATACTGCACTGTTGTGCACAGTCAGGGGTGGTTCAGAATCTATAATGGTTATGGCACAGAAGGAAGCTATTCACCCCATTGAGCTTATGCCAAGACTTATATTGGGCAAGTCACCGACTGCAAGTGGTTTGTAGCCAAGGGAAGCAGAAGGACCCCAAAAGGTGAGGTTGCACACCAGTTGTGCTCAAGATGATTCAACTAGATTCATAGATTGATTGAATGATTACAGCATGGAAGAAGGACTTTCAGCCCATCATTGTCCATGTTGTCTATCTACCAGAGCAATTCACTAACTCCATCCCTAGACCTTTTTCTGTATCCTTTCAAATGTTTCTTCACTACCTATTTATCCAATTTCCTTTTTGAAAGCCACATTGGAATCTCCCTCCATGTATCTGTAGGCAGTGCATTCCAGATTCCAACCACATACTGCATAAGTAACTTTCCCCTTGTGTCACCCTTAATGAAAACTTTGACAGAGCTGCTTACAGACGAAAGCTCCTTTGTATGCATGTCCAATTCCTGGGGTATTGCTAGGTCAGCCTGTGCAAAATGAAGAGGGATTCCAGTTCTAATATTGGATGAGGATTTATGAGGAGCTTGAAGACTATTTTTTCCAGCATGAAAGTGGTGGGCAGCTTCAGTATCTGACAGCAATGGTCTCAGTGTCAATTGCAGCACAGGTACAGGCTGAGACTTCCACTGCACAGGCTCAAGACTTTGCCTATAATGGCTCTAGATTCCACTGTTCACAGGGTTCAGTGAGTGTCACAGTACTCCATAATCTGCCCTCCAGATTACTACAATTGATGCATCACCTCAAGGTTTGACCTCAGCTTCAAGGAGTATGAAACAGTTGTCTTTTTCTCCCCCAGATAATACCATTCATGCATCCTCCACTGCCTCTCTAACAGTGCCCTTATTGTAACCAGTCAAGCGGCTGGTTTGATTATAGCTCTCCACAGCGAGGTGGTGTCATTAAAAGCTGGACTATATCATCTAGATGCAGAGCTGTTGAAGGTCATCCTTCACAGCAATTAAGCAGCCTTTAGCCAGTGTGTCTGCTGCCATTAGGGGAAGCCCTGAGAATAAGAAGCGGGACCATAAAGGCATGCAGAAGACACTAAGGCTCCAGGCAAATTGATTAGACTAGTGAAGTATTGCTTTGTATTGATTAGGTGGATAAATACTTCTGGCATGTTGAATTTATTGGTCTTTTTTTTCACCATGAAGAGGGTCAGGTGGTGAGTACCATCATCGGCACAGAGGGAAGGGAGATGGAGACTGTCTCTTTAAGGGATCAGAATCGTCTTTATTCACTCACAGGACAGGAACATTGCTGATGGATCAGCATGGGTGGGGTGGGGGTCCACTGGAGATGAAACCATCTTAAATACCAACAAAACAGAAAAGGGGAACTTTACAGAAGACATAAATGACCAGAGAATACAAAAGTATCACTTATGCAAAAAGATGGCTAAAAGTAAAGTGAGAGGAATTGTTATTAAAAATGAATTAAATTATTTCTTCAGTAATGACTAGTGTTCAGATTAAAATACAGGAACTGGAAATTATAGTACGATCCATGAAATCTGTTGCTTTGGTGGGGGAGGGGGAGTAACTGAGACAAGACTGCAAAAAATATTCATAACTGGGAATTAAGCATGGCAGGTACACCATGTTTAGAGAAGGGGAAGGGGTGGAATGCGAGATGATGAATCCACAGTTATTACATGTAATAATAAAAGGGGAATAATTAATACAAAAGTCAGTGAAACAGAAAAATAATGGATGGAGACGGAAGATAACAAATTACCCGTCATAAAAAAGGGGCAGACTATAGGCTACCTATTAATGGTAGAGTCAAGAAATATATAAGAAATGGAGAAATTATCAAGGGAGGAATAGAAATAGTTGTACCAGTATTGAATGCTGAAGCACCCTCATTTGGAGTCCTATATTCTGTTCTGGCTGCTGCATGGTGTCAATGGGGAGGGCCCAAAATAAATTATCAGAATGACAGCTGATCCGTGAGCTTATCTCTGTAGGGAAAGGTTGAACATTCATGTTTTTTTGCACTCTTAAGAGGCAAAGGATGAGAGATGACACCAACAGGGATCTTTAAAATTATGAATGGTTTTGATAATCTTATCACTTCGGGGAAGAACAAAATCAGAGATCATCAATACAAAACATTCACCACATTGGGAATAAAGAAGAAACTTTGCTACCCAGAGGGTGATGAGAATCTCAAACTAGCTAATAAGGGGAGTAACTGAGGTGAACAGATGTAATTACTTCTTGTTCACCTATTAAAATCCATCACTTTACACTTCTCTATATTAAATTTCATCTGGGACACGTTAGTGCTCTTCACTGGTTTGTATGCTGCAGAAGAGAGTTTCTTTTCCTCTCATTGTTTACTACATGTCTATATTTTGAGTCATCTGCAAAATTTGAATTTAGACCCTCATCCTGTTCATTGATACATTTGACAGAATTCATAATATCTTTGTATTTGTGACAGAATTTATACAGCATTTATTTACCATTCAGGTTCCTTGTATTTTCTTAAAATATGTTTTGGAATGGTTCAAATATGGAGGCTTGATTGTGAAATTTTCTGATGATAGCATGATAGTGAGGAATAGAGCTGTGAACTTCGGGAGATATCAGTTGATTGGTTTACAGATCACTTGGACTAGTCAGCTGGACAACAAAGTGGCAAATGGGATGCAACTGGTGGAAGTGTGATACAATACACAATACCCGGTGGGATGCTGAGGAGTATATAGGAATAGAAAGACCTTGGAGTGGATACCTAGAAACCCTGTGATTAATAGATAAATTGGTTAAGAAGATAAATGTTAATTTCCAGTATTGGCTGAGGCACAGAATAAAAGTAACATTTGAACTGGATGGATAAACATATATGAAGGCTACATTGTATCAGTAGGTGTTTCTTCTAATCAAGAATAGTATTCCAACGATCATGCAATGGGTCTATTGATTTCTTGTGAACGCACATCTAGTTAAAAAAATTTAAGTGAACTTGTCTCCATTGACTGAGTCTCACTTTAAACTTGAGCAGGAGTGACGAGTCCAACTCTGCTGACAATATAAGCAAAGTTGGAGTCATAAAGTAATACAGCATGAAAATAGGCACTTCAGCCCCATCTCACCCACATCGACCAAAATGACCATCTGAGCTAGTTCCCTTTGCCTGCATTTGACCCATATCCCACTAGGCTTTTCCTATCCATGTACCTGTCCAAATGACTTTAAAACATTGTAATTGTACCCGATTCTGTCTGTAAGAAGTTTGTACATTCTCCCCGTGTCTGCGTGGGTTTCCTCCGGGTGCTCTGGTTTCCTCTCACATTCCAAAAAAAACATACGGGTTCAGAAGTTGTGGGCATGCTATGTTGGCGCCGGAAGCATGGCAACACTTGCGGGCTGGCCCCAGAACACTCTACGCAAAAGGACGCATTTCACTATGTGCTTTGATGTACATGTGACTAATAAAGATATTAGATCAGATCCTCTGGCAGCTCGTTCCAGATATCCAACACCCTCTGTGTGAAAACGTTGCCCCTCAGGTCCCTTTTAAATCCTTCCCCTTGCACCTTAAATCTATGCCTCTAGTTTTAGACTCCCTCCATTCTAAGAAAAAGACTGTGACCATCCACCTTATCTCTGCCCCTCAATTTTATATACCTCTAAGATCACCCCTCAGCTTCCTACGCTCCAAGGAAAAAAGTCCCAGCCTATCTAGTGTCTCCTTATATTTCAAACTCTCCAATCCCAGTAACATCTTTTGTGAATCTTTTCTGCATCCTTTCCAGTTGAATGATATCCCTCCTACAGCTGGGAAACCAGAACTGCACACTTCTCCAAGTGCGGTCTCACCAATGACTTGTGCAGTTGGAACATGACATTTCAACTCCTGTACTTAATACCCTGACTGAAGGCAAGCGTGCCACATGCCTTTTTCACCACACTGCCTACCTGTGTCTCCACTTTCAGAGAACTATGTTATTGTACCCCTAAGTCTCTCTGTTCCATAACACTCTCCAGGCCCCCACCATTTACTGTGCAAGTCCTGCCCTGGTTTAACTGACCAAAATGCAACACATTGCACTCGTCTGAGTTAGATTCCATTTGCCATTCCTTGGCCCTGTTCATCTCAATCGTGTAACCTTAAATAACCTTCTTTATTATCCATGATACCACTAATTTTGGTGTCATCCACAAACTTATGAATCATGCTAACTCCACTCTCATACAAATTGTTAACATAGATGACAAACAACAGTGGACCCAGCACTGATCCCTGCAGCAGTCCACCAGCCTCAGGTCTCCAATCTGAATAAAAACTCTGCACCACCACCCCAATTGGCTAACTCACCTTGGATCCAGAGTAGCTGACCACGTGGGATCTTGTCCAAAGGCCTCGGTAAGGTCCATGTGGACAACATCTACAGCTCTGGCCTCATCAATCCTCTTGGTCACCTCTTTAAAGAAACTCAATTAAGTTCATGGGACGTGAATGAACATGCTGACTATTACTAATTTCTCCTTGCCTTTCCAAATGCTGGTAGATCTTGTCCCTCAGGATCCCCTCCACTAACTTTCCCAGGATGGATGTTAGGTTCACCAGCCTACAGTTCCCTGGCTTATCCTTGCAGTCATTCTTAAATAAAGGCACAACATTAGCCACCTTCCAGTCTTCCGGAACCTCACCCATGGCTAATGATGATTTAGATATCTCTGCCAGGACCCCAGGAATTTCTTCCCTAGTTTCCCACAATGTTCTAGGATACATATGATCTGGCCTCAGGGATTTATCCATCTTAATATCCTTTAAGACTGCCAGCATCTCCTCTTTGGTAATGTGGGTATTTTCCAATACATCACTATTCATTTCACTTAATTCCTTCACCTCTATGACCTTCTCCAATGTAAATATAGACAGGGAACAGTTACTTAACACTTTGCCCATTCCCTGTGGCTCCAGGCAAAGGCACCATATTGAGCCTTAAAGGGCCTTATTCACTCCCCAGTTGCCCTTTTGCTCTTAGTATATTTGTAGAATCTCTCAGGATTCTCCTTTAACTGCCAAAGCAATTGCATGTCCTCTTATTGCCCTCCTGACTCCCCTCATACTCACCTCTATCTGACATATGCCTCTTTCTTTTTTCTGAAGAGTGCCTCAATATCCCTCATCATCCAGGGTTCCAGAGTCCTGCCAGCATTGCCTTTCACTCTAATAGGAACGTGCTGTCCTTGAACTCCCCTTAATCTCACTCTTAAAAGCCTCCCACTTGCCAGATATTCCTTTATCTGCAAACAGCCTATCCCAATCAACCTTTGCAAGTTCCTGTCTAATGCTGTCAACATTTGCCTTGTCCCAATTTAGGACATTAATTTAAGGACCAGTCCTATCTTTTTCCATAACTATTTTAAAACTAACAGAATTGCAGTTTCTGGGCTGATATATAAATAATGAATTCCTCTCAAACCTCATTATTATTTATTCTGTGAGAATGAGGTAAGTGTTGATGTGCTTAAACAGATTATTTCAGCTGAAGCCTCCAAGGAGTTGTCACACAACTACTGCAACATGAAAAAGTGTTATAGTGTTTTGTTAGCATTGCTTTACACCTTTCAATCATTTAATTGTTAACACACGACGTGAGGCGATCCTTTCAATTGAAAAAAAGAAATGTTCTCAGATTAATCAGAGAGTTTAGCCCCAGTGAGAATAAAGACACAAAGATCAAGAAGCTGCCAGATTTGATCATTACTCTCTGCAGAGTCAATAAGCCATCTGGGACAGCAGCCAGACAACTCCTATTTCAAACCCCAAATTAGGTAGAGGAAATTCAGCAAGGGAGACAAGCACCTCCTGCAGTGGGCAGAGTCACATGGGCTTCAGGCAAAGATGGAATCTAATATACCTCCAATACCCTGGAAGTCCAATAGTCATATGCAAGTGGCTCACGAAGTAAGCCATTTCAGAAGGCAGTTGAGAGACAACCAAATTATAACAAGTCGGGAGTCATGTTTGTATCTGACTGGGAAACGGCAACAACTTTTCTTGCTTGAAGGATATTAGCCCACAGATGTTTTCTTTCCACAGTCTGGCAGTGTCATTCATTAGAATGCTGACAATAGGGCTTTTTTTCCTCATTCCAGATTTATTTAATTACTTGAAGTAAAAAATTCTCAGCTGCCATAGTGGAATTTGAATTCATATTACCAGATGACTAGACTAGGTCTCTGGACACTAGCCCAGAGAGCTTAAAACTTTAAAAATCCCAAACCTGCTTTCCACCTGCTCACTTCCAGGCTTAAATGAGGAGGGGTGTTTGGATCCCAGAAGGTGTATTGACTTTCTTTTAAAGACATATTTTAGTCAAAATATTGAATGCTATTTTAATGACTTTGCAAACCTGCTGGTTTAATCAAAACCAGAAGGGTTTTTCACGCCTTGAGTGATGCCACAAGGAGCCAAGGACAGCTTTGAGGAAAAGTTAAGTCCTTTTATGGCCCTGCTTGTGAGCCAGCAGAAGAAATGCACTCCAGCTCCACAAATATGCCCACTTGCTCTGGATCAGGCAATATACAAGCCTCACCCCCACACCCCACCTCTTAGGAGGATACCAAGTGGAATTATAATGGAAAATAAAGCAAAAATGTTTAGAGTTGCCTGTTAAATAGCAGTTATAATTTGTGGCATTCAATTTGAGGCAGACATCTAGGTTTACCCATGAATCAAATATTAGTCAGTGTTCTCCTTTGAATCTTTTGGGAAGATTTTGGTCACACTATTTTTGCAGTTTTTTGATGCAAATGGTATCTCATCAACACATCCTATTATTCACCATCTTATTGGTGTCTTGTGAGGGGGAAGATTTGTAAATTTAGCAAGACTGACAAAATTATATAGACTGTACAGAGTACTAGATGTAAAGATAATTGTGTTTTAATTCTTGCTGTGGTCAATTTTAAAAGCTTAAGGCAAAACAACATTGTCTAGAGTTTCCTAAAAGGTCAAGAACAAATTGTTTTCCATCTTGTAAATAGGTCTAAATTCTTTATATATGCAGCTGTATATTCTTCAAATTCTCTTTCACTGTCACTTCCACCCACACCTAAAGCAATTATTCTTGAGCAAAGCAGACAGCTCAATGCAAATAGTATTTTACAACAACATTAAAATGCTGAAAACTAATCACTCAATACGACAGGAAAAATCGTTAACCAACTTCTCATTAAGTTCATTTCTAAATTTATGATCCACCTTTCATGCACCTTAAAACACAGGCCAACACTTAATTTATTACATGCAGTGGACCAAAAGAAGCATAGAAATTCTTCATTTATGTTAGACTCATCTCAGCCAAATTCAATTTGCAGTTTATGTGCTTGCTTTTCAAGACATGCTGTGGGCAGAACGAGGCAATAAAGTATAAACATCTTAAACATCTTAAACATTTATAACAGATTGCAAACAACAGTGCTGCTGTTAAACTAATATGCTTTGCCAATGCAGCCCCAAACCAGTAACTGAATCATGTATTAAATACCCCCATTTGTGTTTTCAGCGATAATGGTGCTTTGGCTAATTGGTGAACAAACTGGAACCAGCCAACAGTTCAACCAAGTTAAAGTTCTTCAAAATGTGCAGAATTAAGATGAGAAAATTGAAATTATTATGGAATCTGAAAATGACACAGCACCGGAGCAGACCATGCAGCCTATTGTATTAATGCAGGTGAGGTGCTCTTTCCCCTTTCTGCTACAAGTTACGTCTAATTGTCAGGTTATTAATAAATCAGTTTTCACCAGCCTTTCAGGCAGTACCTTGTGGATCACAGCAACTTGCTTCTTAAATAAAAAGTATTTCCTCGTGGTTCGTTTGGCTAATTGTCTTAAACCTGAGCTTCCATTTAGGGAGATTTTTGCCACTGTGAACGCATGTGCTTTATCAAAACAATTCTGATTTTAAACACCACTACTAAATACACTAAACCTTTTCCACTGTAAGGAGAGGAAACTGAGCTTGTTCAATATCTCCACTTAACTTTAGCCTCACATCACTGGTAAAAAGCAAAAAAACAGATGCTGGAAATCAGAAGTAAATGAGGAATATGATGGAAATAATCAACAGGTGAGGCAGCGTCTGTGGAGAGATAAACAGAGCTAACTTTCCAAGTCAATGGCATTGAAGAGTTCTGATGAAGGGTTGCTGACCTAAAACTTTAACTCTGTTTTTCTCTGTACAGATAACTGCCTGACTTGCTCAGTACTTCTAGCATTTTCTGTTTTTCTGGTGCTTGGTTAAATCTCCTCCACATCCTTCAGGCCCTGACTTCCTTCCAAAACACTTCCAGAACCTTCCAAAAAAAAAACCCAAAAATGAACACAATACTTTTTAGGTCAGACCCAATAAACCTTTTATTGAGGTTTCTTCTGAACATCTGAGGGCATCTCCCACTTTGAACTCCCCTCATACTAATTCAGTCATCATGTAAATCTCAGCTAATCAAGCAGAATTGGAAGAAACTAAATGGCAATAGTGGGTGTGTTAAGACTCCCATCTGCTTTATAAATGCTGCTGCTCCACCTCCACCCTACCTTTCTCTGTACATGTTGGTTATAGAAAAGGAAATCCTATTAAAGAGTATTTGCATTAAATGCATGAATCAATGTACTCAAGAAAGCAAGTGAGAGCTCAATAGGCTTTCATCAGATATCTGTCCTCATTTAAATTTCGAGGTAGGTATAAATATTTCAAGGGCACAAGTTATC
>JARFYF010000074.1:71599607-71610915 GCA_030265395.1 Rhina ancylostomus | reverse complement strand
TGAAACAATGGAAATGCACTGTAGTGTGGTCAAGAGAAAAGAAAGCAAGATTTGAGGACTGCCAGAGACTACAATGCACTGAAGGTATGTAATTTATAGCACTGACAGCTATCTCTCCCAAAGACAAAGGATATGTGAGGCAGAGTAGGGGAAAAAATGCAAAGCTAATCAATGGGTTCTCACATTACGTGGGAATAAGTTAAAATGCAGATGCCTGACCTTGGGATAATTACAAAGATAAGTAATTTCTTTTGCTGTGAATGACCTAATTGTACCACATGTGGGAACAGAAGGGAGCTACTGTCAACAGTACATTGTTGAAAAACTGCTTAATGAGAACTACTTTAAACTTGTTCAGCACTTAGCAAAATGGAAATCTGCACAGTATGCACAAGTAACAAAATAATCTCAGATCAAGAAGGCTCTGTGGCCCTTATGATTCAGAATAGCATTGTATACCATTGTAGCATTTAGTTTTTCTTAAAATTACCCCAAAACCCTTGAGGTGACTCCTCGTGGTGTTTTATTAAAGCTGTTGAACATCTGCTTTATAATGAAATATGCTTTACATCCTCATTTCACAACCTCTTCCCTGAATCATCTTCACTTTATGCCCTCTGGCATATTGTTAGATAGTTTTGGGTGTTTCTATTGCATTATCTATCACACACCTTATCTGAGAGACTTTTTTTGAGGATGAAAAGCCAAGGAATTTTAACCTCCTCAGAAGCTGCTTACCTTTGGAATGTATCCAGCATTTGGTGTTTATATCAAAATTTCTCCTATTTCATTCCTTTGCAATTATTTAGGATGAGTCTAATTGCTCTCATTTTATATCTAAGTCCATAATTTTACAGCACAATCCTAACCTCTGGGGCTTTGGAACCACCTGATTTAGGAAATAAACACACTCTCCAATTAGCTTTGTTAAAGTTCATTAATTTTGCTTATTATTGTTTTGTACCAGGTGCGATGAGTGACAAGGCAACTAATGAATTTTGGTCACTTTCAACTTCACCCTCCACAAGTGCTATCTCACCCAAATAGCATGCACCTGATTTTAAAATGTTAACATGCAATAGCTAAAATTTCACCATATTAAACCACATATTCAAAGCAGTTCATCTAAAAACCTTGTTGAGCTCTAATTTTGTAGGATATAGGCAGCCTCTTCCATGTTCATAGTTCCACCTCACCTGAGGACAATTCCCAATTTGATTCATTTTATTTGAAATATATTTAAAATTGGCCCACCTGCTCTATCGTGGCTTTTTGTCAGAGCTATCTAATTTGTCTCATTTTATTTTTTTCCATTGTTTTTTTGAAAGATTTATCAAATTATCTTTTGAAGATTATTATTGAATGTATTCACTACTCCTTATTGCAAATCAAATGATTTATAAAATCAAACTTAACAAAATTTGAGGGAGTGCTATGGATTATTGCAAATGCCATGTAAATGGTTTGTGTATATAATTCCCATATTGCCTCTGGTTATTTTGCCATTCACCTTTACCCTTTATTTACTGTTTTCGCCTTATAGTGTCAACTTGATCAGAAATCTTTCAGACTTTAAACATGCTGCACAAAAAACACCCTCAGCTTCTTTGTTACATAACTGAAGCTCCATATCTTTGGTAACATTCTATTAAATCTTTTCAGAATCCTTTTGAAGGATTTGCCCAGAAATGTAGCAAAAACAAACTGCTGGAGGAACTCAGTGGGTCAGGCAGCATCTGTGGAGGCAGAGAGGTTGTCGAGACCCTGCATCAGAGTTGAGGGTGCAGAGGTGAAACAGCCAGTATAAAGAGGTGAGAAGGAGGGGTGAGGCAGAGGCAGACAGCTGAAAGGTGGAACTAGCTGAGGAGGGGGATGATGGGCAAGTGGTGCCAGGTGAGGAAAGAGAAGGGAGTTGGCAGAGACAGAGGCTGGAATGTGATGTGGAGACAACAAAGGGCTGCAGATTCTGGAATCTGATAAATAAGGAGGGTGATGTGGAACTGGATAGAATCATGGAGTAATACAGCATGAAAACAGGCATTTTGGTCTAATTGATCCATGCTGACCAAGTTGCCCATCTATGCCCTGCCCTTGTGAAACTTCCAAAAATGCATCACTTCGCACTTGTTTGAGTTAAATTCCATCTGCCATTTCTTTACCCACTTTCCTAGTTGATCCAGACCCTGTTGTAACTTTAAACAACCTTCTTCACTGTCAAATTTGCTGTCTATACCTCTCACTGCCTTGGTGAAGCAGCCAGATTATTATCAAAGACCCCACCCACCCAGGTTATTCTCTCTTCTTTCCTCTCCCATCAGGCAGAAAAAAACAGGAGCTTGAGGGCACATACCACTATGCTTAAGGACAGCTTCTATCCCACTGTGATAAAACTATTGAACAGTTCCCTTATACAATGAGATGGATTTGTTTGACCTTGCACCTTATTGTCTACCTGCAATGCACTTCCCTGTAGCTGTGACACTTTATTCTGCATTCTGCTATTGTTTTTACCCTGTATTACCTCAATGCACTGTGTGACTAATTGATCTGTACGAACGGTATGCAAGACAAGTTTTTCACTGTACCTCGGTACAAGTGACAATAATAAACCAACACCAAAACCACATTTGGCAAACATCCCTCTAAACCTTTCCTGTCCATGTACCTGTCCAAATGTCTTTTAAATGTTGTTATTGTACGTGCCTCAAGTACTTTCTCTGGCAGCTCATTCCATATACAGACACCCCTCTGTGTGAAGAAGTTGCCCCTTAGGTCCCTTCAAAATCTTTCCCCCCTCACCTTAAACCTACCCGTCTAGATTTTTATTCCCTTTCCTTGTGAAAAAGACTGTCTGCATTCACTCTTTCTATGCTTTTCATGATTTTATACTCTATGAGATCACCCCACAGCCTCCCACCTTCCAAGGAATAAAGTTCTAGCCTGCCCAACCTCTCCCTGTAACTCAGGCCCTCAAGTCCTGATAACATCCTTATAAATCTTCTTTGCACTCTTTAATGACACCTTTCCTGTAACAGGATGACCAAAATTGTACACAATATTCAAGGTGCAGCCTCACCAACATCATGTACAACTGCAACATAACATCAAAACTTCTGTACTCTATACCCTGACTGATGAAGGCCAGCACGCCAAATGCCTTCTTCACCACCCTGTTTCTCTGTGATGCCAGATAACGGAGGGATGATGGGCAGATGGAATCAATTGGGTGAGGGGAAAGAAGTTTGGTGAGGGGGATGGGGGGGAGGGGTAGGAAGATGAGAGGAGGGAATGACAACCTTGGTGGATCTGAAGGAGAGAGAAAGGAACGCAGGGGATGTGGGTCACCTGACCTGCTGAGTTCCTCCAGCAGTTTGTTTTTTGCTCTGGACTCCAGCATCTTCTTATCATTGTATCTGCCCAAAACTAAAAGTGGTATTCCACCTGAGACCTAACCAGATCAGCATACCTTGATGGCTTTGTATTCTCTGGTTTCATATATAAAGCTTGTGAACCCACATGTAGTTTTATTAGCCTTCTCAACTTATCCTGCCATCTACAAAGGTTTATGTATATTAATCCCTGTCTTTCTGACATCCAATTTAAAATGGCACTATTTAGCTTATATTCATCATAATTTTATCAAAGAGTACAACTTCACATTTCTTTGTTAAGTTTCGTCTGATATTTGTCTGCCCATTTCACTAGTGTCCTGTGTCTTCCTGGATGCTACCTATCTTCCTCATTCTTTGCACTTCTGAATTTTGTGTCATCTGCAGAGTTACAAATTATGCCCTATACACTTAAGTCAAGGTTATCCAAATGATTACTGGTCCTTATATTGTCTCTGAGGGAACACCACTGTGCAATTTCCTCCAGTCTGAAAAGAATTCTTCAGAATTAGAATATGTCTCTGAACCAATCTCATGTCTGCATTGCTCCCGTTCTTTAATTATGTGGGTGATAATCTTCTAACTAGTTTATTATCTGGTACTTCTGTAAAAATATAATACAAAGGCACTAACTTGTATTACGAGTAAATTGACCAATAATTCCATTCTGCTTGCATGCTGGGATCATAGACCAGTGAATTCACTCAATGCTCTTATGTACTTTGATCACTCATCACACCTTAATCATATTTTGATATCTTCCTGCTGAATTATAATCTTAACTGAATCAGACGGGGTGCAGTGAATTATTGCATATGCCAAAAACATGCATTGCTGCTGAAATGAAGAATTTTAATGCACAATATTTTAATATTCACATAATGAAAGGTCATTGACAAAGAGTCACCAGCACAGAAACGGTCCCTTTGGTCCACCATGTCCATGCTGACTTTTTTACCCATTGCTCTGATCCCATTTACTTGCATTAGAATCATATCCCTCTGTCTTGCCTCTTTAAGTGTCTGTCTAAATGCCTTTTAAATGCAGTAACATGGAGATGTTTCTCTCTTCTCAGATTCTAAATGCATTTTATGGTCAGACATATTTTCTCAGTAACATCACGGTTACATTTGACACATGAAACTGGTTGAAATAGTTCTTTGAGTTGTAAGGAAATTATGTACGAGTTGTTGTGGTTGATTTTTATTCTTTATGTAGTTGTATCTTTTTACGGTTCATTCTGTTTAATAGCACAAAGGCACAGGAGTTGATGTAAACTCTGAAATAATGGATAAATGGTGACAGTGGAATGGGAGCCATGAGCCAAGGGCAGCTTCACTCTGCACCCGTCAGCAACCCCATGCACAGCACATTTTGAAAAACCGATTTACTCCCTAATCTACAATGCCACACAAGACCTATCAATGTTCTGTGTATCAAAGGATAAAGTGAGGAATGGCATTGTTAGTGGAAGCTTCCTGAGAGCACCTTCTGCTCCTCCACAGTAATTGCATCTGAAAATAGTTCACTTAAATTTATCTGTTTATCTGCCAAACATCTACCACAATTACAGGGGTGAAACTGCAAGTATAATGGCACACATTTTATGTTTTTGAAAGGGTGGCATGCTAGCTTATTCAGCAGAGTATGGATCTAGAGAAAAGGGAACTTTTCCCAGTAAAGTTACTAAGGACATTTTCAAGTACACTGATGTTACCGTTCACATACTTCTCCATAATCTGGGTGGGGTTGTGGAAAGGGGTAGGATAGGAATAACAATCATCTGATGAAAGTATGCTCCTTCCTATGCAGGCTATTCAAACCATATAAAAAATAATCAAAGTCTTGGTGGAGAAGGGTTTAAGTGGAGAAAGGCAGATGAGTTTGGGGAGGTGATTCCAGAGTGCATTACATAAACAACTGAAGACACAGCCTCCAATTGATGGGCAAAGCAAGAAGGTAATACTTGGAAGTCCAAAGTAAAAGAAACAGTGGCTTGAGGAATGTTGTGCAACTGGAGGAAGAAGGGAGAAAGGAATTTGAAAACAAAATAATCACTGGGGAAGTTATAAGTAATTGTCGGGCAGCAAGAACAGGTGGGGAAATCAATGCAATTTAGGACATGGTGTAAGTGTCTAGTGCAGTGAGGCTTACAAGAGGTAACAGATGCCAAGATCATGAACAGGCTGGCAAAACAGTTGCTGAGAAGGGGAATGTGAAAAGGGGCAAAGAAAACTGCATCATATTTATGCCTGAGCATCACACTAGCAACCTAATGACACAAGGTGGAGGGTTCAAAAGCGATGGGTGAGAGGTAGTGCTGGGTCTCATTAATAAGGAAGTGAAAGTTAACCTTTATCCATGGAAGAAATTACCAATAAAGAGCACGTAGAGGAGAGAAGCAAAGATAGATCCGTGCAAATCTGTAAAAGTTTGAGGTAGGACAGAAGACATACCTCTGACCATAATCTAAAAGTAAGCTTTGAACCAACTTGGGCAGACTCTTGGATGTGATAACCACGAAGAGGTAATGGAGGAGTTTGGCATGGTAACTGTCCAGGGTATCAGTGAAAATGTGAGGAAATTAATACACTGCAATCATTCTCATGCATGGCTGTTTCAGTATTATGACAGGGACAAGAGTACTGAATGCTGATTTAGATGTAAAGTCCAAATTAGCAAATTACATTATTCTTAAGATGCATTCGATAGCCAGTTTTTTAAAATTTATTGTACAGATCATTGAAACAGTTCATATTGTTAAAGATTCAAATTGAAATTCGTAAAACCATGATGGTACTGAACAAAGGTTTTCACAAGGAGATTCTTGATTAAATTACCACATCTCACACCTGTCAGCTTTCCCCAAGCCTGTAATTTGATTCCCTCATCTTCTATGTGTGTATTTGATTCTGACCCACATCAGACCACATCAGTAAACCACAAAAGAAATCCAGATACACAAGCACTGTAGAAACAAAAAAACAAACCTCTGCCTCGGGAAGGCAGCCAGCATAACCAAGGACCCCTCCCACCCCGGTCACTCTCTCTTCTCCCCTCTCTCTTCCAGCACAAGGTATAAGAGCTTTAAGGCATATACCCCCCAAGGATAGCTTCTATCCTGCTGTTACCAGACTCCTGAATGAACCTCTCCACTTAAAGATGAACTCTTGAACTCCCAATCTATTTCAAACCAAGAACATCAGTGAACAGTCTCACACCCTTCATCAAGCTGGAGATCTTTCTTGTCCAGATTTTAATGGATACATGACTGTCTGTCATACACTAATGTTTTCCTGAGTAATTCTAACCCTTTGTACCATTGAAATATGTTTGAATCACAGTAATGTAACACTTCCCTTAAAAAAATGATTGTAATGTAGAGATAATGCAGGTGAAGGAGAATATTGGGTGTTCTGGGCCTTTCCCCTAATGGTATTTAACTCCCTAACCACATAAAATATTACTTTAAATCAGTTTTCTACTTATTGGTGACAAACTTGGCTCAATAGCAACACTGCTGAGTTAGAAGATTGCAGATTCTAGTTCCACACAGGAGATGTGAATAATTAATCATTGGTTGATGCTTCATTGCAGTACAGAGGGAATGCTGCATTGTTGGAGGTGCTGCTTTTCGGCTGAGCTGTTAAACTGAGACTCCTTCTGCTAACTCAGGTAGATACAAAAGACCCCATAGTGCTTTTGAAAAGCAAATGCATTCTCCTGGCATCCTGTCCAATATATCGTCCTTATCTAACATCACGAATATAATAGTGCTGGTATTAATCTCATTACTACTTCCGCTGTGCAAAGTAAAGATGATCACTTCCCTATAGTTGTTTCTGTCCCTTCACCCACTTCTCTTGGAGTATGTGCAATGAGAGAATCTGCACACTTTGATAAAGCTGGTTCATAAGCAGTGACGATGACAAATGCACATCAATAACTTTATTGCCTGCACAATATTGTAGAAGTCATGAAAGGTGCCATATCATTTAGGAATATTTTCTTTTCAATCCACAGAGATGAGCTATCTCAATTCAACTAATTGAGAAAACTGATCAGGACAGGGTGATGTCAGGCTCATGAATAAGATCACAGCATGTGGAATCAGGGGGTGAGCAGCAGAAGGAATGACAAACTGACCACAAAACTGAAAATGAAAAAAAAATCAGATTGATAAAATATGAATTGGTGTTCCACAAATATCAGTGTTGGGACCACTATTCACATCTACATGAAAGATCTAGATCTTGGCATTGGAAGCACAAGATCAACATTTGTAAATGTTCGTGGGAGCTCACAGTTCACAAATTAACTGCCCTGTTTCCTACATTATACAATAGTTGCTGCACTTTCAAAGTACTTACATGGCTAGTTGGTGCTTTGGGACAAGCTGAGGCTAGGATAGGCAATACTTAAATGCAAATTGTGATTGTAATTAGGATATGTGACCAACATTTGGTCAAGGAGGTATCTGGACTTCTATTCCACAAAAAAAACAGTAGGTGAGGAACCTGCCACCATTCATTATCTCACTTCATGGGAGAAATAACCACTTCAGAGATGTAATAATGACATCATACCTGAAGCCATCCCCGAACAATGTCGAAAAGTACCGGGAAAGAATACATCAATTTACAGAAGTTTATTCAAGACTGAGACAGTAATCAAAAAAAATAATCCAGGCGTGCACAATACCCAGAGGATGCTGATCTGTTGGAGCAGTGAATTTAAGAAAATGGCTTTGAATAATTCCCAAAACAATAAATGGAAATTCATGCAATTTTACATTTCACATCATTTTAAGCAACACCTGCATTGAACTGCTAATAATTAAAAATTCCTTCCGAATGGGAACACTCCCTCCAAGACCCGAGAAGATTGTATGGTTTCTCTTTAAGCAACTGCAGTCCTATGCTCATGGTACTTTTATAAAGTTACAGAGCAGGAAATTATATGTTGTGAAGCAATGATGATATATTTCCCAGTCAGGATGATATCTGACTTTCTAAGACTTGCCGTTATTGCTCTTCTAGATTGTAGAGATTGCAAGGTTGTGGTTTGCTATTAAAGTAAAACTGTTGACTTATTATAGTGCATTCTATAGAAGGTACTTACTGGGGTCATCAGCAGAGCCCCATTCAAGCTGTCTGTCTAGTGCTCAGCTTACTAACTGTCAATACGAGTGGATTATTGCAGCACTGATTATGGAGAGGCTATGAGAGGTCAGCAATCAGATATCAAAGAATTTATACTTGTTTGCTGATTAAGTATTTGATCATTGATGACCACTGTCCTAACCCCAACCCCAAACAAGTTATTGGTGGTTTTAAAAGTCAGAAAGGTAGATTTTTTTAAATCAAAATAAAAATAATGTGGCATGTTTAGTGCAAATAGTACATCACATTTACAAGCATTTGCCTTATTCTCTATGTTATACTATTTTCGTTTCTGGAGAAATTTTGAGCAAAGTCAAATCAATAATGAATGGTTCAGCTCCTGGTGTCATGATTCAAGAAAAGTAATTGATTAACAACTGTTGTTCAAGTAGTTGTTCAAAGTACTGCCCAAGGAATATTGGTGTCAATGTCCTGGGGCTGCAATGAATGGTAACAATCATTTCCTATTTTTATCACCTGCTACATTTAGCTCTAGCAACCGGAAAACTTACTTAACAATCCCAGTTTTGCTACAAATCATCAGTTCTATGCATGGTTAAATCCTGCCTTGATGCTGAGGACACTTTAAGATCAAACCTTTGATCTTAATCAATTCTGACCAAGAGTTTACTGTATTATTGTTGTAAATTACAACTATTTCGGGCTGATTTGCAAGGTGCACTTCAGGCAGAGGTGTGCTCAAGAAGAGTGCAACTCACTAAATCAGTCCTATGTCTTTAATAACCTGGTGTATGGATCACACACCATTTAGAAGACATTTAAAGATGGGTCAGCTTGTTCTTCCTCTCCTTATTGTTTCATCACCCAAAACTTTACCAGACGTTTTGTGTTGTGTGAACTAGAGTTGAAAGAAAAATTGTGGAGGCAGGGAAAACTGATGTGGTTGAAGAAATATTCTTGAGTTTCATTTAACTTGAATGTCCAAGTCTGATTATCTGGAACATTCCCTGATAATTGCAAAATATGCTCCTGAGTCCAAATGACATAAATAGATGCCTTTTCTACATGTCTGTCTCACGACAGTTGCCCTACTTAAAAGTCCCAATAAGTTTTTCAGTATTTAATATGAATGGAATAAATGAAAAAGAATAAAAAGGTAATTTCTTATTGATTTCTTCTGTCTTGCAGCAATAACAGACAAGAATCTTGCAATTAGTAAACTTTGTTCAACAACATGACACAAATGACACAAAATTAAGAGGTGTTGTTGATCGTGGAGAAGGCTATCGTAGATTATAGGGGGATTTTGATCAGTTAGGGAAGTGGGCCGAGGAATGGCAAATGGATTTTAATACAGCTAAGTGTGAGGTGATGCATTTTGGAAAGTCAAACCAGTGCAGGACTTATACAATGAATGGTAGGGCACTGGGGAGTGTCACGGAACAGAGGGACGTAGGAATACAACTGTATAGTTCGTTGAAAGTAGTGTCATAGGTAGACAGGGTGGTGAAAAAGGTGATTAACACACTGGCCTTCATCAGTCAGGGCACTGAATATAGGAGCTGAGATATTATGTTACAGTTGTTGATGAGACTGTACTTGGAGTATTGTGTACAGTTCTGGTCACCCTGGTATCAGGAAGACGTAGTTAAAATGGAAAGAATGCAGAAAAGATAAACATGCTGGCTAACATTCCCATCATTTTATTAAAAACTGTTCATCATCCAGCTTGGAGCAAGGCCATGAAAAGTCAACCAGTATATTGCAACCTTGATGTTTGTTCAGAAGTTCGGGGGTTAAGTAGAAATAACCTTTATAAAAAAGCACACATTCAAATTTTGATCACACTATTAAAAGTCGATTCTAACAAGGTACTGATGTACCAAAGATGATTAAGAATTATTTTTGATGAATTTGCTTAGTTTATCATAGATCTCCCAAGCAATTACATCAGAAATTGTTTTCATTTTATTGCTGTGCTGAGCTTTCAATTTAGAAATAGTACCAAACCTAGTAATATTTCACCAAAGGAGCTTGGAGTGGACATCATAAATTAAACTTTATGATTGGTGTTTAGATCAAACAAAATTAAAAGCATACGAAGAAGTCACTGGTAATGAACAATCCAGCTGGGTGCAAATCTTCATTTAGGAGTGCAGAAATCTTCTGGTATCTAAGGGGACAATGTCAGCCTGTAAAAGCTTTGAGCTTCAAATAGGTCAAAATAAGGAGAACCTCTATGTGTGTTGTGGACAGGGTATCCTGCAGCCTCTGCCCCCTCTCCTGTGCATCATCCTCCTTTACACATGGCAATCTCATTTCAGCAAATTCTTGTCACAGATAGCGATGGTCTTCCTCTTCTGATGGCTGTCAAGCACAACCAATGTGAACCCATTCTGCTTTACTGTCCCTCCCATGCTGGCAGGGAAATGCGGAGAGAGAGAGTGAGAGAGAGAGATGGAAAGGCAGAGAGATGGAGAGAGAGATGGTGAGGGTGAGACAGAGAGAGAGAGAGAGAGATAGAAAGAGGGAGATGGAGAGACAGGTGGAGAGAGAGATATGGAGAGAAAGAGAGATAGAAAAAGATGATGAGAGAGCGAGAGACAGATAGAGAGACAGAAAGATAGATAGAGGGAGAGAGAAATCAAAATTGTTTAGCCTGAAGCAACGAGTTCAGTGCATCAGTAATACGTGAATCTCTTCCGCATTTGTTTGACAAAACAATAACAAGGCCAAAAGATCTGTCACTAAAAGTTCTGGCTTTCCATTATTTTCACAGTGAAATACTTATATAAA
>JARFYF010000074.1:71563905-71574495 GCA_030265395.1 Rhina ancylostomus | reverse complement strand
AATCAGTCCAGCATGGAATCCATGTGCTGGACAACAAGGCATTAATGGAGCCAAATGAGGGCCAGAACTCAGAACCACGACAAATACTCGACAATACTATGGGAGTATTTTCACCAGAAAGGAATGAAGTGATTCAGGAAACTGGTTCACCACCACTTTTTCAAGGGACTTAGGGATGGGCAATAAATCCTATCTTTGCCAGTGACACCCACATCTCAAAAATGAATTTAAGAAAGATTTGTTTACACAAGGGATACCACACAGACTGTCTGTCTCAAAACTCATTTTCTTTCCACTTGCTGGAGGGGAACAGGAAGAACAGAGGAGATCAAGCACATGCCTTTCTGAGAATTGTAAACTTCCACGTGGTGCTGGGTGCTACTGAATGAATGACTACTGCGACACCAATATTATCTCATATGTAGTCTCATAGTGGAGGTCACAGGATAGATTCACAGCCTAATCCAATTTAAGATAATTCATGGAGACACAGAAGACTGCAGACGCTGGAATATAGAGGAATAATCTGCTGGAAGAACTCAGCAGGTCAGGCAGCATCTGTAGAGGGAAATTGTGGTCAACGTCTTGGTTCAAAATCCTTCATCTGGACTGGAAGAATAGAGGGAAGAAAGCCAGTGTATAGAGGTCCCCTCATCTCTTTATGCAGCCTATCTTCCCTCTACTCTTTCAGTCCAGATGCAGGATCTTGACCCAAGACATCGACTGTCTATTTCCCTCTGCAAATGCTGCCTGACCCGCTAAGTTCCTCCAGCAGATTGTTTGTTAAGATAATTCAGTTAAGATAAAAAAGGACCTCTGTCCTTTTTCCAACATCTTTTACCCAATACTAATTCACCATTTCTATCAATCCCAACTATCCTGTGGCACGCATCACACTGCTCCTGAAAAATCAATATAACATCTGCAACATCGACACCATTGCCACTAGCTGCCAATCCTCCCACATAAAAGGACTTCTTTAAAAAAAGAAACTGTCATGAATTAGCTGCTGCACACCTATTATCACTGAAAATTGTTCTATTCATAGTATACTTCAACACTTTCCTGCATGAAACATTAATACAGAAATTTCTTTCAAAGTATAGATTTCAATTCATCTAAAAAAGTACACAATACCAGTAACTATTTCCTAATCTTCTGCCATCACCCATTAATATTGATATCTCAGTCACATCTTTCCTGCTTTCATTCTTGGATGCATTTTGTTGAATTCTGTGCTCTATAAATATTCAAGAACACTGTTTCATTGCTAATCTGCAGAGAACTGATTCAGAACTAGAGTTGGCAGGAAAGCAAATATCAGTACCGTGGTTTATTGCTTTTATGTTCTGTTTATGAAATAAATATTTTATTACTCTAACATTTTATAATAATTTATCATTATTGCAAGGTATATAAGTGTAAACATATCTTTAAAATATATTGTTGTATCAGGCAAAGGAAATATAGAGCAGTTTTCTAAGTACAGCAGTGATGATTGTCGGCAGTGAATGTAGCACATACATTGGCGATCTTGACTGATATGAGTAGATTTGGCCATTTGCCTGTACATGGAACAAGTGGAGATAATCCTGATGGTGACCTCCATGCTGCCGTCTATCTTTAAGAGTTAGGAGTGTCATGTGGTGTGACTTTTGATACATTGCCATTAACTGAGAGTTTACTGCCTTCAATAAAAGATATTCTATTGATAGCTCTATTTCTGTGATTTGCCTTTGTAAGCAGCAACACTCAGGAAAGTACAAACAGGACAATTGCTTTGTTATGTAAAGACACTTATTACATTGATCTTTTACAGCAGTGCTGAGACCCACCCACAGAATGCCATGAGGGTGGTACAGTAGTGCAGCCGCTCCAGCGACCAGGGTTTAATCCCGATCTCTAGTGCTGTCTGTGTAGAGTTTGTTCATTCTCCATGTGACGTTGTGAGCATACTCTGGGTGCTCTGGTTTCCTCCCATGTCCCAAATATGTGCTGGTAAGTTAATCGTTAACTCTTTGCAGGTGGTTGGAAGGAAAGTCGGGAGGAGTTGACAGGCATGTGAGAGGGAATAGGCTACAGGGAAAAAAATGGTTAAGTGCAGAGAAAGGGAGAGAGGCAGAAAGAACAAAAGGCCAGGTTTATGATTGGAGAGGAGCAGATAGGAAAGAATAAGTAACAGAAAGAATAATAGTACAAGGAAGGGAACAGAAGGCCAGACTGGAGGAGATTTGAAGAAGATACTACTAGTGCTGGAAATCTGCGTATAGAAATACTGATTATCTAAAATAGTTGAACTTGGTGTTTAGTCCAGGAAGATCTAATGTGCCTGGTGGGAAAAAAAGAGCAGCATGAATCTTTGGCAGTGTAGTAAATGCCCCAGTAAAAAAAGTTTTGAAATGTTTCCTCCTTGCCTTCCTTTTCTTTCTCTCTGTTGCCTGCTCCCACTCCATTTGAAAAGATTCCCGCTGCTTAACAAATGTGAAAGAGCCCTGCCACTGATTGCTGGTCCCTGAAATTGCTATCCCTTTCAACGTGCTGCATTGAGCTCAACACAGTGAAAGGACCAGCAAATAGCAGCTCTTCTCATATTATCAAGCAAGATGAGCTCATCTATACAATAGTAACAGTGTGCTCCAAGGCAACCCTATCATTGTCTCATACTGCATGGTAATAAGATGAGAACATCAAGCTCTAAGGTAATCCAGATATCACATTGGAACAAATCATTCTTCTGTGCTTTAGACTGCTTCTTATTTTCACCGCAGCCATTTCCTCCATTTATATTTGGCTCCCGGTGCACTCTCATTGCAGCCCCCTACCCCTTGCCACCACAGTGCTTCTGCACTAAACCAGGGCAAGAGCTGAAATGCAAAACAAGAATGGGAAGCAAGCTTATCCAGTGAAGCGCAGCCTAGCCCAGAAGCATCTTGACGCAAAGAGTATAATAAAGAATTTTTCCAAATAATTCCCACCTTCTCTACAGAAAGATCTTCGCCTAAATATCTGACCAAATAAGCTCTGCATGAAGCATAGGACCCAAATTTACATGCATAAACTGTTATTTAAAATGTTGCCAATGTGCAGCCCTGCTGTCAAACCCACCTCCTGCACCAATGCTGCAGGCAGCACTAATGGAATGGTGGGATTCAGGGTTTCGTGGACCCCTGGGAGATCAGTTTTCCAGGACTTCATGGTCTATTCTGGTCACATTTGTTCGTAAGTTTGAGATATGAAGCAGAAAGGAAAATATGAGGTGTTTGAAAAAAAACCTTACTATGAAATCTCCCATGTGGTATTCTGTCCTGTCAACTTCCTTAAAGCTTGTGTGAAGGATGTCAGAGCAAAAAAAAAGCCTTGATGGAGTAATTTAAAAAAATATATCACAGGTCATAAATGCTTCCAACGATTGTGGTATTACCCTCTTCCGATTTATACAGACCTCTGAACCAAGACACAAGTTCAAATCCTGGCAAATATTAGTGAGCATCAGAACTGGAACCTTAATCGGACAGCTTATGAAATTTCACTGCAGCCAGATTAAGGAATGGAAGGTATTGATTGTTCCTGTATATTTTTTTGAAATGATTTACTGCTGTCACATAGAAGCAGTCATTTATTCACCTTGTGGCAATCTTTAGTGATGTACTTTATAAAATTCTACTCCTCACTGGTGGCCAGCAGAACAAATTGATTTTTACCATTCCCTTACACTTCCTTTGACCTGACCTCTTGCTCAATGGTAGTCTGAGCAGTGTCCAAGCTACTTTTCCTCACTGTTCTTCCAAATATATCACTGGAAACAAAAATCTTGCAGATCTTCTAATGTTCAGTGCAACATCTGTAAAAATTACAGGAAAAATACAGGTACACATGACCAAATCTAAAATGTTATTTGTCATGATGAAGTGATTTGCGCCATTTGCAAAATCTAGTTTTGAAATGAAAGCTTTTTTGCTATTTTTCCCATGACTTGGCATTTCTTAGTATGTGACAGTGGTGGTGAATTGTGCTGTTGGTGATGATCAATGCAGTCGGTAGGAATAATAGTCCTCAACATGGCTGATCCAGTATCTCAAGCACTTTCCTGCTGGATATCCACTACTTATTCATCTTCAGTACTTTATCAGGCAAAAGATACAAAAGCTTGAGAACACGTACCATCAGGCTCAAGGTTAGCTTCTATCCCACTGTTATAAGATTCTTGAATGGACCTTAAATGCTAAAGATGAACTCTTGATCGCTCAATCTACCTCGATATGGCCCCTGCACTTTATTTGTCAACCTGCACTGCACTTTCTCTGTAACTGTAACACTATATTCTACATCCTTTTTTTTCCCCTTTTGTTCTAGCTTGATGTACTTATGCATGAGGTGATCTGTTGGGATGGCATGCAAACAAAATCTTTTCACTTTATCTGGTGACAATAATAAACCAATTACTAATTACCCAAGGAGCATCCAGAGCCCTCTGTGGTAAAGAATTCCTAAGATCCTTTGAATTGAAATGTTTCTTCTCCCTCCAGTCCAAACCTTTCACCTGAGAATATGTCACCAGTTCTGGTTCCTTTCCTCCTTATTCACAAAGAATTCGGTTCATATATTTAACATTCTCCAGCAAAATTAATGAAAAAGTTAAAGACTACAAGCAAAGAAACAATGGAAGCAGCATGCTGTACCCAGAGCAAATTGGTCCCACACCAAGGTTTGCCACTCTGCCACATCCAATCATGAAGTAGAGGAGGAGGATATACAATGATCCTCATACTCATTGGTAAAGGAACCCAACATCTGAATGCAAGGCATTACTGAGGATGTTGCAACCTTTTCAGCCAGATATGCTAGATGGATAATCCACCTCTGCCTCCTGTGATCGGCACTGTCATGAAAATCAGTCTTCAGCCCAAGGAATTCATTGAAGGGATAACTAGAAATGGCTGAGTTTAGTGGATACAGGAAAGGACATAAGACCTGTTAAAACCTCAGCTGTCTTCAGAACTAACATTTCTCTGGCCTAGCTGATTGGCTATCTAACAACATGAAATCTGTCCAGTTTGGCCACCCTAGATAAAAAGGGCAAATCCAAATTAGCCAATTATTGCCCCATGTATATACCCTTGATTGTCAGCAGAGTAATAGAAGTGTTTGTTGATGGTGCTATCAGGCACCATTTATCAGCAACCTGTTCACTGCTGCTAAGCTCTATCAGGATCATGGCTCCAAACTTCATCATGGCCATAGAGACATACAGTGGAATTCTGGCCTTCCCCATGTTGAACAGAGGCTTTAGGAAACAATCTTGAAGCAGGTACTCCACATGTCCCTGCCAGCAAAACCTGCAAGCATCCAGCAGAGTCTTCATAAACTATAGGCCAGTTCTCTTAATAATTTCTGTATTGGTGATCAGTTAACCTCAGCAACTCCAGAGACTTTTCAGAGGAATTGGGAGTGAAAAGTGAATTTTTTGCTCCAGATTTCACAGCTGTGGAGCAGATGACCAGGGATCCCTTTGTGTTTTGGGTTGGCAGGTTGGTTTAAATGATGTAAGCTTGCCAAAGATGGCAGAACTTTGGCAATTTTTTTTTCAGAGCAAGCTTTGCATAACGGCTAAGTGAGCTGATAAGAGTTGTCAAAACAGAGAAGTGATGTCAGGTTATCCAGAGCTTTTGTATTGATGCGGATTTTGGGTGGGATGATGGCATTGTTTGCTTGATGCTGATTTCTTAATAAAACTCCTACTGGCTAATTTCATGTTAACTTCAACCAATGCAATGTGGTTATTAAAATTAAATGTTAGACTATAATAAAACATTTACACAAGAAACTTTTAACAATAGCATTGGTAAGAATATTGCATGCTCAGTACATAGAATACTAATCAGTGAAATCATTTGGCATGGAATTCATGTGATTATTATAGAAATATTTATAATTATTACAAAAATCAGATACATAAGATTTAGTTACTTAATAAACTAATGTAGTAATGTTATTATAGTGCACTGTAAATGAAAGACAAATAAAAATAAACAAGCAACCATCAAACCCAACTGGGAATAGCTTGCAAATTTACTTGTATTGAAACTGCTAAGGTTTTATGAAGAAAGGTGATTGTGTGAAATATTGCATTTATTATTATGTTTGCTAATTAGACATTAATTACATTGACCGCCTTATTGTATTTCTCCTTTGTCAGATTACAATCAGGAGACCCCAGGTGAGGCAAGTTCAAGACTAACACAACATGAAATCAAAGGGAAAATCAGAGATGGCAACCTAACTTAAAAAAAATTGTGGAGGAAATAATCAAATTAAATTAAGCATGAAATCCAATCAAACATTGCAATGGTTTGGATCTTGCTTTGGAAAAAGTAGTTACAATATCTCCTTAATATCCAAATCTGCCTTGCATCAGTAACACATGGAGCTGATTAATGATAAATATTTTGAGAGGAGCGAATCTGACACTTAAAGAGTGGATATTGAGCTCTTGTGTGTCTGTTAACATTCAATGTTTAAAAGAATGCTCCTAAATACAACAAATATGCACCATTTTCATGGATGGTAGAATGATTGCTGTCATAGCAAATGAAACCAGACCAGATTAACCCATATCTCTAGGCAGCTCTATTATTTTCAGTACACAAAAACCTCAAGCATAAAGCAAAATGCTATAGATGTGGAAATCTGGACAAGGAAGAATGGAGCATCTACTGATCAAAGAAGACTCTTGTGGCCTGTAAATGAGGTAAATTAAAGGAGAAAGGTGAGGATCTGTCCCAAGCAATGCCTGCAGCTCTCCATTTCCCAATAGGATGGTGCACCAGAGACCAATTCTCCACGTTTCCCTCCTCTGCAGGTGCTATTCTCATCAATCACACATGCACTGCACATATTTTATTTCCAAAATTTCTCCCACAGACACTTCTTTCACTTTGCACCATTGAACCATTTAATCTTCTGTTGTCCTCTACCCCCACAGACCTTGCTTTTGATTCACTTTTTCTGTTCCTTGTATCTGCTGAAAAGCTGTGCATGGAGTCGTACAGCAGAAGAGGAGGTGACTCAGCCCATCCCCTTTGTCAGTTTTTTGAAGGAGATATCTAATTAGTTCAACTTCCCTGTTCTTTCCTCATGGTCCTGCAAATTTTTTCTCTTAAAAAATGTTCTGATTTTATCAAACATTTACATCTGAATATACTTTTGTCAACCTCTCCTGTGTTGCATTCCAGCTCTGTCACTTTATTGTACTTTCCTATTTCTTCTGGCTTTTTTGCTGTTCACCTATAATATTTCCTGGTTCTGATGGGAGATCAGCAACCTGAAATGGTGACTATTTTCTCCCCATAAATGTTCCTAGACTTTGCTAAGTGTTTCCAGTCTTTGGTGTTTTTAATTTGACCGTGTCATCAGTTCATAAGTTCACCATAGTAAGACCACAGCCCATAATATCAGTGTTTTACTGGCAAGGTAAGTCTTTGGCCTCGTAAAGTTACTGAATCAGACTGAGGTGGATTCCTTATTTTCTATTTCTTTTCTGATGGTCTCCACAAACTTTCCATGTTTATTTCTCAGAAGAATTGTTTGTTTCCAAACTAAGCAAAGTCATTCTTCTGCAGTTCTTTTTTCAGGTTTTGTCTCCTGACACCAATTTAACTACCTTTTATTTATTATTAGAATGGCCATAGAATCATAGAGTTATACAACACAGAAATTGGTCTACTAAGTCCACACTGCCCATCAACCATCAAGTTACACTAATCCTATTACTCCTCCCAGATTTTATCACTGACCTACTTATGAGGGGAAATTTGCAGTGTCAAATTTCCCTACTGATGTGCTAGTCATTGGTATGTGGGAGGAAACCAAACAGCAGCAATCATCCGCACACAAAAAAAAAGGAGGCAGCATTAGTTTTCAGCAGAGAGGGGAACAGTAAGTATGGAAGAGTTAAACACACAGAAGACTTAAGTACATGATCACTGCTGGGGCAGAAAACTGGACAAAATGGCAGCTGAAGTGCTGAGAGACTACAAAAGAAGCCTAGAGGTGTACAATATGGTATGTGAGTCATTCATAGCTGCTGAAAGGAATGGAAATATTCTTTCTGCAAATAATATTCTTGAGGTAAAATATCATGTTGACAATGCGTAGGCACTGAATGCTGCTGTAAGAGTGCAAAAGAAGGCAAATTTACTGACTGAAACTGGCTCTGAAATATATCACACACTCACTAATCTGGTAATTCCACAAAAAGCTTTCGCTGAGATTGTACAGAATTTGGAACTGTTCTTTAACCCACAGCCACTTGAGACAGCACATGTAATCAGTAATTGGGAGAGATTATGCGTGAATATATTATTGTATTGAAAGATCTAGAAAGACATTGCATTTTTGGAGAATGTTTAGACCATGCATTACCAGATAGATTTGTGGGAGGCTTGAATGATGAATAGATCCCATCTAATCTGCAGGCACAAGAAACTCACACTTGATTTGGCTTGCAAGTTTGCAACCTCCATGGAAGAGGCAGACAAAGATGCCTAAGAAGTCCATCCATGGCCATGCTTACACAAAGGTAAAGGTAGCCTGCAGCTAAAAGGCTGTAGACACCATCGGGTGGACGTAAGTCACCCTGATTCTAGATAGAGATGTAATGTGTCAACCATTCCCCATATGCCTGTTCTTTTCAGAAGATAAAGCACTATATATGCCAGAAGAAAGAGCATATAGCAACAGCATACAACCCAGACACAGAAACAAACCAAAACAATGTTCCCAATGCAATGCCTTCACAGACAAGGAAATTCTCAAACAAGAAAACATAGAGAAGGTCTCTGCATACCGTCAAAACTGATGCAGGCAGTGCAGAATTTGATTTGTGCAGAATCTACAACATGAGTGATAATGACTGGAAGCAACAAGATTTTTAAAGTCACGGTACTGATGAATGGGAAATCATTAGTGAGGTACATTGACATAGTGGCAGAATGTTCCATAACAGGTAAGGATACTTATAACAAAAAAATGTAGTCATCCACCCCAACACGAAGCCATATCGCAAGGCCTCCTCAGGTGAAGTTCTGAAGGGATTTGGTCAAATATAGTGCATGGTATGTTATAATGGCCAGTGACTTGAATTGCTCAGTGCAGCAGTTGACTACATTGACCAAGTGATTGGGAAAGGATTTTCTAGGATGACCAAAGATCAATTGGACTTTTGTGTTGATGGTTTATCCAGATTCTCAAATGATGATTCTGATGTGGGTGCCACATCAGAACGAGAAGATGTTGCCTTTCCAGTCACAGTTACAGAACATGCTTCTGAAACAAGTCTACAAAAATAGTTTCAGAGGTTGGAGCAGTTTGTTTAAGCGTCTAATTGCAGAACAGTGGCAATTCTACAGCAGGAAGATTGAACCATCCACTGACCAAGGTTGTGTGAAGTGGGGCCATAGAATAGTTATGAGAAGACATATTTTGGATGAATTGCACACAGAACATGTTAGCATTTCAACAGTGTTTATAAGACATAAGTTCTATGTACAGAGTTTGCCAGGAGTGCAGATGACTTCAACTGAAGACATTATTGCTGAAATAGTGTCTTGCTCAAATGGCTGACATGAACATTTCCAAGATCCAGGTTGATTTTTGTCAGGAAGATAATACGTAGTTTCTAGCTTTCATTGACACACACTCATTTAAAAAAAAATCATTTTCTGCCCTTAAAGTGGTGGTGAGTCACCTTCTTGAACCACTGCAGTCCTTCTAGTGAGGTGCTCCAATGTTCTGTTGGGAAGGAGAGTTCCAGGATTTAGAACCAGCAACAATGAAGGACCAACAATATATTTCCAAGTCAGTGCAAGTTCGAGGAAAACTGTGGATGATGGTGGCTCCCTGCATCTACTGTCCTTGTTCTTTTTGGTGGTAAGGACAGGAGTAACCGAGATTAATAATGGCAGTGCATTCTAAAGATGGTATATACTACATCACCTGCACACTCATGGTGAAGAACAGTAATGCTCGGGGTGAAGTTAGGATGCCAATCAAGCAGGCTGCTTTGTCAAGCTTCTTGAGAACTGACATTTGCCCAGACAAGTGAAGACCATTCCATCAATATCCTGACTTGTGCCTTGCACGTGGTAGAAAGGCTTTGGGATATCATGGGGTAAGTCACTCACTGCAGGGTACCCAGCCTCTGAGCTGCTGTTGTCAGGATATTCATGTGGCTGGTCCAGTTGAGTTTCTGGTTAATGGTGATTTCCAGGATATTGATGGTATGTGACTTCACTACAGTAATACGATTGAATGTTAAGTGTTACTGATTAGACTCTCTCTTGTTAGAGATGGTCATTGCCTGGCACTTCTCTGGCACAAATGTTACTTGCTACTTATTAACCTATGCCTGAATGTTGTCTACGTCTTGCTGCATGCAGGCATGGGCTGCTTCATTTTCTAAGTTTGTGCAATCATCAGCAAACATCCTTACCTTTGACCTTATTATGCAAGGAAGGCCAATGATGAAGTAGCTGAAGATGGCTGGGCCTTGGACAATGCCCTGAGAAAATCCTGCAGTGATGTCCAGGGGTT
>JARFYF010000074.1:71453742-71463949 GCA_030265395.1 Rhina ancylostomus | reverse complement strand
TATTAATGTTTGAAGAGCAATGCTTTAATAGAAATGCATGGAATTTAGAGCACAGAAATCAGTCATTCAGTGTATGCTGCTCTTTATGTTCTACATGTATCTCCCCCACACAACTTTAAATTTTATCAGCTAAATCTCTCTGGATTAGATTTTTAATAGAATATATAAATTATGATCAGGTACTTATGGTTGTCACTTGCAAAGTGTAATAGGACCACAAAGGGTGTATTATTATCAAATAGGATAATACAATGAAAGACTTGTGGTTAATTTTGTCCCCCTCATGTTGCTTCTGTTTCTATTGGTGTTCTCTGGTTACCAACATTAACAATCAATCCTCCAATTTTGCATCAGTATTCTGTACGTTACAAAACCAGTCAAGAAATCTGAGGAGCATTGGCAGAATGTGGCCAGAGCCTTTTGCAATTTCTGGTCTAACTACCCTGAGCAACTATGGCCTCAACCCATCAGACTGGGTGAAGTTTCTAGCCTTAATCCTACCGACTTCTTAACTATCTCCCTCTTTTGGCATATTCCAAAACCAATACATACCTGTAAAAGGCTTGTTGACTATTGTTGATCCACTATATAAATCAGCAGAAAAGAGACAAGATCAAAGTAAAAGAAAAGGATTATAAGGAAGTTAACAAGGAAGTTCAATGGACTGTTAAACATTCACAAAATGAAACTTGCAAGTAATATCAGAACTGAGAACAAAAGATACTATTTATAAACAAAAGTAAGAAGAGAGTGTTTAAGGGCATGCATGGACCTGTTGGCAGTAACTGTAGGTGAACATGTACTGTACAATAAGGAAATGCCACACTTGTTATATGAGTAGTTTGTATCTATTTTCACAGGGGAGGAGAAGACCAAATACTTGTAGTAAACAGAGGCAAAAAAATTATACTGATTTCATGTCTGTAATTTCATTCAAAATTTAGATAGCATACACTGTGAAAATTTTACTAACACAGTTTGCTGTGTGAAAATAAATTAAAACTTTGCAATGTAATCATTGATTTTTTTTTCATTATTTCTGTTATTGCACATAATATCTTGTCTATTTGGCAGGTTTTGAGAATTCACATCAGAATAAAAGAAGCACAGTCATTTTGATTAACATTGACAATGGATTTCTTCCTTCTTCAGAAAAATACCTCACTGCATAGACTACTGAATAAGGAACCACTTTCATACTGAAATCCATTGTCAAAGAAGTAGGAGCAGGAATTTAGAAAATCATAATAGAACCAAGCAGAGTTGACATGATTTTATGAAAGGGAAATCGTGTGACAAATTTATTAAAGTACTCTGAGGATTGAATTAACAGTATGATAAAGGGGAATACATTGATGTTGTGTATTTGGATTTCCGGAAGGCAGTTGATATAAGGTTGCTATACAACGTAAGAGCTCATGGGATTGGGGGAATGTATTAACATGTTTAGAGGATTAACTCTGACAGTCAGGATAAATGGGTCATTTTCAGATTGGCAAACTGTAACTAATAAGATGCAAAAGGAATCGGTGTTGAGGTTGCAATTATTTATGATCTATATAAATGACTTAAATGAAGGACACAGGCAAATCTGCTGACTATTCAAAAATGGGTAGTTAAGCAAATTGTGAAGATGATGTAGAGCGTGTTCATAAGGATAGAGATAGATTAAGCAAGGGGGTATAAATCTGGCAGATAGTAAATAATATGGGTAAATATGTGGTTATCCACTTTGGTAGGAAGAATAGAAAAGAACATAGTATAAACTGAGAGAGAACACAGAATTCTGTGCTACAAAGAGATATGGGTGTCCTGGTACATGAAACACAGAATGTCAACGTGCAAGTGAAGCAAAGAATTAGGAAGGCAGAAATAAAAACACACAATTCTGGATGCACTCAGCAGATCAAGCAGCATCTGTGGAAATGGAAAATAAGCCAAAGTTTCTGTTCAGTGGTCTTCTCTGAACAAAGGGAACAGTTGGTAATCAAACACGTTTTAAATATAGAGGAGGAGGAGAGAACAATGGGAATGTCTGTGATAGGATGGAAACCAGGAAAGACTTAATGACATAATTTCTGGCTGAGAGCGCGTGGTGAAGACTTGCTTCAACAGTTCATCTGATTGGAGGAAATGGAATCATAGTATCATATAACAGAGCAACAGTTCTTTTTGGCCCACCACGTCTATGTTGACCATTAAGTACTTGTCTTTACTAATCCCATTTACTTGGTCTATAGCTTTTGATGCCTTGGCAATTCAGGTGCTCATTGAGATACTACTAAAATGTTCTGAGAGTACTTTCCTCCATTTACACCAAAGGCAGATTCTAATCACTCCCTGGGTGGAAAAAATTTCTCTTGCTCATTACCCTGAACCTATGCACTCTAGTTTTGGACACCTCCGATGGGGGAAATGTTTTTTACTATCTAGCCTATCTACACTCATCATAATTTTGTATATCTCTATCAGATTCCCCCTCAGCCACCTCTGCTCCAAGGAAAACAAATCTAGCCAATCCAATCTTTCCTCATAACAAAAAAGCTCCACCCCATCTTCCAAAGACAAAAACAGTCCCTCACCATCAAAAAAGTTGCTGGAAGCACTCAGCATCTCGGGCAGCATTTTTGGATAGAGAAAAGGTTAACATGTCAGGTCAGAAGTCCTTCATTGCTGAGTGTTTCCAGCGCTTGCTGTTTTTATTTTGCATTTCCAGAATCTGCATTCTTTTTTGTTTTCCTCCACCAATGGGAGAGGGAAGAAGAGAAAAGACTCCGCCCACGTGGGACATTCTCTCTGCTCTCCCGTCAGGCAGAAGATACAAGAGCTTGAGGGCACATAACACCAGGCTCAAGGACAGCTTCTATCCCACTGTTGTAAGACTATTGAATGGTTTCCTAGTACGATAAGCTGGACTCTTGACCTCACTATCTACCTTGTTATGACCTTGCACCTTATTGTCTACCTGCACTGCACTTCATCTGTACCTGTGGCACTTTACTTTGCATTCTGTTGTTTTACCCTGTACTACCTCATACTACCTCAATGCACTGTGTAATGAATTGATCTGTACGAATGGTATGCAAGACAAGTTTTTCACTGTACCTCGGCACAAGTGACAATATTATACCAATTACCAAGCCAATTTGGGATCCAGTTAGCCTACTTGCCATGGATCCCATGGGCTCTAATGTTTTGGACCAGTGTCCCACGTGGGACCTTGTCATAGGTCTTACTGAAGTCCACATTGGCTATATCATTTGCACTGCATTCATCAATACATTTTGCTACGTCTTTGAAATATTCAATCAATTTAATCAGAGAGGATTACCACCTAACAAAACCATGCTGACAATCTTTAATTAATCTCTGCCCTTCCAAATGCAAGTTAATCCCGTCCTCTGAATTTTTTCCAGTGATTTACCCACCACTGATGTTGGACTCATTGCTGTGCTCCTTGAATAAGGGTGCCATACTTGCTATCTTCCAGTCATCTGGCATGTCACTTGTAGCCAGCAAAGATTTAAAGATCACCATCATGGTCCCAGCACTCTCTCCCCTTGCCTCCCACAGCAGCCTAGGTTACATCTCATTAGTCCCTGGGGATGTATCCACCTTTAAGCCCTCTAAGATATCGAGTACCTCCTTTTTAAGTGGAGATTAATGACACCAGAGTAGAGGGAAAGTAAAAGGACTATTGTAATGGTAAGGTACAAAACCCTGCAGTTGCTGCAATTCTGGGAAAAAAATACTGGAAACATTCAGCAGTTTAGGCAGCATCTGTGGATAGAGTTAAACAATGTTATGATTTTAGGTTCATAAAATGTTAGAATCATATAGCACAGAAGTGGGCCCTTTCAGCCCACTTCATCCATGCTAACCAATGCTCTTCTATGCTAATCCCATTGGCCCGCATTAGGCCCATGTACTTTTCCAATTTGGGTACCTGCCTAAATGCCTTTTAAACAAACAGGAGGGAGATAGTGGCAGGGGTTGTTAAGAGTTCTGGAGAACAGACAGAAGAGTGAAGCTGAGGCCAGGATCAAATCAACCATGTTCTTACTGAGAGGCAAAGCAGGCTTGAGGGGTTGTTTGGCTCCTTTGTGCTATTACGATCTTATTTTTCTGTAATGACAGCCACAAACTGAAATCATAATTTAGTGTACTTTCTTTTGTCTTCTATATACTGCAAACCTCATAAGGACATTTTAGCATTATTTTGATTTGGAAGTTTTGTGTGTTGCTGCAATCATTAAAGTTCTCCATGCTATTAGTGCATAATATCATACATACCGATAACAGTGACATAATTGTCAAAACCTTCATTGAAAAACAACTTGATCCTGAAAAATTACCTGATCTATATTCTCAATACTGAAAAGATAAGATAATCTTTGCAAACATCATTTTATAACACAATGTTTGTTTCCAGAAGCTTTGGTTACCATGACGCTCCTTGCTAAAATGTAAAATGTACACCTCCAGCAGGGCTGGTCATCAATTCACGCGGCATAATCATTGCTTATTCTGCATGTTCAAGAAAAACAGTAAATAATGAAGATGTTGCCAAGCCTTCAAAGAGTATAAAATATCTCCTTCCATGCAATACTTGGACTCCCTCACTGGGATGGTGAATTTACCTAACAGCGACAGTGAACCATGTGCCTTTTGAACCATGCATCAGCCCGGTCAGTGCAGGGGGCTTGTGCCATGATCGGTTGAGGGTGGGAATCGCAAGGCTGGTATCATGATCAGCCATTTGGGTCAGTGGTTGTGTTTAGCTGCCATCAGGCTGGGATGGCAGGGAGACATGATCACACCCCATGCTGTTGGTGGCAGATATTATTGCAATCAATATCGTATATCAAAACATGGGTGATTTCTAAAGTATGAAAAAGTACGACCCATGTGTCCTAGCAATGTGCCTTTAAATCCCACAGGATTTTTTTTACCATCAATATGGTGGACACAGACTGTGAGTTAATTACGGAGGTCGTAAATTGCAAGGAGGCAAACAGCAAGTTTCTTCTGTTAAGTAATTAATGGATGTGATGTGTGTTTGATGACATCATCATGTGCAGAACTCATACTGATATCATTTCCATTTCATGAGAGTGCATCTCATCAGGACGTAACTGATCCAATATCCCAATTGGTGAGACTTTAATAGGTAATATTAAAACCAACATGAAATTACTTTTTATTTGCCATGTATGTACAGTAATTGGGAACAAATGGAGTTTCTCTGATCCACTTTCCAGAGAACAATTTTTAAGAGAAGTGTCCATAATATTAAATTAAAAAGCAATATTATTTGTAAAATGAGTGCTATATTATTTTAGTGACAGTGAGGCTATCCTTACTATTGCTAGGAAAATTAGATAGAAATTTTAGACATCTGCGTATATCCAGTTCATCACAGAATTCAAAGTTGATGTTCAATTTGGCCTGCTTCTCCATATCCTTCGTTATACCAACTTCTCACTGGAGAGACTTAATATTTAAATAATTTTCAAATGTGAAGTGTTTACCCACTAAACAGTCCGATGAAGTTAGAACTTGTCCATTCAAGTTAACTTTGTGGAATAAGTGTTAATTACAGTCAAACAACCTCATTGACACGATTATGTTGTCTCACTTATTTGAATTTAATTATTATGGGAGAGTATGAAGAATTAAATGGCTTTTTAACCTTTTTCTATTTTTCACTCCCTTGATGACAGTCCGTTTTGCTTTCTCTACATGATTTTAGATTGAATTAAAATTTCTTACATTAAAGTGAACATTCTAACCATGAATTAGACTCTGCATACCTCAATAAGGATACATCAATCTGATTAGTTGAAAAGTTACAGCTTTGCTTGTACTGTTAATATGGGGCCACAGTCTCCTAAAAGGCCATGACAATGCTGTTGCAATGATCTGAATTGCATTGCCAGAAAGAGTGGTGTGAGACTTTCGTAAGGGAATTGAATATAGGGTTGGAAAGGTTACAGGGCATGGGAAAAGGGCAGGGGAATAGTACAAATTACAGACCTCTTTAAAAACTCCTGCAGAGGCACGGTAGGCTGAATAGATTCCTTCTGTGCTGTATGGTTCTTTTATAGTCATGAGGATGATTCACATAATGTAGCATTGATTTCAGTCCTGTCATAATTCCTCTATTTGCTGCACTATTATATTATTTGACAAAATATCACATCAGTAAGGTTGTATCATTGATTAATCAGCTGCAAGATTCAATTCGCTAAAAATTGTTAATGTTTCTCCTAAAGTGTTAGAAAATTAGAACCAATCTGGAATTGTTCCCTTTTTTTAAAACTATGGATGTTTTATGCCACGTTTTCTTCCTGGGAGTGTTCGATGCAAGGAAAAAGTGGTGGTAAGATGAGAGGAGTAGGTTACATTTTAATACCCAAATCTTATCAATTTCATTTGACCAAGATGAATGAACAGGTGTCTTTAAAAGACTTTCTGGCGTTAATGAAAACCTCTGGGAAAAACAATAGCTTAATATCAATTTTCATCATAAATAATTTAAAAAATTGAACATGAGATACATGCTCTTTTTTATGCCACGCCAAATTTCCCCGTTCCTTTATAATGATTCTGTGAAACCTTCATTAAAACCTGATGCTTTAACGTGGTTCTGACCCCCAGCCCACACATTATGTGCTGAATTTCTGCCAGTGCTGAATTTGCAATTAAAATTCTAAGTGCAAGAAGATTCAAAGTCATACAATCATTTTCAAGGTTTTTGAAACTGTTCTCCTCACTTCAGCCATTGTGTATCTGTCTACCTTTGACTGTCTCTTAATATCATCAGATTGATTTACAATAAATATTTCCACATTTGCATTCTGTTCTTGAGGTGCATAAATGATGGCTTGAAGGCTGTATACTTCAATTTCCTTCACAAGGAGGTTCTTAAAGTGGGAATATGGCAAAAATGTGTTGTCTTATTTAGGCACTGATTCCTTTGTGATTCTCACTTAGTTAATTCTGACTTTTGTTTTCTGCATGATGATATTGAGGGTAGCAGGATATTTTAGTGTATGGAAGATTGAAATTAATTTTGGCCATTCAGGGCTTTAGGAAATTCTGGGTTACAGTGGTTAAGTTTTGAGTACCAGCAGCCTTGTAGTAAGAATTGAGTCTGGAATTGCTGCAATTTTCAGCTAAACTTCAACAATTATTCTTAATCAAAATCAGACCCAACAAGACTATTGTACTTTTCTGTAGTGGCACCATGATTGAGATGTCCTCCTTGAGCTTATTGTGAAAACAGCTTATATGTGCTATATACTGGCAGTCTGTGACATGTTAAATTTTAAGTAAGTTCATTGTTTGGTGACTGGCCAGTAATTACTCATTATTGTGAAGAGCAGATCTAAAACAATCAATAATGCACTAGGAAATTGCTGACACTGCAGCAGCGAATGCACTGGGAATGTAAATCAGAAATTACAACAGTATTTTACAGTATGCAGCACTAAGTGTTTAAACTCTTTTCACATGTGCTTGGTCACATACAAAACAGCTGAAAATCCTTAATGCCACAACTCACCTCATCAGCTCATGCCCCCTTTGCCGTTGTAATGCTGTGGGTGTAGTGTGAACCATTTACAGGATATACAGCAGCTGGTCATCAGGACTTTGTTGACAGCATCTCCCGAAACCAGCTGCAGGACACGGACAGCAGGCGTATGTGAAACCCACAACCTCCAAGATTTTCTTCTTTCTCTAAGATGGAATTTGTGGTTTTCTTATGCACCTGCTGACCTTGTCCTTTAAGGGGGCAAATATAGCATGCTTAGCAAGCATTGATTCATCATCATGGGGTCAAAATCCTGGAATGCTCTACCTTGCAGCACTGTGGGAATCCACTTGCCACAGGGACTGTAACAGCTCAAAGACTGGTTATGGACCATTCAAATGCCATTGTTCAAATGTGAGCAAATTGAGGAGAACGCCAACACGTACAATGAGTTCTGATGATACGTAGATCGCTGACCTCTGTTTTTCTCTCTCCACATATGCTACCTGACCTGTTGGCAATTTCCAGTAATTATTATTTTTATTACAAGTTCAGAGAAAGAAGTGAAAGCCACCAGGCAGGCACTCAGAATGTGTCTTTGGACCCTGGCATGTCTACAGAAGAATAACCTATTGTATATGCAACCACAATCAATCATAATTTGTTACAAATGCAGGATGCAAAAGAGCTCTGAATGATGATGGTAGTGTAGCGGTTAGCGTAATGCTATCACAGCACCAGTGACCTGGGTTCAATTCCGGCCGCTGTCTGTAAGGAGTTTGTGTGTTCTCCCTGTGTCTGTGTGGGTTTCCTCCGGGTGCTCCGGTTTCCTGCCACATTCCAAAGACGTATGGGTTAGGAACTTGTGGGCATGCTATGTTGGCGCCGGAAGCGTGGTGACACTTGCTGGCTGTCCCCATAACATTCTATGCAAAAGATGCATTTCACTGTGTGTTTTGATGTACATGTGACTAATAAAGATCTCATATCATATCAACTGTGAATTACAAGTTACTATCTTGTATTTCCAACCGAACATAATCATAACAGTTGTTGGTAAACTATTTAGAAATAAATGACTATTCAGTTCAGTGAATCAAAAAAAATATAGATTTATCTTTAAACATTCACAAATCTTCAATTTTAAAGGTATTGTAGATTTGGGGTAGGTTATGCTGAATACTGAATGGCATAAGTTTGTCTGTTGCCTGAAATACAATAAGAATTATTTGCTCCTTCAATGCAGATTTATCTTTTATAGAAAGCAGGGGTCAGCTTCAAAAGAAGGCATACGGCACAGATAAGAGGGCACAGCAGGCCAAACTGAGTGGAGCCTTTGAAGATGGTATTAGCTGGTAATTGGCAAAATTCTGTACATTTGCACAGGCTGGAAAGGCAAAATATGCTCGATGTTTCTGCAATTTGAAAAGCATATGTTCTATGCTTATCAAATGTGAACTACTGACATGCCCTATGCAATCCACATATTGTGCAAAACCATGCACATTATTTTATAACTTGTCCTCTTTTTCTTGCTGTACAATTGTCACAGGAGCAACAGATGGACTTCTCAGCAACAAGTCTCACCACAGCGCTCGACGTTATCATCACCTAAACCACACACCGGGTCTCTGCACAGTGTTGGTGATTCAGAAAAGGAAGTCATTTCTCACAGGTGTGGAAGAGACTAAAATAGGATTGGAAACTGGTAGCTGGAAGCCCAGACTCCAACAGTCCCTATTTACATAGAATTACATGGACTTTAGTTGAACTGCTTTGTGCTCCCACAACTTTTCAGTTTAAGTTTTAAAAAAAACCAAGGCAGATGCTGGAAATCTGAAATAAAAACAGAAAATGCTGAAAATACTAAAGAGGTTAAGCTGCATCTCTGGGAAGAGAAACAGACCTAATATTTCAGTTTGAAGACCCTTCAGTACTGGGAAGGAGACAAAAGCTTGTTACACTGCAGGAAGAGTGGGAGGGGGATATGTCTGATGGGGTAAAACCAAGGTGACCATGGGGTTAAGGTCATCTGGTTAATGAGTGAATGTGAGCAGTTAGAGAGTGAGAACATACACAAATGAGCCTAGTCAAAAGATTGGGGCATTGCAAAATGCAGAGTAGGTAGGGTTGGTGTGTCTTGCACTTCCAGAGGCAAAAACAGAGCAAACAAAAGGGCAGGAAAAAAACACTGAACCAATATCACAGATATCCCTCAACCATTGTTAACAAAGGCCTTGACTGCATCTCATCCATTTCCTGTGCCCCTGCTCACACACCTATCCTCTGGGGCAGAACAAGGATAGAGTTCCCCTGGTCCTCACCTTCAACTCCACCAGCCTTGGATTTGAACAGATCATTCTCCACAATTTCCACCATCTTCAAAGAGATTCCATCATTAGACACATCTTCCCCTCTCCTCCCCTTCCAATATTTTGCAGGGACCATTCATTTTGTGACTCCCTGGTCCACTCTAATGTTCCCATCAAACACTTGCCTTCTTAGGCCACCTTCCTTTGCAACTGCAGGCAATGCAACACTTGTTCTTTCACCTCATCTCTCCCCAAAATCCAGAGACCCTAACAGTCTTTCCAGGTGAAGCAGTGATTCACTTGTACTACTTCCAATCTGGTCTACTGCACTCAGCATTTACAATGTGGCTTCCTCTAC
>JARFYF010000074.1:71382868-71393747 GCA_030265395.1 Rhina ancylostomus | reverse complement strand
TACGATCAGTATGCAAGACAAGTTTTTCACTGTACCTTGGTACAAGTGACAATAATAAACCAATACCAATACCAATATGCATCCTTGTGCTGGCTGAATCTCCAAGTGCAGACTCCTCTGATCTCCTCAGAACCGTGTGTCATTCCAGCTTCTGAGCTGCTGTCTAGCGCAAGGTCTTGTATGGGGCAGTGTTGCCATGTTTGCCTTCATCTTCTGTGTCCTGAAGGCTGATTGGAGCTTCTGGGGTTGAAATTTTAAAAAGGTTCAAGGATTAGCATTTAGTGGCATGGATAACTAGAAACAGATGGCTGGCTTCTGAAAGCAATTTGTCATTCATCCCTTGTAAGGATGATACTTAAGTGAGATAGTAAAGAGGACATGCAGGTTTACAAGCCTGCGGTCTCCCTTCCAGCATTATCAGATGTCTCATTCCTCATTTATCCCTGTACAATATGTCCATTGTCTGCTCTTCATTTTGGCACTGCTCATGAATAAACTGTGGCCATTTTGCTCTGAGTGCCTATGTCCTGTTGCTGCACATAAGCTTGGCCTGCTGGAAAGAAATTTGTCAGCAATAGAATACTGAAGTTTTGAGTATGTGCACGGTGAGGATATGTGTTGCTTGGGTGTGAAAGATGTCAGAGGTCTGAGTGGGTGAAGGAAGCCACAAGTGCTGAGTACTGCAGTAGGAGATGGAACTCTGCTGTGATCTGTTCCTAGCCGAGGGAAGCAGGAGTTGAATATAAGAGAAGCAGTTAGTTAAAAGCTGAGCTGAGAGATGAGTAAGGTGACTAATTGTGGGTATCATTATGAGGTCAGTAATCATTGTGGGGTTTTGCAGCTATATCAAAGCGGCAATGGTTCTGCCACTAACATACTCTTCTACTTCTCTGTATGTGCATTGGCAACTTGCCTTGATATCATGCTACCATCTGGTGGGTAGAAGATCTCCCTTCTCTTGCCAGACTCCTCCAGCTGAACCGACATCAGGAAACTTTTGCAGTTTCTAATGAGTCTGCCACTAGTCTCAGATAATTGCTCACAATCACCTATCCTTTGAAATGTGTAGGTTGCCTGAAGGTGCCATCAGGTAAGGGCAAACTGTGTGCCCTCATCAATCGGCCTGCCAATGAAGAGGGTTAGTGCTGCTAGCCCAGCCTCTTTATTTGAATAAATGAGTTCCATGAGTTTGGGGAATCTTTGCAGTTTCATGATTACAAGCTTGGAGTGCAATGCCTATCTTGAAATAAGCTCAAAGCAATTACAATTTAAGGCTCAGATTAAATCACATGGTTTGGGCCAATTCCCCTTTCAGCTGGATCGATAGCCTTGTTAATTGTTAAATGGTTTATTATTGTCACGTACTGAGATACAGTGAAAAGCTTTTGTTTGCATACCATCCAGACAGATCATTCCATACAGAAGTACATCAAGGTAGTGCAAAAGGGGAAAACAAAACAATACAGTATACGGGGTTACTGTTACACAGAAAGTGCAGCGCAGGTAGACAAATCAAGTGCAAGGGCTGAGGTAGATTGAGAGATCAAGAGTTCATCTTTATCATATAAGAGGTCCATTCAAGGGTCTTTTAACAGCAGGGTAGAAGCTGTTCCTGAGCCTAGTGGTACGTTTTCTCAAGCTTTCCATCTTCTGCCTGATGGAAGGGGGGAGAAAAGAGAATGACCAAGGTTGGAGGGGTCCTTGATTATGTTGGTGGCTTTCCTGAGGCATTGGGAAATGTAGGCGGAGTCAATGGAGGGGAGGCTGGCTTGCGTGATGGACAGGGCTGCGTTCACAACTCTCAGCAATTTCTTCCGATCTTGGCCAGAGCAGTTGCCATATCAAGCAGTGATGCATCCAGATAGGAAGCTTTCTGTGGTGCATCTGTGAAAATTGGTGAGAAAGTAGAGGCGTTGGTGTTCTTTCTTGGCCATAGCATCCATAATGCTGGAAGTAAGTTTGCTTGTATCTTCATTATTTTGTACCTTATCAGTTTGGACTTATTTTAAATATTTTATTTACTTTGAAACTTATCCATTATTTCTGCCTGTCCAAGATGAGGATGTGACCTGGAATCCTAAGATTTGTGTATAAACATTTCTTGACGAAGTTTGTTGGAGGATGGATTTACACTATGGGAAGTTGTTTGGCTTGCAGAGAAATATCTGTGCACCTGCTACCTAGAGTCATGTCAACATGATATGTGCATATTTCTTGCACAATTCCTGAACCACCTCCTTGAGAGACAGTAGGAAGCAAAAAGATCCAGAAATATAATGAAAACAAAATAACTTCAAAAAGGTGAATAAAAGATACTTAAGATTTATGTATTGCTGAGCTCTGGGGCCCATTGCACACTGAACTCTTGATGAGGTCGAAAAAGCCTGTTAATTTTAATGGTTGGAAGCATGATTTGGAAACAGATGTTGCATTTCTAATTCACTGAACTAGTACACGATAAAGTAATTAAAAGAAATCCACAAATTGAGAACATTAACCAGCTTTAGAAAATGTGCAGATAATTGATGGCCACAGAGAATCTGAAATGAGTTGACTAGAGGCATACAGAAGGCTGTACACAAATTTGTATTTTGCAAAAATCTTCTAAATTAAAGGCTTTATTTTTCTGAACATTCAGCAGGTTTTGTGGTATATTTTGCATTTTGTTTCTCATGCACAGATTTTGCTTTAACTGTAATTAGTTTTCTGTTAATCCTCCCCTATAAAAATTTAGATCCTTTTGTAGAAATTAAAGTTACAGCACTTCATAAAAATAAATAATATACATAGTTCCTTTTCAAGCTTGCAACCAGCTTGACTTTACATTAGTTCCAGTTACATACAAATTGTAGCCTTACTGTTTCTTTCACACACCTGTTTCTCACTTTGTATTTTTCTTACATAAGTTCTCACCTCATGCCACCAATAGCACACTTCTTTATTTTCAGTGTCGTACAGAGAAATGTGAGTATTAGGCCGGATCACCCCTATCTTCAGTTCCATAGGGAACTGTTGGCTGAATGCAGCATGCAGGCCAGTTTGTTCCTGCACATTGCAATGTGGAGGTCAGGGATTAATTGCAGGAAAGATGCTAGTGCACCCAACTCCTGGTCTGCTGCTGAACACAAATGTACTGAACTGAGGGACCCCCAGTTAGCCCTCAGTTTTAGGCCAGGGATGGCTGCTGAATCTAATTCAGCCATACTCGCTCAATTAGAGTCACCAACCTTGATTGAAAAGCATAGGTCAGCTATCTATTTCCCTTTTCTTTATTTTACTTGCCCTTGAATTTTAATTAATGTCAAGCAAATAAATGTATTTATATGTAAAGTTATTATTTTTCAAATTATTTTATAATTTTTAAATGTTTCTGATCATCAAGGTTCTCCAAGGACCTCTGACAGCAGCAAGCTATCAAAAGGGTCTTCTGAGGCCCAGCTGCCATTTATGGATGGCTCCACCTTGAGGGAGGGGTGTATCAGCCAAGCCTCCATAGTGATTGGGTCTGCAGGTCCACAAGAAGCAAGCACTGCTATTGAAAAAGTATGGGAGGCAAGTGTGCTCAGTGCCCTAGATTAAGGATGATCAAGATTTTTGGGATTAATATAGATTGGTACTTGATGGTTAGTATGCACCTGGTGGGCAAAAAAGTCTGTTTCCTTGCTGTATGACCTTATGATTATTAATATCTCATGGCAACAATGAATGAAGCGTAGAAGTTTCATCTTGGCTGGGTCATGGCCAAAATGTTTATCCCCAACCACACTTTAAACAGGTAATTGTGTTATTTATTTCATAATGGGAGTTTGCACAAAAATTGGTTGCTATGCATCTTGCATTAAAAATCATTGGCTATAAAATTTCTGAGCCTTTCTGAGCTCATGAAAGGTTAAACATCAACACAAGTCATTTTGTTATGATATAGATTGAAATTTGGCCAAGGTTTTCTCCTATTATTTATTTTGAAGGCATTATTTATTTATTTATTATAAGTTATCTAAATGACTTAACATTGGCCATTTTCATTAGAATGTGTATTGGTCTGGCTCTTGGGAGGTAAGAGAAACATATGAAATTCTCGGGTAAAATGTTGACCCAACCCGGGTAGAAAGAAACTGACAAGAGATAACAGTGAATAAAATCACAGAGAATGTTGAATGAGCAGTAAAGTTACTGCTTTCAGTTTACTGAAGATCAGTCAGTTAACATTAACTGGGTAATGTCCAGTCCACACAACAATGAGTTTCACTGCCTTGCCCTCTGAACAGTGAAAGGCCAGTAAGGGGAAATGCATTCTAATTACTGAACAAATTGGTAATACTGAATGTATGCAGCCCTGAGATTGGTATCAGTTTGCACTGGCAGTGGTGAAAATTGTTATCCTATCTGTAACTTATGGTGGAATGTTATCTTCATTTGCAAATATAAGGGATTTAATGAACCAAAAGATTAATCAATGTTCCTGCAAGCTGGTGCCTTCGTGAGATCTCTCTCCTTGTGTGATTAGTACCATTTTCAATCACATAATTTGTTTATGCCTCAATATGAAAATAAAATGGCATCGAGCTTGTGATTTATTGATGATCTACTTCAGTATTTACTGACATTTTGTGTCTTGCCAGACTGAGTCTGGTTTGAATCTTCAATAGTCCGTTATCACTCCATGTTAGAGATCACAATTATGAATGCCCCAGTGAGACATAATTATTTTAGTACACTTGGCAATTGGAATCCTGGAAAAGTTGCTGTGAAATCTTTTTAAAATGATCACCTTTGAGAATCATTTCTGCTTGCTTCTGTAAACAGATGGATTCTTAATTTAGATTTGGATAATTTGTTCTGGTGGTTTGTTTGCTTTCTTTGGTGTGCAGTGTGAGAGTCATGGGAAACCCATTTCATTCTCCTTTCAGCAATATCAGTATCAAAAGTATAGCATAGGGTTCATGAACTTTGGAAGCCCCTCCCTCTCTGGACGGGCTCCTTAAATAGACAAACATAGTAGATTAAACACACATGTACACTGGCAGTTGGTGCTCCTTATTGCCTCAGAAGTCCAATAAAATCACTACCCATATGTTCATATTACTTGCTATTTGATCTCCAGTTAGTGAAAGTATAATGTTGCCTTTTAGAAGACCCTGAGGACACATGATATCAAGGCAGTGGGAGCAGAAAGCCAAGGAAGTCGCTGTCAAGGGTCTTTCCTTGTGGACCTGGATGCAGAACAACTAGTTTAAATTGCTCACATAAGTGGTCTGAGCCATCAAAAGCATCCTCAAAAGCCACGTCCTGCTAATTGCACCACTAGCTTCTGCCACTGCTGATCACCCACCTTCCAGAAATCTCTCTCAGACAGGACACGTGCCTAATATAAGGACTATAATAAGAAGAAATAAGATCAGGGGTAGGCCAAATTGCCTTTTGAACACTTTTTTGCCATTTATTAAATCTGTTTTCCCACCTGATTCCCATAACCCTTCTTCTTGAAATCCAAATCAGCATTGGCCATGAATGCAATCAATGACTATGCATCCATAATTTTCCAGGGCGGAGAATTTCAGACTCTTTGAATGATGAGATATCTCCTTATTACAGTGCAAAACACCCAATTCCTTATCCTGAGACCATCAAAGCGTCAAAGAAAGAATCAATAAAGAAGGAAGTCACAGCCCAGCATGCCATGCTAGGCCTTTGGTACAGATCTGCAATCTCTTTCTCATGGTTTTCTTTATTTTAAATATTTAATGCATTCCATTTTGGAAGTTGCAAGGCAATCTGATTCTTTTATCTTATTCAAGATCACAAGAACTTGCCATGTAATCTGTGTGAAGTTGTTACCAACAACCTGGAGACAATTCCTCCGATTTATGTAAAACTCTAATATCACAGATGAACAATCAGGTGCATTATGACCTCTAGTTCTGGATTCTCTGGAATAACCTCTCAGTATCTGCAATACAAAGTCCTTGAGAGGCAGAACTTGTTGGAAATTCCACCAATTCCATAAATTAGACATGCTTATTAGAACTGCACCAGGTTAGTTTGACCTAGTGCAGGGAACATGAGCCAATCATTTGAATGGGTGGAAAAATTTGTCAGGACGAATAATGAAAATGAGGTAAAATAAGGGGTGAATCTTCCCAGCTGTGACCAAAGCTTCTGAAGTGAACCCATTCCAATGGAAGTCGACCTCAAACGTAATGGACCTGCTCAAAGTCTGAGATCTACTAAGTGACAGATAGCATTGCATCTGTGATTGCACTCTGGCGTATTACTCTGGGGAATTATTGCTCCAATTTTACACCTCTGGATAAGGAGGTAAATACTGCAATAAATATTTTAATTGTTTTGCTATGATTTAATATTTTAATTACTGGTAATTATAATATGTCTTGATTAATAGTATTTAAAATAATTTTTAAAAAGTAACTTTAATTGTTTTTAAAAGATCAGACCCACATAACATGCTTTGAACTAAGATAAAACTTAATGCTCTCCCCACCTCCAAGGCTTCGCTTCTGTCAGGATGTTCTGTGGAGTGGGACCTCAGCAGTGCCTCCCTGGGGCTAGTTGCCACTGATACCTTGTATCCTGAAGCTAGGTGGTAAGCAAAGTCTGTCCTTTGCATATAGGCCAGATGAGTATGGGCATAGGGAGACAACAGATGGTGACTCTGGGCATCCAGCCAGGTCCAGAGAGATGTAGCCCAACCTACTTTTAATTATTTTACTTTGTTTTCAATGGCGAAAAGTGTTTGTAAACATTTTAAGTGAGTTGATTTTTTAGTTTTTATTAATTTTCGCAGTTGTTTAATTGATTTTTAATAGTTCTGAATAATTCTTTGGAGATTTGAAACAGTTTTTCATTAGTTTTCATGAACATTCAGAAGTATTCAGAAAGCTTGTTTGCGCTGTCCGTGACAAAACTGGGAGAGTGGCTTTGCCGGATGTCAAATTATTTTCAGCCATTTTGTGGGCCGGATTTGTTCTGACCTAGTTATGTAAGTATGGCCCTGCTGAACCTTGTTATTTTGGATCCGGATTCTACGTTTCAGCAAGATCAGCCTTTCAAACACAAGTGAAGCACTGTGCAACTCTGCAGGGAATGAGGAGGTCAAGCCACCCAATGTTCGGGATCTGTATGTTTCCAAGAGATGACATCTCTTTCTTTTAAACTTAACCGAATAAAGGCCCATCATTTTCAATCTCCCAGCTTGGGCCTCCTAGAAATCAACCTGGAAACCATTGTTGCATAGTCTCAAATGCAAACATGACAAAAATAAGTCCCTGAGGGGGCTTGACAAGGTGGATGTGAAATGGATTTTTCCTCATGAGAGAATCTAGAAAGAGGGATCATCACCTGTTAAGGCAGGAGTGAGGTGAAACTATTTCCTCTCAGAGGATTGTGAATCTTTGAAACACTCTTCCCCAAAGGGCAGTGGAAGCAGAGTCTTTGAATGTTTTTAAGACAGAGATAGTTGGATTCTTGATAAGCGAGGCGGTGAAGCATTAGAGCAGATTGACTGGAATGTGGAGTTAAGAGTCATGATCTTATTAAATGATGGAGTAGGCTCAGGAGGCTGAGTGGCCTACTCCTCTTAATTCATATATTTGAATCACCAAAATTGGGCACGTTTCACCTTGCCCACCAATGGAGCACTGTCAGCAATTAAACCCATATTGATTTTGCCTAATATTAACTGGTGCAATTCATTTACCCTTACAGGAGAAGGGGGAACATAATTAAAGGCAGCAGGAACTGTCAAGAAATCTATGTTACGGTGGTCAGTGAGATCGTATGCGAAGATTTGTTTGTGCACATTGCTCCAGGGAGTTCCTGGGGGTGCCTTGGCGAAGTGGCAAACAAAACAGTCTGTAAATTAATTGCCTCCTGAGTTTTAGATAGTTATATTACTTTCAATTGTTTCTTGACAAAAACTGACATGCTTATTATCAGAGGAATTGATAGAGAAGATTTATAGAGAAGATTTATAAGATTTGTAGAGAAAATATATAAAGATACCACCAGGATTGACTAATATCAGTCTTTAGGAAAGATTAAATTGACTTGTGCCAGGAGATTCTGAGGGCAGATTTAATTGAGTGTATGCAATAATCAGAAGGCTAGATAATGTGAATAGAAAAAGCTCATTTCTGTCAACATGGAGATCAATAATTACTGGGTATAAATTGAAGGTACTTGGCAAAAGCACTGGGGAGAAATTGAAAAAGTTAACTTTCACCCGGAAATCATAAGTGGTCTGGAACTAATTGCCTGAAGGTATGGTGGAAGCAGAAGTACTCATTATATTTTTAAAAATACCCAGATAAGCACTTAAAGTGCTGTAGCCAGTAACAGCTGTGGGCCAAGTTCTTTTTTTGTCTTCTTTTCCTCCTTCTTCTTTGATGGTCCCTTGGGTTTGAGGATGGCTTGCTTCCTCGCTGGTTCTGTGGGTTCTGAGGTGATTGAAAAAACCATTAAGAGAACCCAGACTCTGCCACAAGTGGGCTAAGAGATGATCGTTGAAGTGGGCAAATGGGTGGTTTGGGAGGTGGTGTCCTCCTTCTGCCATAGGTCTTCCATGTATTCCCAGGTATGGACTTGAGAATCTCAATGCCATTCAATATTCTGCCTCCATTTTGAAGATTGTGGGCTAGGAGTTTCCACATTTCATTGGGATGTCATACATTTTGAAGGAGGGTTTGAGAGCATCCTTGAATCATTTTCATGGTTCACCCAGTAATCTCTTGTCTGATGGAGCTTGGAATAGAACATCTTCTTTGAGGGACTGGTATCATGCATGCAAATAATCTGCCTTGCTCAGCAAAGGTGACCGAGTCTAATTATGGGCTCAGTGATGTTGACGTTGTTCTGGGAGAGGATATGGATATTGATTTGATGACCCTGCCAGTGGATTTTTGAGAATTTTGCAGAAACAAAGTTGCTTGTACTTCTCCAGGGCTTTGAAGTTCCTGCCTAGTAAACCAAGTGCTTTGTGTCAGAGTCAAACACTCCTTTCTTCATATGGTGAAAGGCTGTGCAGAAGTTGATGGCAAATATCACTTTTGATCTCTGACTCATTGAAAGATTTCTCCTGACATAAGGAAATTGGTTCCCTTTATCCAGCACCTCATTGTGGACCTTTATTATCGGAAGGTATTGTTGTTCACTAGGGGCAAATTGCTGGAGGATCCCAGTTTTATGGATACAATGTATCCATTCTCTCATCTTGGACCTCAGCTCTGAACGTGCATATACGCATGGATCATCATCTAGCTGCAGCCCAGTAACTGAGAAAGCAGTGACGTTGGTTCTGGAGTATAGTGAAGTAAGTCAAACAGTTTCCCACTTGTCCTGCAGATACTCCAGCAGGAAGCTCGTAGGTGAGTAGCAGCATTGTGGTAAGAAAGATTATGAAAAGTGTTGGGTCAATGACACAACTATGCTTGACAGTGGAATGTACTGCGGTTGGATCTGTTGAGAATCTGTTGGTTAAGATCATGGCTTGCATGCCATCATGTGACATCCGTAAGATGGAAATGAATTTTAGCAGGCAACCAAGCTTGAGAAGTATTCTCTACAGTTTCCCTCAATTGATGGAGTCAATGCAGGAGAACATCATACTGGGTGACCTGAGATAGCTTCATCCTGACCATCTCCAAGAACACACTCAATTTTAGAGGGGTCTCCTGCTGTCTGCCACAAGAGAGGTCATTGCTAAGGCCCTCTTCAGCCATTTGCTCCCTGAGGCTGAAGAACTGCTCCCAAATCATAGTAGGGATTCTGTCCATCTAAACATAGAATGGACCTGATCTTAAACACGTCTCAACTCTGAGGAATGCAGGACGCAGCAGCAATGACTATACATGGCTTTTCTCGTCTTCATGAAAGCTTTTGACTCAGTCATTCGAGAAGGACTGACTGTAAAGCATCCTTCTCAAATTTTGCTGCTGCCAGAAATTTGTCTCCATTTTATGTTTTGTTTAGTCTAATTGGTTGGCTTTATTGGCTGGCTGGGACACAGTGACATTATTGTCCCCTCTGTGTTGTAAACATTAATGATTCAGTGGTTCCCAATTCCAACCATGTATGGTGGAGGAAAATATTTTGTCATTTGTTTTTGAGCTTTAAGTTTGTGCTCTCTGGTTACTTATACTTTAGCCACTGGAAGTATTTTTTTTTCCTTATTTCATCTGCCTCAACTTTTTCATAGTTTTAAACACCAAAATCTCTTTTTTTGTCTTCTTTCTGCTAAGGAGAACAATGCCAGCTTCCCTAGTCCATTCAAGTAACAGTAATTCTCTACCCCTGGAGCTAGCTGTTAGGGATAAATCCAAAATGTCCTTTTCTTTTCTGAAAATGGGGTTTCCCCTCCACTGCTATCAATGCAACCCTCTCCGTGCCTCTTCCATTTCCTAGATATCTGCCCTAACCCCATCTCCCCCCCCCACCAACATAACAAAGATAGGGTTCCCCTTGTACTCACAACCACCCCACAAGCCTCCATATCCAACGTATGATTCTCCGCAACTTCTGATATCTCCAACAGGATCCCACCACCAGACACATCTTCCCCTCCACTCCCCTCAACACTTTCCCCAGGGATCGCTCTCTCCACTACTCCCTTGTCCGCTCATCCCATCCCACAATCCCCCTCCAGGCACTTATCCCTGCATCCATGCTAAGTGTTACACCTGTCCCTACACCTGCTCCCTTACCACCATTCAGGGCCCTAAACAGTCTCAATGAGGCAGTGCTTCACCTGTGAATCCATTGGGGTCATTTATTGCATCGGGGCTCACAGTGCGGCCTCCTCTACATGGTGAGCCTCAACACAGATTAGGAGATCGCTTCATGGAGAACCTTTGCTCCATCAGCT
>JARFYF010000074.1:71073286-71084819 GCA_030265395.1 Rhina ancylostomus | reverse complement strand
ATGTATGGAAAAATTAGAAAAGCATGTCGCAACGGCCAAATGATTCTTATGAGGGAATTTAGTATTCACATAGTTTGGGATAAAGCAGACATTTTGTATCTGAAGGAGAGCAAATTTCAGTAATGTGTTCAGGATGATTACCTGCAACAATAAGTCCTTGGATGGTTGGCCATTTTAGGTTTAGTAAAGAGTAAAGCACCAGATCTATTCAACAGTTAAATGATGCATGGTGTGGCGCAGCTGTAGAGCTTTTACTTCACAATCCCAGCAACCCAGGTTCAATCCTGATCTCAGGTGCTGTCTGTGTGGAGTTTGCAGGTTCTCCCTTTGAACAGGCGGGTCTCCTCGAGGTGCTCAGGTTTCCTCCCACATTCCAAAAATGTGCAGGTTGATAGTTAATGGGCCGCTGTAAATTCTCCAAAGCATGTAGTTGAGCAGCAGAATCTGGGGAGAGTTGATGGGAATTTGGGGAGAATAAAATGGGATTAATATAACTGGGAGCTTGATGGTTGATATTTCTGCTTTATAACTCTATGACTCTCTAACACATTTAATTCATACCAATCAAATTCAATCATTATTGAGCAAATTCTCCATATGGTATTTGAAATAGTGAAGCATGAAACAGATATGTAGGTTCTGAATTTGGGAAGGACTGACCTCTATGTTATGAGGTAGATATGGCGTAGGGTACAAAGGGAAAATCAGCTAATGGATAAAATGACAGCAGTTCAATGAGAGGTGTTCAAAAAGGCTCATGATTTATCAGAAGCAGTTTATAGCCTGAAGAGGCAAGAGGTTTACTTATCAATAAAAAAAAAGCAGCAAGGGACAACTATCAAGGAGATTGACAATGCAGAAGTAAAATCAACAATATCAAAAGGCAAAAACTGGTGCCAAATAAGTGGCGATTGGTAAGGATTTTAAAAGAAAAAGAACAGCAAAACAGGACCAAGTACTCATTCTCCCTACAAGTAGGGAATATGAAATAAACTTGTAAGAGATGTTGAAACCAGCACAAATTTGTTTTATGATTATATTCAATTTCTGGGGTAATGGGTAGGTGCTGAAACTAGCAGTGTTTATTGAGTGGTTTCCCAAAGTGACCCCCACGTTACAAAGCAGAGGCGTGGAAGTCAGAGATGAGCTGATTTGCAAATGATCCATGTTGAGGCCACGACGCTCTGTTTCTAGCTGGCAACATGTCAGAATCCATGATCACCCTCAAACAGAAGGGAGAAAGGGTGGATATCAGGAATGGGTGACCTATCGCACTGTTGAATGTGGATTACAAGATCCTGTCCAAAGTCATCGCTAATCAGATCAAGTCCATTCAGGGTTAGAGTTTAAAGAAAGCCATGTAATGTTTTGTATTTATTGCATTTATTTTTAATGAATTAAATTTAATTTTAAAATTAAAGTAATTGTTAGAGCTACAACTGCTCATTGTCTTGTTAGCGATTTAGATCTCAGGTTGGGAATGGCGCCTAGGATGGGTAGGTGATGGAAGTACAAATAGGCCTGGAACTCCTGATACATAGGCCTGATTTTTTTTCCCTCGGAGTTAGGTTGTGACCATTTCTGAACTGAATTTGTACCATCTGGAAATTTGAACAAACACTTCTGGTTGTGAGTCACCCTGTGTTCAAAATTAGATTTCTCTGTGTGGTATGCCATACATGATGCTGGGCTTTGATCTCACTCTGGCAAGTTTAATTACTTCTCCTTTGCCCTCTCCACAGACCTTCTTCTACCCAATCTAACTTCAGCCAGGGCCCTGACTCCCTAATTAGCCCGGTTTTCTTTCACTTCTTGCCCTCAATTCCTTTCCACCCCCCACACGAACTTGGTGTTGACCCCCAGCCAGCCACCTACCCATCCTGATCAGAGCCAAACCACTGGTTCTCTCACCCTCACCCTGACCTCCTGACCCAGATACCTTTCTTCCCTTTTTTGCTCTGCAGAGTGTGAAGCAAAGTGCTGGTAAAGCTCGCAACTAGTAAAATGGCAGGTGTATGAAAACCCTATGGTGCACAGCAGTTGCTAGGCCCCAGTTTTAATTCAAAGCATGGGGGATGGGAAAGGTGTTAGGAAAATCCACTCTCTCTGAAATGGGGCACAGAAAAGATTGTAATCATCGAATATAGATGGTGGGATTAAAAGCTACAAAAGTTTGCCAATAGCGTAAAGATAGGCAGCATTGCAGATGGAATCATTTAATTGTAGAGTGATATGAACAAGCTCAGCGAATGGGAAAAACTGACCAAAGACTTTGTAAATTGGTAGTTGTCAGGACATCCATTTTATTCATATTATCATATAATGTTGAAGCACTCCATTCAATCCATCATTCATAGGGCTCTCAGTGCAATCCTATCGATCCCATTCCCCCATTTATTTCCCTGTAATCTATTGTCTCAAACATGCCCACTAATGTCCCCCTGATTCTCCAACCTACACTAAGGGCAAATTAACCTACAGTGGCTAATTAACCTCACAACCCACATATCTTTGGGATGTGGGAGGAAACTGGAGCTCCTGGGGAGAAACCCATGTGATCACAGGGAGAATGTGCAAACTCCAGATAGATAGAAGGGGAGGTGTGTGAGACAGCTGCACTACTGCCCCATGAAATATCTAAAAAGGATTAAACAAATTTCTAACTAAATGGTGGAAAGCTGGAAACAGTGGAAGTATAGGAGGCTGTGGATACATTTACTTAGAATATTGAAATCCCATGGATCAGTACAGAAAATAATGAAAGGATAATGAAATGCTGGCCTTGACATTTTGAGTGCATTGGAATAGAAGCAATGGAACAACTGTCCAAAGCCCTGGTTAGACCACACATGGAATATTATAAGCAGTTCTGGGTGCCAAACTTTCGTAAAGATACAACCACAGGAAATTCCAGAAACATGTCATTTTTTGTTTCAATTACTTTGGGACAGGTATATTGGCCATGGAGAGAAGGCAGTGTAGGTTTACCAGAATGACATCTGAATGTGAGGCTTAATTAGAAGAAGTCATTACACAAACTGCTGTTGTCTTCCCAGGAGTTCAGGACGTTAAGATGCTGAATTGATTGAAGTTTTCAAAGTACAAAAAGTGAAGGATAAGGTAGCTGGAAAAATGGAAATCCTTGGACTAAGAGGGCCTTGAAGTTTAGAGGCAGGCCATTCAGGAGTGAAGTTACAAAGCCTTCTACATGCTGTGGATAGTAGAAACTTAAAAATTGGTGACTGATCCGAGGTACATTGTTAATTTTAAACCTGAGGTTGATAGATTTTTGTTCACCAATAGTTTACCAATAAGGATGCAGGTAAAATGGCTCTGTGTCTTGAACTGCAAGACAGGATCAAGGGGCTAAATTGCCTACCTTCGTACATATATATCAACTTTTGTGGGATAATTTTGAATAATCCTGAAGATATCTAGAGTCAAACTAAAATGACCTGGAGTCCATATTTCATTCAATATTTTCCAGAATGCTTTTCCATTTTGCACATTTCATTTTCTGTATTTTTGGCTCTCAAGCTTCCAAGCTCTCATTTCAGATCACTCATTCTATAACCTCGCTATCACGGCCAAGTAATAGTTCAATTAGCTGTACTCTGTTCTATACCAGGGAGGCATTTCACCACTTCTGGTGTATGAATTGGTTGCTGTTTGGCCATATTCTGCAAACATTTTGCATAGAGGTACTTGTAAGTTTTGGTCTTTGAAAACTAATAAAAAAGATTGAAAAAGAAAGAAAGTTTTGGTTGAGCCCCTCTGCAGGCATCTGCTGCCAAGCCTCCCATGCTCCAATGTACCCATATTGGTGAAAACTAATGGTTGGCATTGAACTACATTATCAAGTTGCGATCAATGGATGAGATGAAATATCTTGCTAATTCTATTTTGCTAACATTCTCCCTTTCCCTCCTTGCTGAATGAAGTTCCTTGGATGCATGTTGCCCCTATCTCTCTCTGGGTGTATAAAAATATGAGCCAGGAAGTGCATGTTCTTTGACTATCAGGATTCTCGCAGCTTCTAAGGGGCTTGGCTGATTAGTTATGGCTGTTGTCTCTTCCTTGACCCAGAGCTGTTGGGCTAATTACAGCAGACCTACAGGTGCTTAGGTGTCTGCTGAGGGTATAAAATCAAAACCTGACCTGACTGTGTTCAATCCATATCTGTCTAGACCACTTACACATACAATTTTTTTCCCCACATGCAAAGCAGTCATTACTGTGAATATAACTGTTCTTAAGCATGAAGCAAGTCCTCCTAACTTGGATATAATACTGGGTAAGGCTGCCACCACCCAAATGTTTTTATTAAAATATACATCCAACCTAAAGCTGACACATGCAGCATCAACATTTAAATGACACTTGGACAAATACACGGATAGGAAAAGTTTTGAGGGGTATGGGCCAAACGCGAGCCAATAGGATTAGCTTAGGTGGGCAGCTCGGTCAGCAAGGACAGGTTGGGCCAAAGGGGCCTGTTTCCTTGCTGTGTGACTATACAGTTAGGTTCCATCAGGCTTGGGTTGGAGAACTAGGTTCTTCTTGCATATGCATTCTTTTGTTTTTGTGACCTTCATGGTTTACATAACACAGCCATGTGGCAGAGGATCTCAGTGTGTAGCACGAGCATGAACTTCTTCAGCAGTTGGTCTATGTGCAACCAGATTCATTGCAATTTCTCATCCATTTCTTCAAGAGCTGCTGCAAAAGGATGATAATGCTAACTCCCTGTACCGGTGTGAAATTTCAGTGACTGATAAAACTTTAAATGCATTGCAAAGGCAATGATTATCATTAATTAGCTCCTCCATAAGATAACCTTTTTTTCTAAGCCATGTTTTTCCTTTCCTGTTCTTAGCTGCCTAATTATTATAAATGCAGCACCTTTTCTGTCTGAATTTTATGCGTTATTCGACCTTTGCAACCTTGACCTTCACACAAGACTTAAAGGTGACACGGTTTTTAATTTAGCTCGGTTGAACAACTGTATTCACAGACAAGATGATATTAGAAGTGGTCACCGTGAGGTTGGGATTAAAGTGAATACATCAGAGTGGGTTGTCCTTCAAATTAATCTTTTTATAGTAGGTTTTAAAAACTGATATTTTACGATTGGAAATTCCTCTCATCTTGTAAGTATAATTAGTATCAGTGGTTGTTTTGTTATAATTAATTGGCTTGCATACGGGCACACAAGAGTGACAGGAAGAGATCAGCTGGTTTTGTGAGCATGTCCTACTCAATCATTATGCATGGAAATCCAAAGCTCCCTAATCAACCATCAAGAACCAAAGCAACACAAGAGGAAATAAAGACTCTAGGTTATGTCAGGGAAACATAAAATCTGAGGAAATCTTTCAGTAGCCATGGGCTCCAAAAGGTAATATTGGCCATGAATACATTTCCCAGTATCCCATCTACCTTATGTACTCAGTGTACTCTACCCTTTGAATTTTTATCACACATCTACACTTGCTGGAGGTATAAACAGCTTGATTACAAAAGCACAATGAATAAGAGAGATCTGCTTACACTTAACCTAGTTCTCTTCATGCACAATGTATTCACATATCTACTGTTATCCCCAGCCTAAATAATTCAAATAGTCCCAAAAGAAAGACAACAATCTGGTTTCAGGATATCAATAATTTATTTGTGAATTTTGTGTGTTTCCAGAGTAAATAAACTTGCTTCTCTACTTGTATCATGGTAATTAAGGAATGTAGATTGAATTTCAATCTAGTGACCACCCACCATAGTTTGCTATGTCCCAAAGACCAAAACAGGATATGGGATTACAGCTGAGGTTAAATTAATATAATGCAGAAATTTTTATAGTGTTTATTTCTTGGCAATACAGACATACTTTTTTGGGGGGGCTTGTAGTCCTGCAGTGGTTGTTAGCCTTGAGAAAATCACATACTGTGACATGTAGATATTTTCCTACTGAGTTCTCTTCAGTTCCAAACCCAGCATGATGCTAGCTTTATTAATTTGCATCTTCATTTATCTATACTAAATGGCATCAGCCAGAAACACTCATTCCTCCCATTGCATCTGATTGTAGTCATTTTTCCCCTCCACTAGCATATCATTAGTGAATGTGTGACAGTCCTGTTGTGGCATCAATGGGAGGGCATTGTATTTGTGTGAGGCTATAGGAGTCGCTCTCTACCTCCCCTTGAGATCCATACCCTCCTTTGGCCGCCTGTGTAACATAACATTTTATATTTAGCTCCAACTCTCCTTAGGGTTCCTTTGTCACTGATATATAGAGCAAAAGTAAAAATAATTATATTCTATCTCCGCCAAGTTTGCTGTAGATTTTGATCAGTAGATGGTTTCTTTAAAGTGCATCAAGGACAATAAGGATGGCACAGTGGCATGGCTAATACAGCTGCCGTCTCAAAGCACCAACAACCCTATCTATGCCTTTCATTACCTTATACACTTCTATCAGATCACCCCCTCAGCCTCCTTCACTCCAGGGTAAACAGGCCCAAATTATCCAATTTGGCCTAAAGTGCTCCAATCCAGACAAAACCCTGGTGAATCTCTTCTGCACTCTTTCCAGCACAATCACAAGCTTTCTATGGCATTGCAACCAGAAATGTACACAATACTGCCAGGTCCATTCTTGATTTCTAGTGCTGACTGTGTGCAGCTTGCATGTTCTTCCTGTGTCTATGTAGGATTCCTCTGGGTGCTCCGGTTTCCTACCATGTCCCAAAAGCATGCAGGTTGGTAGATTAATTGGCCTCTGTACATTGCCCTCTATGTTTAGCTAAGTGGTAGAATATGGATGAAGTTGGTGGGAATGTTGGGTTTAGAAAATAGGTTTAATATAAATGGGTGGCCGGAGTCAATTTGGTGTGGTGAAGAGCCTGTTTTTGTGCTATATGACGCGATAACGATATGTTGCTGTTTTTGTGTCAGTTTTAAACTGCTTCTCATTTATCAAACATTTCTTCTTGGAACATACAGCACATATACACTCTAGAGGATGGAATTGGAAAGGATATTACTTATTAAAGGACCATTGTCTTACCTGCTTTCTTACAGAAATTTTATATTAATACCTGTGTTGCAGAACCTGGATCCTGCAAGAGTTCATTCATTCTAAATCACCCTTCTGAAGCATGTAGTTTGTTTATTAAATGATTGCTTATGTTACAGTTCAGGTGTGCATTATTGTCAAGTGACATTACTAGCAACCAGATTTTATCTTTTGGGAATTATGGACATGCCAAGAATATTTAAATGCAGATCATGTTAAACATAGTTCACAGAGGAATCATCCCTAATTTTTAAAATGTTTTTAAATGAATCTGGGTAGAGTTGAAGAGAACGTGGAGATAATATAAAGTGGAAATGCAGATTATTGGACGTGTTTACTTATTAATGTAAAGATAATATCTGTACTTATGCAGCATTGCATCGGAAAACCCTTCATTACTTTGGAAGTCGACAACTCATCCAGGAAAACTGAAGATCTTAAATGCTCCAAAAATGTAGTTGATTTAGCATATGTTTATTTCTAACTCCATAAATGCAATTAATTTGAGGATATGTTTTAAGATGATTTGTGTAACTCCAGGAGTACTAAAGCTGATAACAGTATGGTAATAGAGTGGTTGTGTTTCTGAACTAATAATTCATAGAGTGAGATTTCAAATCCCACCATGTCAGTGTGGGAATTGGAGATAAGTTGTTCAATAAAAGAACTGTTTCCGTTACAAGTGTCATAAAAATCTGACTGGTTCGGTCAAGTCCTGTAGGGAAGGAGGTCTTACTTGGTGTGGGTTATGTATGAATGCAATCTCACAATGATGTGATTGATTCTGAACTACTATCAAATGGTCCAACAAGCCACACCATTCTAACCAGTGATTACAAAGTGCAAGAGCAAAATACTGCAGAAGTTTGAACTCTGAAATAGGGAATGCTGGATATACTAAGTTGGTCGGATGGTAACTGCGGAAAGAACAGAGTTAATGTTTCAGATGATAACCCCCTCATCAAACTACAAAGAGCATATGGATTGCATTCCAAGAAGGCAGCCCACCACCATCTCAAGGGCAACTAAGGACCAAGTGATAAATGCTGACTTTGACACCCACATCCTGTCAATGAAGAGCTGAAGTAAGCTGACAGCATGGATTCCAGATTGAGCCAGAGACCTTCTGTTCTGTGTGAGGCAGCTATTCACTAACTTGCTTAACTGTCAGGGAAACCAATTTCAATGTATTGCCAAGCTGTTTGTAATTAACTGTAAGAGACCAATCAGTGTGTGGCTTTCGCATTGGACAATTGTGGACAGATTCAGAAGTGGGAAACTTGGTTGTTTATTATTTTCCCCAACCAGAAGCTATTAAGACCAAAGCAAATCCCCTTGCTCTTGTCCCAGGTAAAGTGGGGCAACTCAGTAAAAAACTGAGGTCAAATGTGCAACCTTGTTAATTTTGGTAGCTTTGTCACACATTTGGATAAAAGTTACCAACAAGCTTTTTTTTATCTCTCAATGGTTTTCAGTTTAGCCTCTTTCTGTGATTTCTTTCCCAATTGTGACTGAGAAGGTCAGTGAGTTATCATAATCAAAAAGACTACGATATGAAGAATTTTGATTCTTTTAGTTTGATTCTCTTCCTCTGAAGTGGGTGAAATTGCACGAAAAAAATGTTGGAGGAAGTTCCAAAAAAATTCTCACAAGGGTTGAATTATTTTCAAGTGACATTGAAGTTAGATTGTTCAATTTCTTATTACAAAACTATTGAATAGAATCCATAATTCCTTTTAAATTAGAGTTAGGTAGTAGCTTAAACTGACATCAGTGAGTGGCCTACCCAAACACCAGGCTATCATGGTCGTAGTGCGGAATATTCAAAAGCTCATTGCACTGAGGAGGCTTGTGAGGCTTCGCTGAAGCAATCTTGGAGCAAGGGCAGACTGCAGCAAGGCACATTGCCATTGTGCCTTGTGCAGCTGTAGGCTGTCCTAAAGTATTTACAGCTAATGACATCATCCCTGCAATGTAGTGACTGCTCTAGCCAATGTCCAAATGGAATGTGATCATGACAGATCTGTTTTACTGAAGCTCTGGAAGGATAAATATTGGCCAGGACTCTAGGGAGGACTCCCCGCTGCTTCTTTGAAATAATGCCACAGATATTTTACACACATCTGAGAGAACAGACAGGGCCTCAGTTTAACACCACGAACCAGCACCTCTGACAAAATAGTGTTATCTCTGTGCTGCATTAAAGTCCAATCCAAAGCTTTGTGCTCGAATCTCTAGTCTTGTTCTGGTCTCCATTTGAGGAACTGGAGACTTCACCATCTGAGGGGAGTGAGAATGCTCTGACTGCACTTCGTCTGACAAGGAGCAGAATATGCTTTGACCATGCTTCTGCAGAGAGCAGATGAGATGACAGGCTAAATGGTGCGTGGCTCTAAAAGTGCATCTCTTTGCCCTCTTTTTCCTGTGTTTTTCTTGTTTCTTATCCTGGTATGTGTGTAGTTGGTGAGTGATTTATCCATGGAGGCAGGTCTGAGCCAGGATTACCTGCCTCAGCAAAGTTTTTTGATAAATCCACGGATGGGAGTTTGAATGAACACATGGGAAATGCCGAGAGTTATCAGTGATTCACGCATGAGAGAAATGGAAACCCACCCTGTAAATCTCCCACTGAGGGTGCCTCAGTGTGTTGCATACTAACCTCCTGAGTCAACAGAATGTGAGCTCAAGCCCCACTGTGGATTTGAACATGTTACCTTGGTTAATCCTTCAGTTCAACACCATGGGGATGTTGGACCAAGGCCGTGCATGCCTATAGAGGTGGATGAAAAGGATCCCATGGCCACATTGAGAACAGAACATGTAGCCCGTTCAAGTATCCTGACCAAAATTCTTCAGTCAGTTATATAAGCAAACCAGACTACTGAGTTGCTCATTAATTTGTAAGGTATCTCAGGTAACCAGCATGATTACCCACACCACTGTGCCTGTACTTTAAAAGTAATCCATTGGTGATAGAATACTTTATTGCATGTGGGTTCTGAGCATTAATGCCTGATGGATGTGAATATCCCCTCACATGGTTCTGAGAATCAGTTGCCTGAGGCTGTGTGAGGAGCAACTGTGTCATTACATGTTCGATTGTCGATCACCCTGCAACTTTTCCAGTTCTCACTCTTCTCCAAGCATGTGAGAAAGCCACAAAAACAACAGCCTCAGATAATTTGTATGAAGCAACATTAGGTTGAAGAAAGTAGACCATACACCCTGGGAGAAGAAATTCACTTAACATGTTGGCCCCATTGTAGCACGTAAATCATTTCTTACTCAAGGAATAAATATGACATGCCACCACAGCATATTCTCGAGAGTCCATGCTCTTAGTGAGGTATTGATTATGCTGTTTTCTGTTTCAGTCAGCTAAATGTAAAGTAAGTCTGCCACCCAAAAAGATCAAATCATTTTGCTTCACTTTCACCTTCCCAGGTTGCAAGCGAGATTTGTAATTTTAAAAAAAAATTCAATTCTGGCATTTTATGCAGGCAGTGCTTCTTATTTCAGCAATGCACAACTTAACCAATTTGAAACAAATTTTTGCCTAATGAGAAATCACACAAAGATAGTTTGGCTTGCTTGTGACAGGAATAGTAACACAAATACAAATATGTGATTAACATTTTCAAAATAACAGAAATGTTATATTGAAAACATCCAAGAGCTCAGTGTGATATGATGGAAGTCCTTTTCAAGTGTTTGCAAATTTAACGGAGAAGGCATAATAAGTGTATACCCTGTTACCAATGTTTTATATGACAGGATTTTATGGCACTTTGACACATGATTGTCCCAAATTTTAGTTTGGCTTGAGATTTCCCCCATTTCGAAATGGGAATGAAGAGAGTAGGCCATTTAGCCCCTTGAGCCTTTTCAGCGTTCATTGAGAATATGGCGGATCTGCAACCTAACTCCATGCGTCCACCTTCCTGTCCATAGCCTATAAAAAAAACTTTAGTTAATAAGTCAATCTCAGTTCTCAGGTATCAATTGCTGTTGTGGAGGAATTTTTCTAATCATTCTGAAAAAAGTTATTTCTATTTTTGAGATATACGTTGCTTTTTTTTTGGAGTCTCCAAAGGAACTAGTTTACCTCTTTCCAATCTGTTCCCCTTCAACATCTTGAAAACTATAATCAAATCATCCCTTAAATTTCTAAATTTTAATCCTTGTAACTTAATCCTTGCGAACTCCAGGTATCAGTCTGGTAAATCTATGCTGCACTCCCCCAAGGTCATATCATGCCTTCCAAGGTGTGGTGACCAAATCTATCTGCAGCCCTCCTGATGTAGTCTAACCAATGATTTTTAAAACTGTACTGTATCTTCTAGCTCCTTGCATTCAGGCCCTTGGCCACCATTCTACACTGTCCTCTCCTACCAGATTCCTCCTTCTTCATTCCTTGGCCTCTTCTACCTATTACTGCTCAGTTTATCACATTTTGTC
>JARFYF010000074.1:70978596-70994829 GCA_030265395.1 Rhina ancylostomus | reverse complement strand
AGGGACAATGAAGTTAACTTGAAATTGTTGGGCATAGAGGAGTTTCCTCTCTCCTCTCCCAACTCTGGACCTCTCACCCCCAAATGCATCGCCCCACGTGCACTCATGTGACCTGCCAGGGTGACTCACTGTTAGTGGGGCAGGCAGTAGACGTGACATTGGTCAGGAAGGTCACTCATTTTTGATGGTTAATCAAGTTAAAATCAGGCTCAGTATAAAATGAACAAGACTTAACTAAGGAGGTGAGATGCAAACTGAGATTGAATTGGTTGCACTGCACCAAAAGCAATGTTTAAAATAAAACTGGAATTCTAAATTTGAGTTTTTGTGTTCTGGAAAACTGCAGGGGGGTAATTATTAATTTTCTGTGTTTCTATGCACATTTGGAGATACTATGACAGCTGACTTAGCCATGCCTCAGGCTTTGCCAGCTGTTAAAGATATCATGGAATGCTTCTGAATGTGCCTGACAATTAGAAACATTAAAAACTATTAAAAATCAATTGAGCAATAAAAAAATCTTTAAAGTGCTTTTGAAAAATCAAAAACATTTAAGCAAACTCAATTAATTCAAAAACTAAATTGCTTTGCACTTACTCACTGCCTCGCAGATGTTCTACTCTATTAAAATGAATGCATTTGTGTGTGTGGTGAAGATACAACAGGCAGATTCCCCGGTGTAATTGCTGGGGAATTGCAGCATGTTTCCACTCCACTCCTGGATTCCACACAGAGTCCAGTGTCAGAAAATCACTGGCCAAGAACTGGCAGAGGGTTTGTGACTTGAACATTCATGCAGGAATCCCAAACCTGGCAGCACTTGTGAGGTTGTCAACACACAGGTATAATTTTCCTAAAACAAATACATATTTGCAAGTTATAATTTGTATCCCTGCATCAATTAATCCATTAGTGGAGAGAGGTCAAAACTGGAAGAAAGGAATGTTTGGTTATTGTGTTTTTAATTCTATAAGAAGTGAAGCAACAATTGTATGCTGTGTTGCTTCCTGTTGCCCTATTCATCAGGGCTTAATGTTAGTGAATAATAACCAGAAGCTATTTATGGTTTTATTTCCACTTCCAATCCTGTAAATGTTTTATGTGAGCTTCAGGTGCCTTGACATTAAAATCCAGTTATTATTATATCATGTAAAAGCTGTGATCCTACAGGGGAAAAAGATTTGTATTGGTCACTTTTCATTGTGATCAGAGAATTACTTGTCTGTTTTCGACACCAATTATTTACTTATAAAATTTGGGTCCTCAATAGAATGAATAAACTGTGAAAGTACTCGTCTCTTTGCTTCAACCTGTACTTCGGGATAACAATACTTGTGTATCCCAGTGCACTTCAGAAGAGGAAGTAAACAAGTGATAGGCTTTTGCTGGAGGCCTGGTAGAAACTTCATTTAAGAAAGATGTGTTATGAAAAAGCTTTTTTCAGGGTTGGGGGATGTATACAGGGTCAGACAGGATTAGGGAGCGAGTTCTGCAGGTTGGAGTTGAAGTGGCTGAATGTAATGTCCAAGAGACCAGATCCTGAACACTATAAGGAAGGAAGACTAAAGTGCATTCACATCGGTTAGGCATGAAAGGATCTGTAGATGAAGTTGAGGATTTTCAGTTTGATCTATGGTGTTAGCTGTATAGGCTGTAGAATAAGTCCAAGAACAGGATGGGGAATATACGCACTGGAGTTTTGGGAAAGATTATATACTGACAATAGCCTATGTAGCCGTGAATAAAAGTTCCAAGAACAGATGGCATAAGATAGGGTTTGGGGCTAACTGTTGAGGTGTTAGATGGGAGTGGGCAGTAGTCAGTAGACAAATGGTCAACCTGGAGTCAAACATAACCGTGAGAATGCAAGCAATCTGGAGGCTGGAGTAACCAGTCGGGGACCAATGATAAGGTTATAACGGTTTTTGACAAAAGAAAATGATGGCTTCAGCAGTCTTTGAAATTTCCGTCAAGGCATCAAATGTGACAATATCATGCTCAGAGAAGCTGAAGCAGTGTTGGTCTTGTGGTAGGAAGGTATTTCTCTCATTCTTTTCAAAACCAAATGGTCCCAAGTCCAGTACTGATTGGCCTAGAAACTCTTCTGCTTCAATAATAACATTTGTTCTTTGGAAAGGGGCCACTATAAACTCATTCCCTTATCAGCCATTCCTTTAATTTAGGACATACAAATGACTGTATCAGTGCACAAATACAGTTATCTTTCATCTCCTATCTTCGTGAATGCTTTAACTCATTTAAAAATGTAGATTGATGACACCATTAACAAAGCAGACAGAGTAATGTAATTTGAAAGTATTAAAGTCCACTGCTAAAACCAAAGTAATTCCTGGATTTATGTAACAGATTCGTGCTGGATTATAGAAATTGTTGATCACCAAATTCTGGTAGCATATTTAATAGGAACTGGATTAAGTGTATAGCCCTTGAATTCACTAGGCACAAGAGACATTTGCTTCATCTCCGGGTTGGCTTTAAACTCATGTTGAAGAGATAAAGGCAGATTCTGCATAAAACCACTCCCTTAGGATGTATGTTTAGTCTGCTTGAGATTTATTCAGGCTTACATTATTGTTCACTGTCGTTCATAAGAAATCTCAGCAGTAATGTTTGTGAAGTATCTTCTGATTTTTAAAATAACAAGCTCCATATGTGAGAAGTGATTTATACCCTCTTATTAATCCAAGACCACTGATGTCCATAGTGCCTCCTGTCACTTAGTTGACCAACATCTTAGTTTCCAACCTAAGAGTTGGAAAGAGGGAAAGCTAATAACAACTGGTTTGTGAAAGCAAGGCAGATCAAGAACTTAACGGCACTAACATGATACAAGGCAGCAATCCCACAGTGAGGAATTTCTTTTGTTCCTTTCATTTGTGATGGGACCGCTTAATGATTTTGATAATATATTTCTTCAGAATCAACAACTGGGAAATCAAGCACATTTGATTGTTCTATGCATTACATTGGTATTGGTATAGGTTTATTATTGTAACATGTACCAAGAAACAGTGAAAAGCTTTGTTTTGCATGCCATCCAGACAGATCATGCCATGCATAATTATACTGAGGTAGTTAAAAAGAAAAGAGTGCGGAATAAAGTATTGCAGTTACAGAGAAAATGCTATGAAGGTAGACAGATAAAGTGCAAGGGCCACAACGAAGTACATTGGGAGATCAAGAGTTTACCTTTTAGTGTATGAGATGTCCATTCAAGAATCTGATAAAAGTGGGATAGAAGCTCAGCTTGAACCTGGTGGTACGTGCTCTTAGGCTTTTGTATCTTCTGCCTGCTTGCAGAGGGGAGAAGAGAGGATGACCAGCGAAGGAGAGGTCCTTGATAATGTTAGCTGAAGTGTCGACAGAGTCAATGGAAGAGAGGATCCCTATTGATTTATGGTATTTTGATTGACAGGAAGCAAGGTGTTTGGCCAAACAGGGAGAGACTTGGCCACTGACGTTGATATTTTGCAGTTTAATAATGGCAAGTTTCTGGATTGTGATATTTCCATGTGGGATGGTAACAGCATCCAAAAATGGGGGTCGCAAGTGTAAATCAAATGAGGAATTCAGGAGAGTCTTCTTAGAGTGGTGAGAATGTGGAATTTGCCATCACATTGAGTGACTGATGATTGAGCTTTCCTTTATTTATTCATCACCAATCACCCTTGAGTAGGTGGTGGTGAGCTGCCTTGACCAGTTGCTGTCCTGATGAAGGTAGTCCCACGCTGCCTCTAGATCCAGCAACAATGAAGGATGGGCAATATATTTCTAAGTCAGGTTGAAGAAGAACATGGGTATATTTTAGGTAAAGTTCAATAAGTATGAACCTTGCACACATTACTTTTCAGTCAGGAAAGAAGGGGGGTCTGTATTTTTGTCTGTAAACATGGTTACCTTGTGTTCATCGAATTAGAGGTTCAATATGTCTAAGAAATAGGAGCCACTCTGCTGAACTTGGAGGTTGTATAAAGCCAAAAAGTCAGGGTACAGGTTTCAGAGGAACTGGTCATCTGGTATTGGTGGTGTTTGTACAAAGCTGTAAACTTCAGAACTTGGTGCCATATATTTCATTTTTAACAGTCCACTTTGTTTTCTCCTCTACCACACTTAAGTTTTGTCTATTCTGGCCATTTGTTGATCTTGGCAATCCCATTGACAATGAAGTCAGTTAACCTCATTCTGATCTTATATGAATAGAACACAGTAGCAAAATGAAACTAAGGCTAACAAATGGGGTTAATGTGCAAGTTAGCCATGACCAAAACTAATGCCAACAGAGGGTCAAAATACTCAGCTACCCCTTGTTGCTTGCATGTTCATGTTGCCTAACAGAAAGAAGGTGGTGCCATCCTACATATTCTTCAGAAAGCAATAATTGTCACTAAAATTAGTTGTTAGATATGGGCTTTACTAGCTAAAGTAGTGAAGAACAATGACACAAATTTCAGTTCAAGAGAGTCTAACAGCTGGGGAAAATGTCTGGCAAAGTGAGAACTGGAATCCATATCAAATATGTTACACTCAATGAGAATATGAAAGGGACTACCTATTGGTTGGCTATATAACAATTCACAGGACCAGATCACGTCGCTCGTTCAAGCTTGGCTTTCAGGTATCGAAACTGAAGTAAGTCATAGACCTCTGCGCATGCATGTTCAAATGTGATATCCTAGTTCTGACTGATGCTGCAGAAGACTGAATCCATTAGTTCAGTCCCTCACTATACTGCACATGGAGCCCAGCAGCAGGCTCACTCACACTGGAATCCCCCAGCACTTTGCCTCTTGAATCCTGCACCAGGTCAGATGAGACACAGGATCTGAGACTCTATTGATTTCAATGGGAATCAGAGGACAAAGGTTTAGGAAGCAATGAAGTTACTCCATAAAATTATTTTGTCTTACTTTTATGTTTTAATTACTTAAGTTTTATGTGTATTTAGTTATTTTTCTATTTTGTTTTTAATTTTATAGGTCTCTGAATCTGAGAGACATTTTAAAATCTATTTAAACCAATTGCAGCTCATGCAGTTGGTAGAACCATGACACAAGTTTGCCGGCTGTCAAAGGCTGTGCACTGCACTGCACTGGCTGAAACCATTCACCTCTGAGATCACATGACAGCCCTTCAGGATGCAAATGGCCGGTGAGATTGGCCTTGCACATCCAAACAAGCAAAATATAGGGCTAATGGGACTGGGCCAGCAAGATTTGGCCCAAAGATCTGATATGCTTTTTAAAGAAAATGGAGTTCAAAATATTAACTAGAAAAGTACACAATTTATTGAGGACTGTCATCTCTTTTCCTACCTCTTTGAATTTTAGTATAATTTAAAGATCATCTTCGAATATGGTTTTGTAAATATTTAGTTCTGACCCAGTGCTTTGGTAAAATGGCCAATTTTAAGATTCTACCAGATAAGATGGCACCTCACTGTACCTGATTCCTTGCTGTGTTATTCAGTTCCAAGCCAGTTCACCAACTGCAACCCTAGGGAAAGTCTCCCATCCATTTTCTGTCATATGTCCAATCCATCCCTCCCCCAACTTTCTCCTCAACAAGCAACTAATTTTTTTCTCTCTTTCCCAGTTCCGAGAAAGGGTTGTTGACCTGAAACGTTAACTCTGTTTCTCTTTCTGCAGATGCTGCCTGACTTGCTGGGTTTCTAGCATTTTATTTGTTTTGATTTCTTACTAACTTGTGCTGTGGAGCAGATTCTACCTAGAGTCCAGTGGTACAAATATAACAAGTCTTTATTAGCTAGATGCAAGCATGCAGGGGAGGACCTCTGATGAGCGTCTCCTGGGGTGTTGCGATACAATGATTTAAATGCATAATCAAGGCAGAGACAATGATAGTTATACAGTCAGAGTTGTAGGGTTATACAGCACAGAAATGGGTCCTTCTCACCATCATGTCCATGCCAGCCTTTTTGCACATTTACACTAATCCCATTTGCGCACGTTAGGACCATACCTTCCTTTGCCTTGCCTCTTAAACATAGTTAATATTGGTATGTGCATGCATGATTATTGCTCATTGACAGGTGACCACTTTAGCCCATCCCTCTGGCTTTCCATGATGTTCTCAACACCCTGAGCATAGGCCAGAACAGGAGCTCTTTGTTCTCTTCAGTAAGACCCTCTCACTCAAGACATCTTGTGATTTATGGTTCCCTTTCACCTGGTCTTCCTTCACTCTTATCTCCCAATTCTCAAGGTTCTAACTTGATGAACATGCTCGTGCTTTCTACTGCACTTTAAACAGCCAGATCTGAAATATTGAACTTCCTACTGTTGTCATGTATCCTATCATGCCTTGTTGTTAGATTATTTTCAAAGTCAAAGTCGAGTTTATTATCATATGCACAAGTTACATGTTTGCACAGGTGCAATGTAAAACTTACTTGCAGCAGCATCACAGGCACATAGAATCAGAGACACAACATTCACAAGAAAAACATGTTATGCAAAATTATACAAGAAAGAACACATTTGGAAAAACAAAAAAACAAAATCCATTGTATTGTATTGTACTGCTCCATTGTAGAGCAAAGTGGTCAAGGTGGTCATAGTGTTGTTACATTGAGGTAGAGGCTAGGGTTGTGCAGGTTGGTTCCAGAACCAGATGGTTGAAGGGAAGTAGCTTGAACCTGGTGGTGTGCGACTTCGGGCTTCTGTACCTCCTGCCCGATTGTAGCTGTGAGGAGATGGCATGGTCCAAGTGGTAGGGATCTTTGATGATAGATGTTGCCTTCTTGAGCATTTTATTAGATTTCACAGCATTTTATTTGTGCAGAGCATGCATTTAAAACTGCAGTGTATACCATTAATGATTTCATATGATATAGTCACCTTATACAATATTGACAACACAGAAAACGAATATTAGAGGCAGCTGCTGATGATGAGCAACATTTAAAATCGGCCTCAGCACAAACCCATAGCTGACATCAACAATGAACAGAGATTCATTCTATCTGTTACAGTGGCTGTTTAAGAATTAGGCAAAAAAAATAACAAAAAAAAGCAGACCTTTATAAGATGGTTGAAACTGGACATTTGATAGTTGCTGCAACCACTGATCAAGTCTTGTGGAATAATATAAAGGGATAATAAAGCTGTGCTTGATTTATGACTTGTAATGGTTTGTAAAGTTGAAAGCAAGCATATTAATCATTCTTAACTGTGCATATAATTCCACTGAAACATTTTAATCCTATTAGACTAATGCATTGAACTCCATTATGTTTGAGAGATGTGAAATTATGCTTATTAAGTAACATTATAATAAAAAGTTAATGTAGCCACTCTGGCCGTACTAACAGGAAATCACATAATAAGAAATGAATTTCCTTTGGCAAAGATGGTGATTTATTTTTGTTCTATAACAGTTTGTGTTTGTTAAAAATAACCGAAGTAGTTAAACATCCTGAAATATGTTCTGATAAGTTGACTGAAAGGAAAGAAATGTTTTGCATTTACACACTGTCCTTATAACTTGAGGCCATCCAAAGCAATTAACAACCAATAAAGTGCTTTTGAAATGTAGTCTCATGTAATAGTGAGAAATGTTGCAATTAATTCTGTCATTATGGTATTCTGCATTTGGATAGACTTGGAAATTGTGGACTTTTTGTATAAGTATCCATTTTATGGTTCACTGGAAAGTTTGGTGACCTTATTTACTGATGATAGTCTCAAAAAATTACAAGGTAAATTACTCTACCACTAAATGATGTTTGTATGTTATAGCTTATAATGATCATTATAGTTCACCTGTCATTAGCCTTTTTCATGGCCACTGATGAGTGAAATTAGCAGTGAAGAAAATTGATATTTAAACTTTTAACTTAATTATTTTTTTAATTTCTAGCCACAGAAGCAAGTCTTCAGGCTGGTTACCTTCTCCGCCCAACTGGAACTGTTCTCAGGGGCTTCCCTATGGATGGGAGATGGCGACTAATAAGGACGGCAGAGATTACTACATCAAGTATGTTTAAAGCCTGTTGTTTGGTTTAGTCCATTGCTTCCTGCTTTACAAAGATAACTGCAATTACACTTGACCTATTAGCAATTTTGACCTCACTGCTCCCTGACCTGGAGCTCATCATCAACAGCAAAAAAAAATTCTCTGCCTTTTGTTTGCTTTTTTTAAAATAAGTATTCATTTTTCAGAGTCTCGGTGCCACTGGCAAAGCTGATCCCTAACTGCCCTTGAGAAATTGGTGGTGAACCACTGCCTGGAACTGTTGCATTCCTTCCGGTCAAGGGCACTCCCTCAGTGCTGCTTTGTCGGGAGTTACAGAATTTGGATCCAGTGATGGTGAAAGTGATCAGTGACATGTTTCCAAGTCAGGATGGTGTGCAACTTGGACAGGAGCATGTAGGTGGTGGTGTTCCCATGTGCCTTCGGCTCCTGGCCTCCTTGGTGGTAGAGGTGGTAGATGCTGTCAAAGTAACTTGAGCCACACGGCAGTGGTGGTGGCGAGGGGGCAAATTGTTAGGGCGGTGGATCGCTAAAGGTATTGAGCTTGTTGAGTGTTACTATTCTTGTTGTCAATTTACTTGAATTAGTACTACAGCAATGAAATAAGTAACTACTTTGAATTTAGTTAAGAGCAGTTGTTCATTGAAGAAAACCAATATCCAACCACAGTAATATAGGAATTTTCAACTTAATACCATTGTAACATCACACCAGCCTCAGGGTATGCCAGCAAAGGGATTAAGCTACTGGACAAGTATCCAGAGGTCTGAGCCACTCAGCCAGAGACACTAATTGTCACCCCAACCCTGGCAAATGGGGAAGTTCAATTCAGATAATTGAATAAATCTGCAGTTAAAAGTTGATATTGGTAATGATGACCATGAAACTACCAGATTGCCATAAACCTATCGTTCACTCTGGAAATGAAGTTTATCATGCTTATCAGATCTGGCCTATATTTGACTCCAGAGCCACCAATGTGGATAGCTCTTAATGTCTTGCCAATTCAGGAACAAATAGGGATGTTAAAATTTCATGGAGAAGTGATGTCAGATGTGATATCCATATCCTGTGAGTAAAAGAAAACTTGTCTGATTTTAGCCCAGACTGTCTGTTTGTTGAGTGATGTCTTTTGAAATATATACAATGTAAATCAGACATTTCAATTTCAAGAAGGATCTATATTTTCTTCTTCTTAAATCCTAGCTTCTCTGTCATATAGAAGAATTAGTTATTACAACTGTTTTTTTAAGGTTTCTTGTTTAAACACCTGTGTGGGTTTACACTCAAGTAACAGGAAAACCTACTTCTACTCTCCAATATTAACTGGTGTCCACAAAGTGCAGGTCCATAGGAGACTGCTCTTCACACTTACAAAGCAAATCACTGCAGTTTGTGGTTATGGAGTGGAGATGTCAGAAATGATTTGATGAATCTCTGGCTTGTAAAGTAAACTAAAGGTGACAAAGTGATTTCAGCAGCTGAAATTTACTTTCAGAGACATTAGTGAGCAATTCACTTTAATTGCAAACATAATAATTTATCATCTGATGTCTTCAGCTTCAGTTTGTCAATTAGATTCCCTTTCTAAATTTTATCTACACTGTTAAGATTTCCTGTCTCATTCCATTAAAATTCAGCTTACTGATAGACAGCTGTTTTGAAGGATGAGCTGTTGAGTGTCCACTGCACACAGTTCAGTTCATTTCTAACTTTCACTCACACCTGGTCAAAGACAGAAATCTGAATTGGCCTGGTGCTCAGTTGCTGGCAGCCCTGACCCCCAGTTCCACTGGTGGATGCACTACTGAGTCCAGTGATGGGGCACTGATGTGCTGGAGACAGGGCTGGATTCATATCACTTCTAGTCCCTCAGTTTAACACTAGGGCTTGCTGGTGTATGAATGGTGATCCCATCCATTTGTGGAAAGCCTTTGGATTATTTGGCTTTATTTTAATAGTTTTAATTAAATGTTTATTTTTGTTGTGTTTTAACCTCTGGTGATAACTCTCATTTCATTGATCTACTAAAATATTAATCTTAGTGCAAGTTTTTAAAATTCTCTCATTAATGCTAACATGTAGTTTTAAAATTTGTTCATGCTGGTGTATGGGCAATTTCTGGTACATGGGCAGTGAGGATAACAACAGTTCTGAATGAGAGAGCTGACAGATGAAAAGTGGTGCTGAATGACCATCTGAAGATGTGTCTGAAGAGACTGTAGACGTGAGGTGTCATCAACCCCACTTCCAGCATTAGTTGATGGGTTAGACATGATCTCTGAATTGATCATTAGAATCTGAGCTGCAATTCAAATAATTTAACTTCCTGTTTTATTTTACTGACTTTCTATCATTGGGCATGGGTCAGACTTGAAGTGATTTATTTTCCTCTTAGAGACTCTTGCATATGTTATGGCAAGTGCCGTTACACAGCTTTGAGCCTCTGTCCACAGAATTGTTTGCAGCACCATGATCCAGGAATACTGAGAGTAAAGACTGAATAACCAAATAGATTTTCTGACACAGTCATCTGCAAAACCTACTAGCATCTGGCCAGATGTTCTTTCAATCCTGTGTATGAAATATTGTGGGTACTGAAAAGAAGCTTGAGTATCATTTGATTCTGAAGCCATTACTGGTCAAAAGCTGTTCAAGGATTAAATTGAAACTGATTTGAAAACCACCAGATGAAAAAGTGCTGGGGAAGTATTTTCACCATAGGCACTTAATTCATGGAGTGGATGGGTCACGGAATGAAAGATTCCTGGTACGAGAGCAGCAAGAACCAACAAAGGAAAATGCCTGCAGTTGTTGCCCCAGGTAGTAAAGATGCTTCTTTCATAAAATGAATGCTTACCAGCTCTTCAAATTTCAAAATCTTCACTTGGAGGTGATTTGGGCTTGGCCATACTGCAAAATAATCAGTGTAGCAGGTAGGATCTCTTGGTTTAGCAGATGATAAGAACTACCACCGCTGCAGATTTGAGCTTTTAGTAATTATTATCATGGTCTGCACTTCTTGAAGGCTGCTGTGCACATTTCACCAACTGTAGCTGCTTGCTGGAGAGGCAGCCATTGTGGGTCACACCAGCTATGGAGAGCGGTGAGGGGGGAGTAAATGCTGACGGGTGCACACCTTCCACATTCTGACCAAAGAGCAAGTGGATGGTGCCCTATGATTGTGGGTGATGCAAAACGAGCAGTCGTGAATGTGGGCCATAGACTGAGGGTTCTGTGAAACAGTTACTTTTCCCCAGAAACTTTGGATTTTACAGAGATGGGTTGGCCTGTAGTATAATAAATAAACATTTCACTGGAGGATCTTCTTGAAAATTAAGAAAATCTAGAGGAAGACATTTTAAAATCGCATTGTCTACCATGTGTCTTGAACTTAATTTATTGTAAGTGTATAGATCGAGATTTTTTGATCCGATGTCCATCATTAAACTATTGAAAAGAGCCATACTCATTGACATCACCGTATGTGGGAAATAAAATAGCAAATGAAACCTACGTAAGAGTGCCAGCCTGAAGCGCCCAGTCCAATTTCCTTGTCAATGTGACATCTGCTAAAAGGGCATGCAATCACTTCAAAATGGGCATTTTAATGCATATTTTAAAAAATGCAAATACATGGAGTTTTGAGCCACATGTGAATTACTAGCTTATGTTGTATTTGTTTAAATGTGGCAGTTAGCAGGACAGAAGACTAGTTGGTACATTTCTAAGTTTGAAAACCAGGTATATTTGTAGAAACATGTATGTAGCAGGAGACAGCTCAGGTCTCTATTTGAAGAATTAGATGTTCCAGCCAGCTTCGAGGATTTTTAAGCACAAACTGTGGATTAAACCTCCTCATCTCCCATTAGCAGCTTGACAACTGGTGGTATTGTACCTAACTGTTCCTGTGCCTTAATTTCATTTTTATCTCCAAGCTTTAAGAGGAGATGATAGTGCTCAGCATGAACTGTATCATGTAGTCTTTCTGACCTTCTGATTCTATGTGTAGAAAGGTTTAAAGGAGGTACCACAGGAGAAGATCCTAACTCTGTTAAGTAGGCAGATCCGGTTTGGTCTCCATTGTAGTTTAGTGACATAGGTCTTCAGTGAACCATTCTTGGAACAGCTGTCGAATATAATTATTCTAATGGCTTCATGCTTGCTTCTGTTGCCCTGATACTAGAACAGGAACTGGTATTAGACAATAAACTGAGTTGAAGACCCAAGTCCTGGGTAACCCAGCTTCTAAAGTTTTGTATTGTTATTCTTGGATTTAAAGGAGGTCTTGGATTTATGGTGACTTGTCAGAACATGTTTAAAAGCTGTAGAGTTAATGTAATATCTTTTAGCCTTTTCACTGTTGTAGAAAGGAGCAGCAGCAGTTTGAGTACTGTGAATGAGACAACATGATCATAATAAGATAATCTGTTGCAGTGATGTTGATGGAAGCATAAATATTGGCCAGAACACCAGGCACAATTTCTCTGCTCCATTTTTTTCCTGAAATTGTGCTGGAGGCACTTTTACTTGAGAAGGTCACTTCAATATAATCATTTTCACACCTGTGAATACATATATTTAATGTGAAAATGGTGTTTATCAATATGTAAATAGTTCACAAGAACCTAACAGGCTAATGGTTTATTAACTACTCCAGAAGTTAGTTATATATTATCCTACTTTGTCGATGTTGGCCAGGACTGTTTCCGGGCTATTCTGCCGCACTTTGACTTTGCTGCATTGGGCTGATGTTATGGTTTCATAAGCACTGTGACATCTTTCACAGGATTGTCAGATCTATTAATCTGTCTCCATATTGCAGTCCTGTCATCTCTTAAAGCATTCAACTCATTTGCACTTCCGTCCATTCAGTAATGATGTAAACTTGAGTTGTTTGGGCATTGGGTTTCTCCAAGAACTCATGTAGTCTCATCTCAGTAAAGTCTGTACCAGACTTGATCAATCTTAAGCAAGTTATGTGAGCCTTTTGCTTCCCTTGTTTGCGAACTCTTCTAATGGCCCAGCTGATCCCCTGAAACTCTGAACTGGATCTCTCGTGGTTCAAACAGATTACAGACTCTTCCTCTAACTAGCTTAGTCAAGGTTTGTGAATAGCCCCATTGTTCTGAGATGGCCAAGAGATGATTTTGACTTGGGCTATTTATAATGGGCTTTCTTCTACTGACCCCAGCTCTGGAGCTTCTTTCCCCATGGGACGCCTCAACCTAATATAGCTTAACATTCACTACTTCTCAACCTCTTGCTGGCCTCCTCCAGATGCTCTTGTTCACACCTTCTGCTTTCGCAGTTCACAGCCATTACAATATCTACCTTGCACATTGACCTGTGGTGAAAGTGAATATGTTCAAGCTTTGCTGGCAGATATCTGAACAATCAGCAATGCAAAGTCATGACTCTTGAAGAATGCTGTTGCATTCTCTTCATGCCATTGCCAAATATAAGTATTGTGTTACCATTCATTACAATGTGTCTTCGCCAGACCCCTTGGCTCTATGTCACCCCATCACCTCTTGACTTCCTTAGTGTACAACATCTGCATCCTTTGGCCAAATTGCTGTCTTGTATCCTCCTAGAAGAGTCTCCCATTTAGCTGCCAAACTTTATGTTCCTTGCCACATAAGCTGTTGTCAAAATCCATCTGCTAGTTTTTCTTTAATGAAAAGGTTGTCAATTAAATATAAAAGTGCAAAGGCTTGATGTAAAAAAAATTAAAATGTTCTGCCGGTTTATTGGCATTAATAATTGAATTTCCATTTCTGAACATTTTGTGACCCATCACAGCCTTGTCTGTTGTCCTTTTTTTTATAGGCGGTGTTACTTTTAATCTGTATGAAACATGTAGCAAAGCTTCAGCTGTCTGAATAGAACAGAGGATGCCCTACGATACAGCCTGGTTGAAGTCTCTCATATCATGCCATTGACTGACTGCTTTTCAAAGCCATAGCACAGTGAAGACTTGCTACAGCCCACTTGTTATCTAACGGGATAAATCAGCAAGCTGAGAATGCATTAAATGAAGCAGTTCTACAACGTGATTCATTAGCTGAGTGCTCGTTGAGAGCACTTAGATAATTACCCCCATCTTTAGCAAGGTTTCCTGTTAGATTGAAGGAAGCCATATAGTATGCCTAAAATTAAGAACAGTAGCAAAATAATTGAGTGAACAGGTAAACCAATCTGTTGCCTTGGAAACTGGTGAAAGGGGTATTCAGTAGTAATTGTAAGGATGTGAGCTGTGGCCACAAAGTAGTATAAAAATAGAAGAGAGAGTTCTGATGGGTGAAATAGACTGTTTACGTAGTTATATCCTCAGGCTGGTCATCCATTTACACAATATAAGAGACCATTTAAATTACAGTCCTGTTTAAAAACGATAGTAAGGTCCATCATATGCTCTGTAGTGCTGTCCCAAGTTGCTGTTCTTATTTGAAATAATCTACTACTCGTCATATTTTGAGGATTCTCAGTGAGTTATTTTATCCAATTATTTCTGAGCTACTTACAAGCCAGCAATATTGTTATCCTCCAACTTGGCAACATCCTCTGACCCAGAACGACATGATGGTTATAAATATTGCATAACTGTTGTACAGTGCTGGATGGATTTATTACATTTTGTTTGTGTTTGGATGTCCACATTCAATATGATGAAGAATTTATATTCTGAGTTTCCCAATAAACCAAAATAAATATATAGTATGTTCATTGGTGTCCATGTGCCTTTAGCTGCTACTTTATATGAACACTTTTGCCACGAGAATAGAATTTTTAAGCACATTTCCAATCTAAGAACTTGCTTCAGCATGAAGTCCAGGAGATGTTTGGACTGTCACCAGGTAGTGTCTCAACTGTAAAGAGATCTGCAGCAACCTTGGCTCAGTACTTCAGGAGTGGTGTTGATTCCAGAAAGCATCGTCAGCTGCTAATATCTCAAAAAAAAGGTGTGTTGAAGGTAGTTGGAAACAAACTCCCACTGTCAACCTCAATGTGCCAAAATCCATTCTTAGCAATCTCCAGACTGAAGATTTTTGCTAGGCACAGACATGGTGGAATATTTTCAGTCGTTGTCTTTGGATAATAGTTCTTCAGCACCTGGTTCTGATCGCACTTGTCTCGCATATTCATATATCCCAAGTTCAGCATCCAAGGAGTGGGTGTGTCTATTGGTGCAATGATCTCTGTCAATCTTTCAAGCTCAGTTTTCAGTTTTTCTTTCACAGGTCTTGGAAATGTCCTGGGATTGTACCACTGACTGCTTACTCTCATCCAGCTTGAGGGAGTATTTTCACTCGATTCCTAGTTTCTTTAAACACACCTGCAAGTTAATCTAGCCGCTGTTTCTTGTTGAGTGTAGAAATTACACCTACAGTAACCCTACTCTTCATCAGCTCCTCTGTACTGTTACAGTTCCATTTCCTGGGCTGCATGGCTACCAAGGATTGGCATTCAGTTGTCTTCAAGAACAACAAATGCTCTTTTCCGCAATTTTGAATTTTCATTTTCAGCTTGTCTTGCATAGTGGCACCACAGTCATACAATTGTACATTGTTAATACTTTGATCTATTAAAGGTTGTTTACAAATTTTTTTTAAGGAGTGATATTATATGTCACACCATTGATTAACTATACTTGTAATTCTGTTTCTTCTGTTCTCTGCCTATGTTAGACTATTGTTTAATGACTACAGCTCTGCCTTCAATACAATAATCCCAAGTAAGCTTGTCACCAAACTCCGGGACCTAGGACTCAACCCCTCCCTCTGTAACTGGATCCTTGACTTTCTAACCAAAAGACCGCAATCAGTAAGGATAAGCAGCAATACCTCCAGCACGATTATTGTCAACACTGGTGCCCCACAAGGCTGCATCCTCGGCCCTCTCCTCTACTCCCTATACACTCGTGACTGTGTGGCTGCTCCAACTCCATCTATAAATTTGCAGATGATACCACCGCTGTCGGCTGTATCACAAACAACGATGAGGCAGGTACAGGAAGGAGATAGAGAGCTTAGTGGCATGTTGACATGACAACATTCCCTCAATGTCAACAGAAGAGCCGGTCATTGACTTCAGGAAAGGGGGCAGTGTACATTCACCTTTCTACAGCAATGGTGCTGAGGTTGAGGGGGATGAGAGCTTCAAGTTCCCGGGAGTGAACATCACCAATAGCCTGTCCTGGTCAAATCACATAGATGC
>JARFYF010000074.1:70944127-70954131 GCA_030265395.1 Rhina ancylostomus | reverse complement strand
TTATTTATTATTCACATGTACATTGAAACACAGTGAAATACATCTTTTTGTATAGTGTTCTGGGAGCAGCTGGCAAGTGTTGCCATGCTTCTGGCACCAACACAGCATACCCACAACTTCCTAATCTGTACGTCTTTGGAATGTGGGAGGAAACCAGAGCACCCAGAGGAAACTCACACAGACACTGAGAACGTACAAACTCCTTACAGACAGCGGCCAGAATTGAACCTGGGTCGCTGGTGCTGTAAAGCATTACGCTGACCACTACGCTACGTGCCTGCCCAATAATGATATTTACTGTCTTTTGGCACAATATACATTGTCTATACTTTGACAATTCAAGGGCTTGGCTAAATACTGCTTAGATGTTGGGAGGGTCTCTGCCCCTAGCACCCCTTCAGGCGATACCCCCTTGAAGTCCCTTTACATCCTCCTCCATGTTCAGAATCGCAGCGAGCTTAGTATTATCAATAAATTTGGAAAAATGACATTTGGTTCCCTCAGCTAAATTATTGGTATTGATTATGAATGGCTGGGGCATCATTCTGGATACTAAAATGTTCAGTGTAGGCAAAAGCAATTTAACACTAGTCTTCGTACATTTCTTCCATCAGATAGCTTGACATGAGAAGACTCCTTGCCAATGTCCCCAATTCTCTTCCTTTCAGTATACTCTCCCATGTATATCTCATTCAGAAGAGTTTGATTATTAAGTGAAGTAGTGAAGCTTCTTATAAGACAAAGCTATCCATTTTGCAGAAGTGGTCTACAGCTGTTTAAGGGAAATACTTGACTCAAGTTAAAACAATAGGGCACAATTCTCACAAATTAATTGTAATTATTTTGTGTTCCTTAACGTCCAGTAAGATGCAAAACTTATCAGGTATAAATCAGGAATGTTACGTTCTGTGTCAGGGTTTGCAAATCTGCCAAGGCTAATCCTCACTGAATCAATCACTGATATGCATGAAGTAGTTGTCACCAATGTGTATGGTCCTGATGATTGTATCCTTTATCCCTTGTAGTCAGACCAATATTGCATGTCTATTTACAGGTCAGGAGCATAAGTAGAAAGCACAAGATTACATTGTTACCACTTTCTGGCAACAGCTCAAGTCCTGAGACCCATGGTTAAATATGTTTGCGAGTCTTCATTGATTCTCAGCAAAGCCACCAGGTGGAGTACATGTCATAAAATGAGCTGCTGCTTCGTGTTTTTGTCCTTAATCCACATGCAAATCTGTGCTACCAAACGAACAGAGAATTCACTTTGTTAATGAGGTGAACAAGATAGCCTTTCATGGGGCCTTATGCTTATTGCATGAACATTTGAAATGGCTTTGGCTAGATAGTGTTCTGTTTTGACATCTTTGATTGTTGGCATACCAGTATGCAGCAGAATTTGTGCATCTGGTTAAGATTATGAATTGATACTGAAAACACATCAGTTGGTAAAACAATTGAGTTCCTTATATTTTAGTAGTTTTCTATACTAATATATAGGTATGAAACTACATTGAAAACACCTTATATAAAATCATTCCTCCTGGAAATCACATTACATCCTGATCCACACTCTGAGGAAATGAGCATGGATGATCTCAGGGTACCAGACATGCTGTCTCTCCCTGTCTACCATGGTAGAAGACAGCAGCAAAAGATGTCCCACACTGAATTACTTCCTACCACAATGGTTTTGACTCAAAGTAAGGATACAACTTGAAGAAATAATACAAAAGCAGGTAGTTCTGGGAGGATCCAGGGATCAGGCAGCATCGGTGGAAAGAGAAACAGAATTAATGTTACACATCGGTGACCACGATACATTCAATGCCGAATGTTGTGCTGGAACAGGAACCATTTCTCTCCTCACTGCTGAGCATTTTCAGCATACCTCTTTCAATTTTACATTTCCATCAGCTGCGGTATTTTGGTTTTGTTTTATAAAATGAAATGTTACCCAGCGTGACTAGAGTGCTAAACAATTTGTGCATTGCATACACATATAAGCCATGTAAGATGTATAAGGTCACACAAAATTGGCTTAGTTTATTTTATTAAACTAATTTAATCCCTCAGTTTCAGTTGCACAAAATTTTACTGCAGAAATTCTTAAAGTGTTTTACTCTCCTTATGCTTCCTCCTTAAACAACGCATCAGTAAAGCGATTGAGAGGCTGTTGAACAGGGACCAGCCCCTGAATGTCCAGTAGCAGCAGGACTGTCAGGCTGTGGTCCTTCCCCGCAGAGAATTGACAGTGGCTGCGCCAAACTTCAGTGCACCCCTCAGCACATCCTCCCGCACCCTGGAATGTGCCAGTCAGCAGCATTCACTTGTGGAACGAGCCAGTTCGCCATTCCTAACTGCTCCTTGCTGATGAGATGGTTAGGAGTTCACATTGCCTGCAGCGAGTTCCAACACATCTTTGTCACATGACTTTTCAGCTCTTTGCTGTGCATGGAGGCAGGGGATGGTGATAGAAGGATGCTTTTCTGAATGGAAGTCTGGGCTCAGTGCTGAGACCCTTGTTGTTTGTGATATATATCAATGACTTGGATATGAATTTAGGAGATATGGTTAGTAAATTTGCAGATGTTACAAAATTAATAGTGTTGTGAGAAAGGAGGAAGGTTGTCTAAGTCTACAACAGGAGATATATCAGATGGAAAGTTGGGTGTTGCATTGGCAGATGGAATTTAATCCTGCCAAGTGTGAGGTGATTCATTTTGGTTAGTCAATTAGGGGTAGGACATGTACAGTAAATGATAGGCTGTGAAGAAATGTCGATGTAAAGAGTGATCTTGGGGTTGAATCCATTGTTCCCTGAAAGTGGTAGCACAGGTTGGTCGGGTGGTGAAGACTGCATATTGGCATGCTTGCCTTCATAGGACAGGGCATAGAATACAGGTGACCCCCATGTTATGGGGATGGGAAGGGCTGTGTTCCTAAAATAACATCCGTATCACTACTTTCCATAACATGAAGCCACATCATCCATGCCTCTATCAAGAAAAGCAAGATGGGAAAAATGAAGTTTGTGTTTATTTGTTTACTTTCTATTACACGGATTTCAAAAGAGCAAATTTTTATTCTGTATCTCAGATTTCTTTGGTAGTGATTTGTGAATTCCATAAGGGCAAATTTCTGGTTCTTCAACTGTTGTGATGGCTGAGGTGGTGGATGTCACCAGCAGATGAGTTGAGATGTTATGTGGCAATTTTATAAAACACTGGTTAGGCCGTACTTGTAGTATTGTGTGCAATTCTGGTTGCCACTCTGGAGAGTGTGAAGAGGAGAATTACCAGGCTGTTGCCTGGATCAGGGGACTTTAGTTATGGGAGAGACTAGATAACCTGGTGGGTGGGGGGGAGCGGCGGGGCTGACCTGATAAAGGTGTATAAGATTACGAGAGACAGAATCTTTTCCTCATGGCGGGGTATCAAAAACAAGTTGGCGTAGATTTAAGATGAGAGGAAGGACCTTTCAAGGGGATTTGAGGGGTGAGTTTCTGTTACAGAGAGTGATTGATGTCTGGAATTTGCTGCCAGAAGGAGTGGTGGAGTCAGACACAATCACTACGTTTAATGGACATTTAGACAAGCACTGAAGGAGGTGAGGCAGAGAAGGAAACCGACCTAATGTGTGCAAATAGGTTTAGTGCAGACGGGCAAAAGGAACAGCAAGGACATGGTGGGCCGAAGGGCTTGTTTTTATCTTGTACAACTCTATGAATCTTTATAACTGCTATATTTACTACTTTACAACAGTTAGTCCACTTCAAAAAAAATACTTTGGTGGCTAAAATGTACTTTGATATGTTGTAAAACGCACTCTATTAGTATGCCTTTTTGTTTGTAAAAGTTGCTGATGCAGAAGTTGTGCAAATCAGTAATGCTGAGGTGATATGCCTGGAGAAACTCCTCACTCATGAGATCTGTAGAGTGCATTCTTCTTCATTTTAAATTATTCATCTTAAATAAACAGCTCCCCAAGAAACCAGAATTGACTATATCTGACAAAGTCCTGCAGACACAGCAGAACCTCATGCAAATCAGAGTTCCAATTGCCTGAAAGGGTTTTCTCTTCCAACTGAAAATGCCTTCTACTAACACAAATGTGCATGAAATTAGTCCTTAACTGAACACAATGCTCCCAAAGGTCTAGGGTATCAGCAAGTGAGACTTAATGGTCCGGTTAAGGCAGCAGTAAAATTGTGAAGACAGTGACCTAGGAATTCAGCAGAGAAGTGCTCATTCTTTTTTATTAACTAATAAATGGAAGTGTAAAACTGAGTCAAGTAAGTGCACAGAGCACACAAAGGGAAGCTGAGCTGTGGGCTTGTGTGTGATATGCCCACACACTGAGGCTGCTGGGCATGCAGCAATGGCAACAATCAGCATGCAGCACACATTTAATGTTGCAGATTTAACACTGAAGCACACATAGACAATGGAAAAACAGCATGGGCTTCAGCTAGGAAATCAGGCCTCAACAGTAGGTCCAAAGCCTGCTTGTGTGTTAGTTAAAGGGACCGTCCTTGACTGAGCCACTGTTGTGGAAAAGACAACAATAGATTCCACTCTGATTTACCACTGGACCAGATTCCTTTGAGTTTTGCAGGTCAAGCTCTCATCTTTTATACGGATGCCCTGACAGCTCCAATCCATACCCAGGGCATCCAGTTCCGCCACCATAATGTACGAACACTTGGCAGGGGAACATAATGCTCCCATAATCATCTCACAAGTTTTAGTGTGTGGTTAAGCCATTCAGCCCCATTTTATACACCTGTGGTTCTGATGGAAAACTGCTGTACGTGAGATTACATGGAAAAATTGGGGCTTCTGGCATGATTCCTGAAATTACACTCAGGTACCATGTATCACTGCACCAAGATTCTTGTTGCTTACATGTGTGACACTTTGCATATTGTGTAAGGATAAAAATGTCTCCACTGAAGCCTTGGAAGGAACAGCGACAGTGCCCTGAATGGTACTATGGCCACTTTTGTGTGTCCCTATGTACCATACAGTTTCTAACCACAGCTTCCAGGAAGACTCAGAGTGTCTTTACAAAGGAAATGATGTTCATTGCAGAGGTCTCTCCCACCCAATATAATGCACCCCAGCCCTCTTGTCAAGTGCTACACATTTGATCAGTGCAGGGAACAGCCAACCTTCAGTGGCACTGTTATTGAACTTATAAAACTAGCTTCAATAAATAAATTTGTTCTATTCCATCCCTTGGAGGAAAAGGCTCTGGTGTTCTGCAATTTGTAATTTGGTGGGGTTGGGTGAGGATGAGAGAATATTGTTTGACTATTTTAATTTTCAGTATCTTGGCGAAAGGTACTGGCTATTTTAAAAGTTAATACCTTTTGGTAAAATAATAGACAGAGATAAATGAAATCAAATATCAAATTAAACTTCCTTCTGGAGCATAGCACCAGAGGAACTGGATTAGTCCTTGATCCCCGTAAATCTCTTCACTAATCTGCAACTCAACTCCACATCCACCTTTGTTCCATATTGCTGGATATCCTTACTCAACAACAGTCCCATTGATTTTGCTGTTAAACATTTCCAACAACCCAGCATCAATGAAATGTTCCATCCATATTTCCGCAATCCTTTGTGTGGCTCGAGACGGAAATGCGGCAAAGGAATCAATCTCTAAATGTTCATCCACATAGGTATCAAGCAATCAGCATGGCCTGAAGGTCCACCCAGCCAGCCCCCAGACTTCATGCTGATGGCAATAGAACAATCAGGTAGAGGCAGGATCAGCCAGCTCTTTTTTATTTCAAAAATAAACCTTATTCATAGTAAAAAATATGTACAAAAGAAGAAACAGTGCAAAACTTTTACATTCATGGTCAATACATTCAGTCGTATTGACTTATTTTTTAAAACCGTAGCACTGTTGCCACTCGTGCCCCTGCTGGGGTGATGCACCATTTAAATCTTTGAGGGGCTTCCCCACTCAACTTAGCCTCTCCATGTGCGATAGTGGAAGGAGCCTAGACTGTGGTCCTTCCCTACAGAGCCTTTACATTGGCTACACTGAGCTTCAGTGCGTCCCTCAGCACGTACTCCTGCAGCCTGGAATGTGCCAGTCGGCAGCATTCCCTTACAGACATCTCGCTGTGCTGGAAGACCAACAAGTTTCAGGCGGACCAAAGGTCATCCTTCAGCAAGTTGATGACCTTCCAGTAGCACTTGACGTCAGTCTCGGTGTGTTCCCCCGGGAACAGCCCATAGATCAGAGAGTCCTCTATTACACAGCTGCTGGGGATGAACCGAGATGAACCCTTGCATCCTTGTCCACACCCTCTTAGCAACTCTGTAGTCTACAAAGAAGTGGGTAACCATCTCCTCCCCACTACAGCCATCCTGAGGGCAGCATACATGGGGAGTGGTATGTCGTCTGTACAGGATGTATTGGACCAAAGTGCTCAAAGGATTGCTGAGTCCAACACATGAGGGGAAGGTGGAGACCTGTCTTGAGAGACTGCCTTTCTGGTGAAGTTGGCTGCTCTTTTGTATTTATCTGTGGGGTATGGGCATGACAATATTTATCAGCCATGCCTAACTACTTGAGAAGGTTCACTGTGTTATTGGCCCAGGTTGCTGGCAACAGTACCATAGAACACAAATCTTTTTTTAAGCTTTCTAGTAAGGTCAACTTGTAATTACAACAATTGGTTACAGTTTCAACATCTCAAACAAATTATCTAAATTTGGTGATCCAGTTAATACTTAGAGAATTTCATACTACTGATATCGAACTTTACATTTTTCCCTCTGCATTCTGCTTTTGCTAATGTGACAAGTACATAAAGTACCTGTGACCCAATGTGATCCATTCTATAATGGATGATGTTATTGTCCTTTGCTGAATACCTGTCATAAAATTACACTTGGCAACAAAAAATTATGCAAATAAACTTAGTGGCTTCCTTGTTAAAATTTACAACCTGTAAGACCTGCTTAGAGTATACCATTGGCACATTTAATTTGCTACTCTCTGGCTTATTCAGTCTGATGATCTAGTGATGTACTAACATTACAGACTACAATGACTAAGGTGCCATTTAGATTCCTAACTATGTCTAAACCATGCTCCTAAGAATGTTTTAATGTGACATTAGGGAGGTATGGTTCATCAATGGGTGATGTTAAATGTGTTGTTTAACAAAGACCCTCATATTGAGAAATTTGAAAGCTGCGATGCCCTTAGAGCTCCCAAATTGCATTGACAACAAGCATGCAATAGATGCCATCTTGTCGAAGGTATTACAGAAAAAAATCACTGTGAATGTCTGTTGGAATGGACACAGAGGAGGCAGATTATAGTGCAAGTCATCATGCTATGAGCTCAAGACACCAGCTAACACTTTCCCTGAACTTCTCAAAGCACAAGCTGCATTTCACAATGGACAGGTCCCCTGACCAGTCCTATCTAAAGGGATCATCAATGACTTGTTTAATTGTCGGTGACTTTCTGGCTATTAATACAAGAAGTGTTTGATGATTTCCAATACTTTCCAATACAAGCTGTAGAGAGTGGTATGGAATGTGCTAAAGGGTTCCTGCTGATTGATGGCACTCAGAAATAAGCTTCTGAGTGAAGGAGGAGGAAGGAGAAATGTGCTCCCACCAGGAGGAACATTGTGGGAGATGTATGTCTTCCAAGAAGGATGCCCTCCCTAACTTCTGCCACCTCCGCAACCTCAGAGAAGAGTCAGGAATTTATTACCAGTGGCTATTACTGCACCTATAGTGTTCTGCAGGGGTTGGTGTTGGCTCCGTTACTTTTCGTGTTATGTGTTGATTATCTGGATGACAGAATTGATGGCTTTGTGGCCAAGTTTGTGGATGATATAAAGATAGGTGGAGGGGCAGATGGTGTTGAGGAAGCAGGGAGTCTGCAGAAGGACTTGGACAGGTTTGGAGAATGGGCAAAGAAGTGGCAGATGGAATACAGCAGAGGGAAATGTATGGTCATGCACTTTGGTAAAGGAATAAAGGTGTAGACTATTTTCTAAATAGGGAGTGAATTGAGAAATCAAAGGTGCAAAGGGATTTGGGAGTCCTAGTGCAGGATTCTTGAAAGGTTAACTTGCAGCTTGAGTCAGTAGTAAGGAAAGCAGATCAATGTTAGCATTCATTGTGAGAGGACTGGAATATAAAAGCAAGGATATAATGCAGAGGCTTTATAAGGTGTTGGTCAGACTACATTTGGAGTATTGTGAGCAGTTTTGGGCCTCATATCTAAGGAAGGATGTACTGGCATTGGCGAGGGTCCAGAGGAGGATTACAAGAATGATCCAGGGAATTAAAATGTTAATGTTTGAGGAGCGTTTGATGGCTCTGGGCCTGTACTGCTGGAGTTTAGAAGGATGATGGGGGGGATTTCATTGAAACCTACCGAATACTTGAAAGGCCTGGACAGAGTGGACGTGGAGAGGATGTTTCCAGTAGTGGGAGAGTCTAGGACCAGAGAGCACAGCCTCAGAATAGAAAGATGTCCCTTTAGCACAGAGTTGAGGAGGAATTTCTTTAGCCAGAGGGTGATGAATCTGTGGAATTCATTGCCACAGACGGCTGTGGAGGCCAAGTCACTAGGTATATTTAAAGCGGAGGTTGATAGGTTCTTGATTAATAAGGGTGTCAAACGTTACAGGGAGAAGGCAGGAGAATGGGGTTGAGAGGGAAAAATAAATCAGCCGTGATAGAATGGTGGAGCAGACTCGATGGGCTGAATGGCCTAATTCTGCTCCTATGTTTTATGGTCTTAATCTCAATAGATCTTATATTCTTAAAGTCAGAAGCCATCCACCCAGGAGTATTGAAATCCCTTTATTATTCAAAATAAGAAAGTATTTTTCACAGGCGAAAGGGAAGAGTTCAGGAGGCTGTGTTTCTGGCATTGCTAAACGCAGATGATCAGATTGTGCAACCGACAGTCATGTCCAGCTCGACATTACACAAACAGCAGACTCTTGCAGTCAAAAGCGAACGTTCGAAGTAAATGTTCTGGACTAAAAATTTCAAACTACAATGTGGTTATCTTAATGTTTTAACTTATTTCCAATTATTCATTATTCTTCATAACAAACATATAAATTAGGAGCAGGAGATGGCCACTTGACACATCAAACATACTCTACCATTCAATAAATTCATGGTTTATCTGATTCTAATCTCAGCATCACGTTCCCACGTAATCCCGGTATACTGTCATTCCCCCCTGTCTATCTATCCACTTCCGTCTTAAAATATCTGAAGGTCAGCTTCCTCTACCTTTTTGAGGAAGGGGGTTCATGACCCACTATATGACCCCAAATTCTGGATCCTCCCACAAGTGGAAACATCCTGTCCACATCCACCCTGTTAGGATTCCCTCAGGATTTTGTACGTTTCAGTCAAGTCCCCTCTCCCTCTTCTGAACTCCAGCTGATGCAACCTTAAACCTGTTCAATCTCCTCTCATGAGACAAACCATCCAGTCAAGAAGTGAGTTTAGTAAATCTTCTTTGGACTGCTTTTGGCACATTTACATCCTTCCTATAATGCAGATGCATTTTTATCAGCATCCTAAATAACTTGTAAAAGGTATATGCAGGGATGGTAAGTAAGTAGGAAAGCTAAAAGAATGTCATTGTTTATTACGAGGGCAACTAAATTCAAACATGAGGAATTGAATTCAAAAACAGAGAATAAACAATGATATTCTATTAGCTTTCCTACTAAATTGCTGCATCTGCATGTTACCTTTTACAAGTCATGCACGAGAGCACCCATTTTGCCCTGCATCTCAGAACTCACCACTTAGATAATATGTTTATTTTTCATTTTTCCTGCCAAGATGGACAATTTCACATTTTCTCACATTATACTCGACTTTTGTGTGAGGTTCCCCAGATGGAATGTTCTATCATGCACAAGGACTACGACATGATGCGTTGTCAGAGGCCTATCTTCTGTGATCTCCTGCCATTGA
>JARFYF010000074.1:70866247-70877278 GCA_030265395.1 Rhina ancylostomus | reverse complement strand
TGTTTTCCCTTGCACTACCTCAATGCACTGTCATAGTGAAATGGTCTGTATGGATGGCATGCAAAACAAAGTTTTTAACCAGTTTCAAAATAATGGTCAAGAAATTGAATTCTGAGAAGATTTTACAGCTAAAAAAGAATTATTCAAAGAGGAAGCCAAGACAGTTGAAAGCTTGTCCTCCAGGCTTGGGCCTATAGTTTGAGAAGCACAAAAGGCCAGAGTTAGTAGGTCATTGAGAAAAGATAACATATGCTGAGGCTGTGAAGAGATTTGGAGTTGGCAACAGTTGATTCTGAACTTAGTTCCTACAGGCCAGTGTCAGTACTTAAATATCAATGAACATACATTGTTCACTTGCTAATTAAGACTTGTCTTTCCTTGTCTTTGCAAAAATTGATTTAGAAACTACAAAAGGTTGCTAGGTCACATGATTAATGATAAAAAGCAATGTGTAATAAGATTGTTCAAACATGACGAGCATTTTTTTTCCTCAAAGTGAGAGAGATATATGGTAGGAATCAGTCTAAAAACCCAAAATGTGTGTATACTTCACACAGTATCTAACTGGCCTCACTGCATGCAAGTAATTTTCTTAAGTTTGTTAAATTTTCTGTGGTTGTATGAGCCAAGACCAAAAGATTCAAAACTGCTGAGTAGGCACATAAGGTAAGAATTGCTTTAGCTTCCTAGAGTACTGGCCCTATGTACTGCACGTTGCATTATTTCCTGAAAACATGCTTTCCTGGATCCCTAGTGATCCCACTGAATTCCGAAGTTGCTCTAAAACCGTACATAACCAGTTTTGCTATGGATGCATTCTTATTTGTGAATTAATCTGCCTGTTTTGGTTTATTTATAGTTTTATTAAAACAGCAACTTAGTTGCTAGTTTCCTATTTTATTGTAAGTTTGGTACTTTATTAAATTGAGCACTGCAGCTTCGATCTGCGCTTACTTCTTGTGCCAATCATCAGAGTTTTATGCGCAGAATGCAGTAAAATGGAGAGTAATGAATGCCTGGGGGTTTGAATTTGGAGGTTTAATTTATGTCAAATATAGTGAAAACATTATTTGGGTGCTTCATGATATTTGTCTGAACAATGAGATTAGGTCACAGCTGGAACTCCTGCCAGGGGTCTTATAACTCTTATAGTCTGTGCTACTGCATTTGATCAGAGGCATGTCATGTGTTTTTAAGTTGTTGTCTGACAGCACTTATTAAGGTGGTAGTACAATCCTGGGAGGATGCTGATAGGGAGTACAGCTCTGGAAATTTCTGGCTCACAGTTCATGATGTACCTGTTAATGTCCTGAAATTTCCTCTCTATGAATCCCACTCTACACTGATTTCTGCACAATGGAACAATTCCCACAGTTTTAAATGGGAATGAAGGACATTAAAGTGAAGTTAATTTGGGAAAATGTCTTTCTAATTACGATAAATTATCTTCTAATTGATTATAGGGAAATATGTTTCATATCTAATGAACATACTACCTAAGCAGCTGAAGTAACCTGCATTTGCTCCAATGTGAACTCCTTGTCTCTCCCTTTCACTTTTAAATTCTTATAACAAAAAAAAATTCATGACCAATGTTTAAAAGAAAAGGAAGGCACCTGCCATTATGGAGCATCTTTCACAATTTCCAAATGTTCCAAACAAAAACTCATAATAGGCTTTTAAATCAGCGAGACGGTTGATTCAGTTGAGAACAGTTCTTCAATTCAGAACCTGAGTTCTACATGATATCATCAAATTGACTTTGAGGATCACCCCAAGTCTGGACCATTCTTTATGCAAGGACATTCCTCTTGTCAGCCAAACTGAATAATTTACTTTTAATCTAATTCCCCTAATTAAACTATCCCGTTATTTCCCAGTAATGTTCCCAATTAATTTCATCTATACAACCACCTAGCTCATGATTTTCAACCATTTTCACTTAAAGCTCAACCTCTCAAACCACTATTTTACAAGTGTCAGAATGAAATAGTGCAGTGATATGTCAAACTAAATGTCAGACATCACATGTGAAAACTCTGTGAATTTAGACCTTTGAGTAAGGCTCGAACGTTTTCTCATTTGTTTGTGAGATGCAGATGTGCTGGTGCCTGTTGTTCATCATTAATTACTCCTAATCTATGGAGCAGTATGTATTCCACACCACATAAGGACAGCAGATTTCTTTGCTTAGTGAACCAGTTGGCCTTTTAACACTCTGGTAGTTTCATGATTTCCTTTGCCAACCCTGGTTTTTCTTAAAATTTGCTGATTTACGTAATTCCTTGAATTTAACTTCCCCAACTGTCATTGGTGGGATTCGAACTCAAATCCTCAGATCAATGGTCTTGGCCTTTGAATGTTAGCCCAGTAATTTAACCACTGTGCTCCTGTGCCCACCCTCTGAAAGCTTTTGTACATATTTATATTGGGGAAATTTGGTTTCCCACCATGTTGCATGCTGCACACAGAACAAGGACTTGGACATAGATGACACAAATTGGAAGATCTTTAGAATCAGATATCTTATCTCCACATGCCAGCGCTCTTGCTGGTCTGCATGGGTGTTATTCAGAAAAGCAAAAACCAAGGATGATGGAAATCTGAAATAGAAACAGAAAACACTGGAAATACTTAGCATCTGTGAAGGGACAAACAGCATTGGGGTTTCAGTTTACTGACCTATAGTCAAGACTGTTAAATGTCCAGTAATTTTTTGTTTCTATTTAGAATGGCCATTTGAATTAAAGTTCATTGACCTGAAACGTTACCTTGATTTCTCGATCCACTGATGTTTCCCAGACTACTGGGTATTTTCCATGCCTTTGTTTTTATTTCTGTATTGTTTTAAATGTTTCTGAAACTTACAAGATGGACACTGAGGCCATTTCCCCAGCTGAAGCTTAAAGTAATATTTTGTTTATCTTGCATCTGTGAACAAATGTGGAATTACTTCAGTTGTATAAATTTTATGAATAAATAAACATTACACATTTATGAGCTTATGGAATCATACATGACACTTAGACCTGACATGAAGCAGGAGATGTACAAAAATTAGACAGTGGTGGAAATTGTCCCAACAAATCAACAGAAGAAAAACATGTTAATTATGTAAATAAAACCAGCAACATCACTCCCCTGATGATCTGAAGCAGCAAATGGTGGACATGACCCATGTTTAGACTAGTGTCAGGCAAGAAACCAAGTACCTTGCTACAGGTGGGAAGATGGGAGAACATCTCAAGGTCCCTGGGAGTAAGGTTGGTCCTCTGCACCCAGGTTCCAGATGCTCTCCTCCTTGCATTAACCTTACAACTTTCATTGCAAATTCTGTATGTGCCTGGACTTCCCTCTTCCTCTGCAGCTCATTGGTACTGGTATTTGTTTGTTATTGTCACATGTAACGAAATGCAGTGGAAAGCTTTTGTACATCAGGGTAGTAAAAAGACAACAGAATGCAGAATAAAATGTTATAATTACAGAGAAAGTGCAGTGCAGGTAGACAATACAGTGCAAGACCCACAACGAGGTAGATTGGGAGATCAGGAGTTCATCTTTTAGCGTATGTCAGAATCTATGACGTTTTGATGGAAAATCGGGTTTCTGCCTTCTATTCCCTAACTTCTAGCCAGCTGCGAAGGTCTCTGGACTGACTTCTGCAGCCTGTTTCTGACAAAATGCATTTCCCATTAAGAGGTTTAGGCTGACTCTCGTCAGATAAAGTATCTTGAAATGGGGCTCAATGGTAATGTGTTGAAACAATCAGAAGTTGGTTGCGCTGGCAGGAGACTGAGACCAAGTCACAGGCAGGCAGATTTCCCACAGGCAACTCATGCAGTGCCATCCCAGCACATGATTTACAGAGTCATTCAATTTTCCTGGATTATGTCCTGTATCTTATGTTTTAGATTTTGCAATACCCAAACAAAATGAGGTCATAAAGTGTGCTGTAGCAAAGTCTATGATCTAGTTTATGCACAACTGCTCTATTGTGGACCTCTACAGTGCATTTAAACCAGTGTAAACTATTAAAGAGTGCACCAGTGAATTCTTGATTTTATGTAAACTCAGGAAGTCCTGATGTAGAAATGTTATCACACAGCACATGTTTACTTGCGTAGTGTGACAGAATTTTGTCACAAAACTCATTGTTAAGTGATTGGGAATGTTCTGCAAGTGAGATGAACACTGAATAGCTCTGTAAAACATGTTCTGGGATCACAATGCATGATTAACCTACAGGTTACACATTTATGATGCTTAAGCACGGCAGTGCCTGAAAATGCAAAATGGTTTCCATGGGTGTGTGGAGCATGCTTGGAGATTCATCCCTGCATGCAAGGCTTGTGCATGGGCAACTTTCTTAATGCATGTGAGGCCTGCTTCAGGAAGACTTCAAAGGGACCTGCTTGGAACCACCTACGTTAGGTTCTCTCTAAATTCTCTGCTTGCCCCAAATGTAGATCTCCTGTGGATCCTACCAACCAGTGTACCTGGGCCCAATCATGATTACTCTGACCCTTGAAATCTTGATTTCAAGCCCCCTCTCACCTTGCCCTGGATCGAAAATCCAATTGCCCTCCACCCCACAAACCACATCTCACCAACCATGACTCTAAAGAAATGCCTTTGGCACACAAGTTATGTTTAGGGCCTTATGTGCAGTGCAATACCTGCATTTGGCTGCCAGTTATTTCTGGTTTAGTGTATCATTCCCTGTGCAGAGCATTTTCTAGGCCTCTGAGGAGTTACAAAATGAAATGGGGAAATAATGAAATCTTGAGCTGCAACAGCCAATGGTGTAGATCAAGAGAAAATATTGATGGAATTCCCTGAAGTGTCCTGGGAATGTAGCCCTACTTGTAGGCCTCAGGAACGCTCTTGCCAGCTGAGGGCTGTTGGGATTCTGATTGAACCTGCAAAGGGAGCCAATGTTTTATTAGGGAAACCTATCAGTCAGATAGAAAAGTAAGTTCTGAGGACACAGGGGATTGCAGGTGATGGAGATAGGTTATGTGAGTGGACAAGAAGATGGCAGACAGCGAATGATGTGGACAAATGTGCAGTTACACACTTTGGAGGAAAGAAGAACAGAGTTTTTTTTAGTAATGGAGTAATAGTTTATTGACGTTCAGGGAAATTTGGGTGCCCTCTTACATGAATCACAGAAAGATAGTTTGCAGATTACAGAGGGCAGTTAGGAAAGAATTAGCAAATTGGCCTATACTGCAAGGGAAATAGAGTACAAGAGCAGGGATCTTTTATCACATTTGTACAGGGTATTGATGAACTCATAACCTAGTGTACTGTGTAATACTTCTTATCTTAGGAAGGACATGCTTGCCTTAGAGACAATCAATTGAGGGTTGATTCCCAGGATGACAGAGCTGCCCTATGTTTAACATTACACAGACTACACGACATTAGTGTTGTGGAAGGTGCCCAACACTGAACGTCACCTCCAGTAATGAGTCTGACCCTTCATTGGAGAAGGAGGAGAGAGGAAACAAAAGCCAGACAAAATCCTAACCGTGTCACGTTGATGATATCAGCATGGAATTGTTCTGTTCTATCAGTAACAATGGCTTTTCTAACTGGCCCCTGTCATCCGGGTTAATGTAGATCATATGCAATAAAAGTTGCAACACGTGTAATGAAAAGGGCCTCAGGTGTAGGTTATCACAGCCAACAACAGGAACAGGTTGCAACTGCATAATATGACTACACAGGATGCTTTATCAGCCGTCTCTGACCATCTGGGCAGCTGATTCCTGGGCTTTCTCTGACAGATTTTAATATACTGGCTGCAGGACACACTGCCCAACAGAGCTTGCCTTACAAGATGCTGACAGTGTGACAATTGTGTGTACGCCCAAGCGGGATTGAGTTAGCAGTGGAAAGTGTCATGAGCATTGGTGGAAGCTACCTTTTAGCACGGCGGGGCTTCATCTTCCCCTATTTTCTTGTATGCAAGAACAGCTAAAGTGCTTTTCTTTCACTGGAATGTCTATGGTCATCTGATCTTACTGATTCCAGTCTAATACAAGAGTACTTGAACAGTTGCTGAGAAAACCTGTGTGAAGTTGCCATTCAGGAGACCAGCTAGTCGATGACACAAGTTCCAAGGTTTATCGCAAATGGTCTTTCTATAAGGCAACTAATCTGAGTTTACATTCCTTCAATCTTCAGGATTGATCATTCCATCAGTATCAATGATGACACCTCCACTGCAAATACCTGGATTTATTTGCAAAGGGCTGTGTAGGGGTTTGGAGATACAATTTCTAGGAGCTGTGCAAGTTTGGCATTATTGCAAAAGTCTTTGATGCATTTCTACTGCATGCATGGTCCTGTTACTGGATGATGTCACAAGAGCAAACTTCATAAGCAGTGTGGTACCCTAACAGATGGAAAACTGGTTGAGTGAGCTAGGGCTTTTCTCTTTGGAGAGAAGGAGGATGAGAGATGACTTGATAGAGGTATTCAAAATTATAAGAGGCATAGATTGAGTGGACAGTCAGAGACTTTTTCCCAGCGTGACAATGGCTAACATGAGGGGACATAATTTTAAGGTGATTGGAGGAAGATACAAGAGGGATGTCAGCGGTAAGTTTTTTACACAGAGAGTGGTGGGTGCATGGAACGCTCTGCTAGCAAAGGTTGTGGGGGCAGATACATTAGGGACATTTAAGAGATTCTTAGCTAGACATCTGAATGATAGAGAAATGGAGGGCTATGTGGGAGGGAAGGGTTAGATGGATCTTAGAGCAGGATAAAATATCGGCATAACATTATGGGCTGAAGGGCCTGTACTGTGCCGTAGTGTTCTGTGTTCTAAAACTAGGGGTCTACCCCTTTATCACCACCTTACCAGATCACAGGGGTTTCCTGTGGCTACCCATGCCCCCACTGTATAATGGGTGGATAGAATGCTGCTCCTGCCCTGTCCTCAAGCCCTCAGTCGTAACTTAGTTACCAAACTCATTCCAGCCAAGTAGAAAACCCTGAAATTTGGCTGTACGTCTCCTCCTCATGGCCTCCCAACTCCTGTTCCTGTGGGCCTACTGTCAATTTGAGACACTTTGCTGGACTTCTTTCCAGCCATTGCCCCTGATCAGAGCCTGCACTGGACAGGCTCCAGCCATTCCTGCCTAAGTTGGTAAATTGGTTTATTATTGTCACACGTACTGAGGTACAGTGAAAAATCTTGTTTTGCATGACATGCATACGGATCATTTCATCACATCAGCACATTGAGGTAGTACAAGGAAAAACAATAACAGATTGCAGAATATCGTGTTACAGTTACAGAGAAAGTGTGGTGCATGCAGACAATAAGGTGCAAGACCATAAGATAGATTGTGAGGTCCAGAGTCCATCTTATTGTATAAGAAGTCCATTCAATAGTCTTATGACAGTGGGATAGAAGCTGTCCTTGAGCCCGGTGGTACGTACTTTCATGCTTTTGTATCTTATGCCCGATGGGAGGGGGAAGAAGAGAGAATGTCTGGGGTGGGAGGGTCTTTGATTATGCTGGCTGCTTTACCGAGGCAGTGAAAAGTGCAGACAGAATCCATGGAGGGGAGGTTGATTTCTGTGAGGTGCTGAGCTGTGTCCACAACTCTGCAGTTTCTTGCAGTCTCAGGCAGAGCAGTTGCCAGACCAAGCTGCGATGCATCCAGATAGGATGCTTTCTATAGTGCATCTTTAAAATAGCTGTCAAGGGTTTTTATACATGTTTTCCATGTTAATGTGGGGGCATTGCCTGAAACAGACAGCCACTCTGGCAACCCAGTAAAAGGCCCTTGGCAAAATGAAGTTCCCTCATTACTTAAGGATGGTGTAGCTTTCAGTCTGCTTTAAGCCTGTGAGTATGAATGATGTCACTTAAGAACAATGCCTTTTTAGAAATGAAGGTTTGAACCCACTTATTTTAAGATACACAGATAGATTCAATGACAGTAGTTAAAATGTTCATCGAGAACCAGCTTCATAATCTGCACAACAACTGTATTTCACGCAAAGGTATTTGTTCTGTTTTATTGTATGTTTATTCATGTTACTGGCCTGATGATGTAACAAGGACAAAGTTCCAGCCTTTTGAATGAAAATTCCGGTTCTGCATCATGGTGTCTCCTGTCACCAGTGGCAGATATCTTTGGTGTCAAGCAGACATAAGAGAAATAGTATTCTGAGAGAAGTCTTCTGACTTTTGGGCCAAGGAGTTTCAGCACCGATGTTCTTAATCATGAATTTTATTAAATTTTTGAACGTAGAAGCAGAAGAGAATCAGAATTCAACAACAAAACTTCTAAGGTATTTATTTTTGATAGACTAAAAAGTTTTAGATTCAATTGTCTTGGGCCAGGTTCCTGCTGTGTTGGATGGGCTATTGCCCTGAAAAGGCCAGTGCCTACTGCACCAGAAAGGGTGCAACAGACACTCTTGGCAGTGGAGGAGCCAATATGTATCTGGGCCCCTAGTCCAAGTCATGTCTTCTTCATTCCTCCTGAAATGCTGCCAATGCTTCCTCCTCTGTTATTTCTGTGATTGGGGTGAGGGGACTAAATGTCTTATTTGAAAGTTTACTGATGATACAAACCCTGACGGGGTTGTGAGTATGGAGGAGGGTGTAAAGCAGTTTCAACGGGGTGCAGAGAAGCTGAGTGAGTGAGCAAGAACATGGCAGTTAGAATATAGTGTAGAAAATGTGAAGTTATTGACTTTGATGCACAAAACAGAATAAAACATTTTTTTTAAATGGGTAGAGATTGGATAATATTGCTTTTAAAAGAGCCATAGATGCTAATGTGCAGGTGAAGCAAGCAATTAGAAAGGCAAATTAAATGCCTTTACTGTGAGAGGATTTGAGTATAAGAATAAAGCTGTCTTTGTGTAAATTATGTAAGATCACACCTGCCGTATTGTGCAACGTTTTGGTCTCCCTATCTGTGAAAGGATGTCATTGCCATCAAGGGCGCTTGCCCTCCTCACTTGACTGGTTCCAGGGATGGTGCGTTTGCCATATTGGTAGAGATTTAGGCTGAATTCTCTCAAACAATGAGAAGATATCTCATTGAAACTTACAAAATTCTTGCAGGGACCAACAGTCCAGGTGCAGAGGAGATATTTTCCTGGCTGAGGAGCTGAGAACCAGTCTCAGAAGAAAGGAGGAAGCATTTAGAACTGAGAAGAGAAAAAAAAAATTGAACCTCTGGAATTCTCTACCCCAAATGACTGTGGGGGCTCAGTCACTGAATTCATTCAAAATCGTGATTGTCAGATTTTGGGAAATTAAGGAGATCAAGGGATATGGAGATAGAGCAGGAAATTGGAGCAGAGGTAGAAGATCAGAAGATCTTGATGAATGGGAAAGCAGACTTGGTGGTGAATGGCCTACTCCTGCCTCTAGTTCTTTCTTGAAGTCTGGCTGTAGTCGAGTAGTGGTACTTTTGCACTGTGTGGAGGAGCCCAGCTGACTAAGTGTCTGACCTGGGTCAAGTAAGTTGTATATTGGAATAAAACAGGTTCCAGATGGGTCAGGCTGCTCCATATCAGCCTGGTTCAGTATTTTGTCCAGGTCAGAATGATTGTCTTTGTACTACGGTGCAGACTCTCTGTTCTTGATCAATATTTGGTGTTTTAACCTCAAGCACATCAACATCAGTAAGAACTAAGTTATAAATACTCGAGCTTGAGTGTGGATTGGACTGTTCTGTCGTCAGCTTAATCACTGCATTAATGTCACAATGCTAGTTATTGACTCTTAGAAAAACTGCAGAAATCTAAAAGAATTCTCTCCTTCTGTTCTCTTCCAGCCATGTGACCCAGTCGACGAGCTTTGAAGACCCCCGACTTGAGGGAAGCCAGGTTGTACAGCCAACCTCTCGGAAGATCGAGATGAAGCGGGATCCAGTGCTGGGCTTTGGGTTTGTTGCGGGCAGTGAAAAGCCGGTTGTTGTGCGGTCTGTAACACCAGGTAAGGATATAAACAATACAGTCCATACTCCGGGATTAATTGTCTCCAGTCCTTTACTCCATTGTATTAGCTTTGGTCCCTGTTTTAATCAGTAGGACTCTTCAGTAAAGTGAAGAATAGAAGTGAGCCTTAGTCTCCTTCCATTCTGTATCAATCAAGTGATGTGGGTAATGAGGCAAAAACAGGTGACTAAAGTGGGATTGGCTTGGGCGACCAACAGTTTTAGTTTTGAACAACTTCCCCTGAGACCAAGTTGTAATAATATTTCTAGTTTCCACTGTTGCACGTAAAGAGTTTGCAAGTGTCACGAATATTACTCAGCTCATCTTTCTTGAAAATGTCTGAACAATTTCATTGGGAATGTCTGAAGCATGATCTTTCTTTCCCTTTAAGGGACTGGGTATTCAGAGGCTGACCTGGATTGGAAGATTGTCACAGACTGGTGTTTCTGGCCAGTGCGATGAGTAACAATATTATGAAGTACCAAGAGTAAAATGTTGAGAAAATCCAGGGCTGGCTTAAATTAAGTTGTAACACCTTGGCAAGCTGTTATTTTCAAAATCAATGGATAATACAACTAATGTCACATTAAAGGTTAATGTCACATCCAACATTTTCTTCCAGGTGGGCCCTCTGAAGGCAAGCTGATACCAGGAGACCAAATAATAAAGATAAATGACGAACCTGTCAACACAGCTCCCAGAGAGAGAGTCATTGACCTTGTAAGGTAATGGCTTTTCATTTACCTGTGGCCACTGATCATTAGCCAACCAAAACCAGGAAATAATTTAATGGGAAGTGCACTGCTGTGTGAGATTGACACATTTATGTGTTGGTGGGGGAAAGGGGGATAGGTCTTGAATGAATTAAGGAACATTCTCTTTATTAAGATTTCAAGATTTCTTTATTTGGCATTGTACTGTTGCAGGACAACAACACAACGAAATTACAATGGCACTCCCTTGCCTAATAAAAAACCAGAACAGTAAATTGATAAGAGCAATTATGACTATAAAATAAAACAAACATACTTACACAAATATAAGGTA
>JARFYF010000074.1:70701460-70714279 GCA_030265395.1 Rhina ancylostomus | reverse complement strand
GAGCTGATCTCTTCAAATAGATGTGGCCAAATGCAACAGGACATGGTCAACCAACTCATGAGAAGTGAATGCTACTTTTGTATCAGTTGCTGACATACTTCTGATGTTGATCTGCATTGCAATGTGACTGAAAATTTTGCTCAAGTTCTTATGTTTTGTCTTGCAGCTATTCTGTTGTAGTTCCATTTTGAACAGGGTTGTCAAGTGAAAGTAAGCTAGCAGAAGTAACCAGACAATTATTTGAGGGCTTAGAGAGGTGAATTTAAGAGCTAGTTACTGGAAGCAAGATTTCTGGTTGGAGGGATGGAATTTTTTTTTCATTTAGTAAACCAGTGAGAGGCCTAGCATTAAGTTGTGATCTGTCCTCATTGGGCAAGAAGTGGCAGATGGTGTCATCTTCCCTGTAATGGACCCTGTTGATTCTTGAAAAATTGCCTCCAGTTTCTTCTGTGACAAAGTTGCAATGAGAAAAATGGGTATTGAACCCTCATTTTAAAATGCCTGATTAGGTTCTGGCTTTCACTTTGTGTATAATTTCAGATCAACTTAAGAAGCCTGAGGTGAAGGGATCACGTGAAACAAGTTTTGTCAATCTTGATCCACTTGTTATTCAATGCTGTTTCTCTGGTCAATCTGAAAATGAGAATTTGTGCAAAATCAGTGTTCTTCTCTCTCTGAAATACAAAGACTTTCATGACCCCTGTCCAAAATAGTTTATCATCTGTCTGACTGAGGCAGCTTACAAAGACCTTGGAGTACAAGTTAAATCTATACAGGGCACAGTTATTCACCCAAGCAGAGAATAAGTTAGTAAGGAATTAATGCCTGAATGTTTGAATAGTACGTAGAGTATTGTGCACAGTTCTAGTCACATTACAGGAAATTGATTACACTGGGACACAAAGATTTACAGGTGTGAAGCAAGAATGAAACATTTTAGCCCTGAGGAAAAAGCAGCTAAACTGGAGTTTGCTTTGGAACAGAGCCTGAAATTGGATTGATTTCCTTCAGAGGCTGGTAATCAAGCATCATAAAATTAATAATTTTAAGAATCAAAGGGGAGATTATTCTGAAGTTTATTGCTTGGAAGGATGATAGAGGTAGAAGCCCTATCTTTTTTTAAAAAAATACTTTGTGCATTTCAATTGACAAATATATTACACAGCAGACCAAGACCTGGAAAGTTGAACTAGGCTTTTTCTCAACGAACGCAGTTGTCTGAACGGTCACCATCTGTGTCACAAAGTTATGACTCTATGAAATTCTGTGAATACAATTGCTTTACTATATTCAGCTTGAGCCGTCATTCAAAGGGACTGGCGTACTTCTGAATGGAAGGACATCATCTTGGCTGTTTGGGTCAGATAGGACTTCAAGGAAAAGTACTTTTATAATTTAAGTGTTTTCTAATTTTTACACAATGTCTTAGAACGCTGGGGCAGCATATAGTTGCCAGGGAAGAATATTTTTTATGGCTGAAATTTGTCTCCTTTGCATCCATACCACTACTTCATGGATCTTGGGGAGGAATTTATTCAGTAAGTACCAGGATAGAAACAAAGATCTTGTACTTCGAGTGTTCATTCATCCACGAGGTTGCTGGTCCCACTGGTAAGGGAAATGAGTTCACACTCTTAAGCAATTTTGAGAGTTCTGAAGTGACTGATAGATCTGTTGCACAGTTACTGCAGGAGGTTCTTGAAGGAGATTGTGAGGTGGCAAGTGCTTTCTACTATTTATTCAGGGCTTCTGATGCATAGACTTTATTCTCATTCCCAAGATTCATTCCATCTCACCTTTTGTCAGCCTTTGCTCGAGACTGGCTTGTCATTCTTTCCTGATGGTAATTTTAAGTTTTGCAAGATGTCATATGGACTTAGATTGTTCAGAAATATTTTACCAGTAAGAATGGGAAGGGGCAATACAGGCTGAATGGCATTATTACAAATAGCATGTGATATCACTATTTAAAATCAGGTCATTCTCAGTGTTCATGCATAGATATCTGAATGTGGCAGGACAGGTTGGAAGAGCATTCATTTTAACCGTGTGAGGGCATGGATATTGTAAATGAAAGCATTAATACATAAACAAGAAGGTTGTGTTAAAATGAGGATGAAGAGAATGCTGGAATTGCTCAGCCAGATGGCTAAGATCTATGGAAGGAGGTAGAGTTGTGCTTCACCAATGATCTTTCACCAGAACTGAGAGAAGTTAGAAATCAAACATTTTAATTTGCAGAGCTGCAGTTCTGAAGAAGAGCCAGCACCCTGATGTGCTGGCTCTTTCTCTGCATTTATAGTCTGGCCTGCAAACAACAAATGTGGACAGAAACAGGGTTTCCAACATTGGTTTATTTCTGACTTTCAGCATCTGTAGTGTTTTATATCACTTCCAGATTTTCTTTTACTTTCTCTCAATTTCACTTTCATTTATCTTCTGTTTGTGTTTCCTCCAGAGGCATCATCTGTGTTTAACGTGCCTTCACTACCCCCCACCATTTCTGCCATTCAGTCTTGGACTCCACTCTGTCACAAACATTGTCTTTGCTCTCTGCACCCTTCCTTCTTTGCAACTTGGTCTAGTTTCTAACTTTTCTAACTCCTGTCTGAAACATTAACTTTCTCTCTCCACAAATGGTATCTGATCCATCAAGTCCTTCCAGTATTCTGTTTATATTTTTTAAAGCTGGTTACACAGTTGATTTCACTTTAATGTTGGTCACTTAGCGACATGATTAAGTGCTTCCATCAGTCTCCTGAGACCTGTTGAGTCCACTATTACATTCATTGCCTGCTTGCTGGCTAGTCAGAGCATTGACGTAACTTGAATAAACAACTAGTCATTCTTGGTCACCTAGTTTTGTGGAGCATTAAACAGTTTGACTGCATTAGTTAATCATAGTTTGAATGCAGTATACGTATTCTGTCTAATCTATCCCCACAGCACATTATTTATGTTTGCAATCAAGTTCTCCTTCCCCAATGGCCTCTGAATTGCTCCAGTGTTGTTCAACGTTAATCTCTTGTTCTGGTTTACACTACCATCTCCATCTTTAATATCCAGTGCATTCCTCATGAGGCCCATACTAAGACATTTTTTATAATGCATTAAGAGCTGCATTTTATCTCCTTGCTGTTCTGCTCTTTGGATTAACTGTGTACTTTGGCTCAGAAGCTAATTCTAATGTGGGATCCAACTACCTTCAAAGTGATGAGAAAAAGGCTTTCTGACTCAATTTTGCATATTAACTCTTAACATGGTAAATAAAATGTGGCAAGCACAATTAGTGCAGTTATGTTTTCTGAGTTAGCATTTTTAGTAGCAGAGATATACTACCTCGTATCTCCATAGGTTTTCTTAGAAGTACATTGTGGTTTCTTTTGCAGTTTTTTCACCAACCATTTTATTCTTGTATGCTGTCATTCTCTGTTTTTCGTTGTTAACAAATAGTGGAATCCCACAATTCTCAATTATTGAGATTCCAATTTTTCTAATCTAGACTTCCATATAATTTTTTGAAATGTTGAATTTATATCAATGATTATGGCTGGCTAAGTTTTATTTTCCTGACATGTATAAATTGGTAAATATCTTTAAATGTTATGCCAGTATAATTCTTTAGCTGATGTCAGAACTAATCATAGTAGCTCTTCTCTGCTGTTTTACTTTCAGTGCATCCTTGTTAAGCAGCACGTCTATTTTTAGCATCCTTGCCTGTATTTTTAAATTTCATAGTTTTTCACCTCTTGTAATCTCTTGCAGTCCTGTAATGCTCCCTGATTTTTCTGCCCCTTCAAATTTCAATATCTTGATCTTAACTGTATTTATTAGCTTCATCTTTGGCCATGACTTCAGCTGCTTAAGTCCTAAACTTGGAACTCCCTAAACTTTCTTTGCATCTTAAAGCCATCTGTGATTTAAGTGTGGTTATCTTTCAAATGTGATTTTTGTGGGAAAACTTTATTAGATAATGTGCTGTGAGGAGCCTTAAAACACTTGCTATATTAAAGGTGCTATATAAATTAAGTTTTTTGAGTTATCAAGTTGCAATTGGTCTGGCCTCCTTGACTCAATGCCAATAAAACTGATCTTGTTTCATTCATTTAATATTACACTTCAAGGTTGATTGAATTGTAGCTGTTTGTTGATGAATTTAAAAGTGTGGTATTAATGAATTATTAACTAGTGCTGTTTTGAAATAACTTGTTTAAGCCTGTTGCTACTAAGTGTAATTTATTGGTAATGTCTGTTTTACAGTTTATATACTCAGTAAGAATTGCAATTAAACAGTAAATTTAAATGTGCATATTAAGAATAGCTTTTTTCACCTATTAGGAGTGGTGTTGATCTTAAATATAGTATGACTTTAGGATTAGTGTTTTTTTGACCTACTGGCAATCAGCTGCATTACTTGTGCTTGGTTAATACAAAACACTGTTCGAGCATATGCCGCTTTGCATTAATTTTTTGTTAGATCTCTTTATTAGTCACATGTACATCGAAACACAGTGAAATGCATCTTTTGCGTTGTATTCTGGGGGCAGCCTGCAAGTGTCACCACGCTTCCAATGCCAGAGCTCTTTTTTTTCTTTCAATTACATTTTTTTTAAAAAGATAAATACATTCACTACTTAATATACTGCCACTTAATGTACATCAGTCTTTGGCTATGTTGTCAAAATTTGCTTCTAGCCAATGTGAGAGTTTCAGCAGTTCTTGTGCTGCTTGAGTGTATTGATCGCATCTTTGCCACTTAATTAAATACTCATCAAATTTATTCTGAAAATAGAATAAAATGGCTCTTTTGGTATCAGATGCAGTTTGTGCACACTCATATAGCACTGGATACAGTGGAATATCAGGCATATTGCTGGATAACCAATTCCCTCTGCACTGGCATAACAATTCATCCAGACCTGTCATGACAAAGTGAGTAAAACAGAACTGACCTCTAATTCAAAGATTGCTAAGGGTACCTGCAAATTGCCCCTCACTGTGGGCAATGCATTATTAACAGAGCTGTTCCACAGTTCAATCAAGCAAAAGTCTGAAGTTATTCTCGGCATATTTTAAGGTAATGCCCATCCCATTGATGTGATGGATCTACCAGAGGTTGTGGTGTGCTGGGAAATAATCACTCTGTACTCCTTGGTGACTCTGGATCCCATGCAACCTCATGGCATCAAGTACTGGCCTCCACCTGATGAGCTTCACTGGAAATAGCTGTGGCCAGGAAAACATTTGTATACTTTGGGTGAGGGACCAGTGTCCTTTATGAAGATCATTTTGACATTCCACTTGTTGGGTCCAGACCTAGCCCCAGGATATTGCTGGTGGAGTTCCAAAGTGCTGTGTTCGAGACTAACCATTTTCAGCTTCATTGACTTTTTCTCTCTCCATAGGTTGGAATGTTTATTGATTACAAGGTGCAAATCTGTTTACTTAAGTTGATCTATCTGTCTGTCCATGTTAGAATGTAACAAATCCTGGACAACATTCAGGCTTGGATTGATGAATGGCAAGTAGCATTTCAGTGCCTTGCAAATACCAGATCTCCAGGAAGAAAATGACTGACTTCAATGAAATTGCCTTTTGATTTTGTTGAATTTCCCCATCTCCCAACATTCTGGGGTGCTCTTGGTAAGAACCTTAAATTGATCAGCCCCACACATTTGTGCATCAAGCATCTGATTCCCTAAACCCTTTCTGCTGAGTGCAAGGCACAAATAAGTAGTACGATGGAATACTATTCACTTGCCTTGGTGACTACAGCTCCAACAGTACTGGAAGCCTGACACTACTGGGGACAAAACAGCCTGCTTAATTGATACTCCATCTGCCAGCATGAAAATTTGTTCCCTCTGCACTTAGGGCACTATTGGCAGCAATGTTTATCATCTTCAAAGGAATTGCAGCAATTCCCAAAATATGACCTCTACCTCCTGGAAGGAAAAGAACAGCAATTGTATTGGAATGTCCTCGCATGCAAGTTGACCTCCGGGTTGCATGTGATCCTCACTTGAAAATATATTTCCATTCCTTCAGTGGTGCTGGAACAAAATCTTTGGAAGTTTGTATCTAACCCTGACAATACCCTCATCATTGAGTGCAGTTATGTGAGAAGCTGCTCACTGACCCTCTTGAGGCTATGGTAAATACCTGCATTCCTTGAAAACATAAATTTCTAACATATTAACTGTTTTATGCTTGTTTATAACAGCAAATTCTTGAAGTGTGGCAGAACTGGAATTCAAATGTTTGAGCAGATGGAAAATTTAATTTCAGGATGTAACATTGTCATCAAAAGGAGTAAAAATCAAATATACACATGTTTCTTTTTATAAAAGAACTTCATTGCTAGCATTTGAAAAATCAGGTCATTTGTTAATGCCATTTTAAGGATTACTGATTTTAACACAATTCTACACCAGTCCCACCAGTTGTACAGTAGTAGAGATACATTCATTAAATTTAAACTTATTTGTAATTGGGATTTTTGTGTCTATTTACCAATCTGAACTGTCTGATTTTAATTCAGTCAATTATGTTGCATCTTTATGGGCATGAGTCACAAGACACAGGTGCACTTAATTTGAGATCTAATCAGTTCAAGCTTTGTCTTGAGTAACTGTGGGCAGAGAGGTCCTGCTAGCGTAGTTGGGATTGCTGAGGTGTACAACCGAGCAGGTTTGAAGGATTGTTTCTTATAACTGCTGCAATTAAACAATGCTACCATAGGCTGTTGAAAGTGCAGCATTTTATTTTGTAACATACCTTCTATTAAAAGGCATAATTCGTGGAAGGTGGCATCGGAAGAAATAACTATCTGCCACAGATTTGACAATTTGAGGCATTTAAATATGAAGAAGGGATACAGATCATGTGCATGCAGATGGGCTTAGTCTAGATTGGCATCATGATTACCGCATACATAGGGGAGCTAAAGGGCCTATTCCTGTGCTGCACTGTTCTATGTTCTAAGCAATGTGGCATCAACCTGATTCTCCTATAGTAAATCAATTCTTGCAGAATGTTAATTGAGGCACTTTCTGGAGATCAACCATTTATTGCCAGAGATCTTATTCAAATGTGTCTAATTTTAGAGTCGTGCCCCTATTTCTGCTAAGCTTGTGGCCAACATGCTGTCAGTTGCTGGAGCAGATCATATTATCACCATGGATTTGCATGCCTCTCAAATACAGGTGAGTGTAAAACATGATTTTGGTCAAATAACTAGCAAATCTTTACCATCATAAGGTGTTTCATTGTGAGAGATTTCTTCATGTTTCATTTGGATTCATTACATAAAACCTTATTGTTAATTTTTTTATATTATTTAATTGCATATGTTTCTTTTACACAGCCTATAGAAAGCACAAGAATTGTCCCTCCCATACAAGTCTTCCCATTCTTAAAGGAAAAACTGGTATATTTAATAGTCCTTAAAGGAATGATCAATGTTGATATCAGGTACTAAATTAAAATAAAATCTGTCTTTTAACATGCTGCTCTACCAGCAGATTGGTGTATTCCAGTTAGCACTCTGTGAAAATGATAGCTGGAATGTCTGCTGAGATTGGTGTACCGGGTTGTTATTTTGATATGGTATCTGGAGGAACTATTGCATCGTTGGACATTGTATTAAACCTCAGATCAGCATGGGATAATTCTGGTGTTGATACAAATTGAGAGATGTGGCTCCTGAAAGAAGGAATAGATTAATGAGACGGGTGTATATCTTTTTGGACGGAAAGTTGGAAAATACTATGGAATAAGAATTGAATTGAAGGCCTTCCCTAGTGCATTCCTTTAATGAATGTTTGCTAACTCACCTGATGTCCCTCGTGAGCTGCTTTCATGGTATTCTTCAGGCTGAAGATAACTTCTAAAGTTGAGGGGGTTTGGAGGTGGCTTTTGTGGGACCTGTATGCTCTGCCACAGTTAAAACAGGTGATGTTTGATGGGGCAGCTTGGAGTGTTGTGCAGAATATTGTCTGCTCACGCGGGTTTGAACTTGGCCTGCATATCCTTTGGTCTTAAATTCAAGTTGCTCAGTGCCTTCCCATAAGTTGGAAGATGGTATCTTCCCAAGGAGGCCTTGCATACATCCCTGAAGCACTTTTCTCTCTGAGAGACTTCATGCTGTGTGAGACCTTGAAATTAAATGCTTGATTTGGGAGTTTGCCTGCACACCAGAGCAAATTGAGGATTGACCAGAGCCTTGAGGCTGGGAGAGGACACTGACCTCATTGCCTCTCCTGCCAATTGATTTTGGAAGTTTTTGTAGAAAAGCTATTGGTGTTACTTTTCTAGAGTTTTAAGTTCCTTCATTAGATTGACAAAGTACACGAGGGGTATGATCACCACAGCTCAGTCAACCACAAACTCTGTGCTAGGTTTGGTCTGCAGGCACTTTCCCTCGTATTGGGAAATCAACATTTTCCATGGTCTTGTGGATCTTGATTTTTGGGCATAGTGCAATAAGAATAAATTAATAGACTAACTTTGTTTTCTGGATGTTTTAATGCAAGGCCAATCCCAACCCCTTGCCTGGCTCATTGATGGAATTAATGATAGATACCTAGAGTTCAGTCTTCAAGTGTGCATATGAACAAGCATTGTCTATGTACTATCATTTAAAGAGTTTTGGGTAATCTTAGTCTTAGCATAAAGGGGGTGATGATTGAAGGTTTCTGTTTGTCCTTTAGGTAAACTCCACTCTGAGCTTGGAGGTGAGGCGATGATATAGAGGTCAGAATTATGTAGAAAGGGGATAGTGAAACTAGTGAGTTCAACCTAGTGAGAAGAGGATGCTTGGGTAGATTGTACACGTGGACATGAATGCCTGAAGTAAATAAGCACAACCTGGTGTGCAGCTGCTTGTCAATGGGCCAAGACCTTGCTGCAAAGTCCATGAAGTGGCTTGTATGCCATGGCCTTCCCCCACTCCAACCCCCACACAGATTTTTCACCTCAGTGATGTTTTAGGATTTGGAACATCAAACTGTCATAGATGATCTCAACAGTGACATTGCATAGATGTCAGATGCTTCAACATTGATATTGCTGCCATGAGTGAGACATGCCAAATGGGAGGAGACAAGCTCAAGCAACATGTATGTGGATAAACATTCCTCGCAAAGGGCAAAAAAAATGCCACCTCCATGGGTTTTTGTTATCAAGAATGTGCAGATCTAGTGTCTTTATTCTCCCTGTGAGATTGATGAATGTCTTGACCTGTCAGCTCACTCTTCATGTGGAACCAGCACTCCATGGTGTCCCAACCCTGGAAGCAATGGATGAGTCCAAAAATAAATTCTGGTCCTTGTTAAGATATTTATATTTGTCCCAAAAAATGGTAAAATTAGTCCATCTTATTGTAACAGCAAATTCATAGGATTAATCACATTCTGCATGGCTTCTTACTTTATGTTAACATTATGTGGTTCTAGTTGGATCTTAATTGTGAATATCTGAAAAATCTCAAGCAGTTGCAGTAAATCTGTTGACTTCATTTATTTCTGTGAATACGTGAAACTTTTGAATCACACTAATAGAACACAAACTTAAAACACTTTCCATTTTCAGCTAGGATGAAGATATCTGAACTTTAAAATTACTATGCAGCAGATGTATATAAATATGCATCTCTCTATTTCCTGGTTCAATTAGTGTCTGGGCCAGGATGCAAAATGGGTACATTTGAAAACTAATTGCAACAAGATTGTAAGAATGGCATTTTGCTATAAATTGTTGAATGTAAAACTAATATATAAAAAAAAATTAAAACAAAGTAAAATATTTGTGGACCAAAATACAATATTCAAAGCTGATTTCAGATGTATTACTAAAGCTAAGAAAGTTACCTTGCTGTTTTACAAAATTAATACTAATTTTATTCTGCCAGGGTTTCTTTGATATTCCTGTGGATAATTTGTATGCAGAACCAGCAGTACTTCAATGGATAAAGGAAAATATTCCAGAATGGAGGAATTCTATAATTGTGTCTCCAGATGCTGGTGGAGCTAAAAGGTGAGTTGGGACCCAAATTTTTGCAGACTCAAGTTTCTTTTAAAAGTAGGAGTTGATGCAATTTGTTGCTAGTGAAGGATAAAATTGTATTTTAATTGCTAGGAGGTAGAAACATTTTGAGATTACTGGTTTATTGTAATCCAGTTGTTTGTTATACCTTCAGGGTGACATCAATCGCAGATAGGCTGAATGTTGAATTTGCTCTAATCCACAAGGAAAGGAAGAAAGCAAATGAGGTGGACAGAATGGTACTGGTTGGTGATGTTGAAAACAGAGTGGCCATTCTTGTAGATGACATGGCAGATACATGTGGAACCATATGTCACGCTGCTGATAAGTAAGTAAATCTGGCCAAAATGGTTCCTGAAAGCTAGTTTTGCCATTGAGGTTTCTTGACTTTGCATGTGTGTTTGGAGGGGAGAATTTGGGAAACCTCAGACTTTTGGGATAACTTGTACTGTATTTTGCATCCAAAATGGATTGCATTTAAGTAACCATTTATTTTAAAAGCCCCCACCCCACTCAGTATTTTTTGTACCCTCAAATCGGTTTTAAATTTTATCAGTGGAAGATTTTGGATCTCTCTAAGATCGGGTCTTTTATTAAATTGAATGCTGTGCTAGTTACACCTCCAAGAATCTTGCACGGTCGCAATGGTCCAACTTGCAGTATGTGTACTAAATTATTAAAATAAGCAGACCTCAGAATCTCTCAAGGTCTGTTCCTTTTTCTTATGGCTGGAGATTAATGGTCACTGCAATGTTACTGCTTCCTAACAGGAAATCATTCTTTAAATATTTGAATGGTATGATGCACTGCTGGTGTGTACATAAAGTTAACATGGTGATTGCTGCTCAATCACTTGTGTTCTTTGTGTGGGCTTCAGAGGTCATGACGGTGTTAATTTTAATCAAAAATGTACTTTGTTATTTCTACCACATTTAATGTTTCATTCTTGGTGTATGTTCAGATCAACAAGTGAGGATTGTTGATGGGTATCTGCTGGGAAAGGACCAGGTCTTATTTCCTTTTCCATTAAAATTGATGTCAAAACATTTCTATGGTTACACACAATGAATAAGTCCTAAGGTACAGGTAATGTACGTTAAACACTTAACTCTCCCTGTAGTAAAAGCACCATTCCTCTAGAAATTACTAGAAAACTCTATTTGAAAAGCCAAAGAAATTCACTGTGTAGGAGCTTGGAAAAATTTCCCCTTTAGTCTGCTACCACTTTGCATGTGATTCCACTTCCCTCTTGCAGTTTATACATGTGTAGTTTTGTTTTTAATCTCAGTGCTTTCCTTGGTAAAAATCCCAGTGCTTTTACTTGCCCCAGGAGAGTCTTGACATCACTAATCGCAAAAACTTCTATCAGTTGGTCTGCACAGTCATTTAAAATGTAATGTATAAATAAAAGGTAAAAAAAAATTTGCCTTGTGCCAAGCAGTAAGTGACCATTCTCCGTTAGGCATTGTATTCACGGTCATACACTTTAGCATTGTTAGCTCCAAATGTCTGAATGTGTGGGATCAAGTACAACTGGTAGCTGGTATTTGCATAAATTTAGTGTTGGCACAAAGATGAATTCCTCAGATTCCATTTTTGAGACTGGGAATCTCAACACAAGGCAAAGGTGAGCCCCCTGTATTTTGGGTATGCTTAAAACTCCAGTCATAAGTGCAGTATATAGATTTGAAGACATTTACCATAGTCAACGGAAAACAAGACTATTCTGTGTGTGTGAGTGTAAACAATTCTACCTGCTTGTGAATCCCTCTTGTTGCAGATGAGCATGTTGTAAAATTGTTACAGAAATCCAGAAAAATACAGATGTACTGAAATTAAAGCAGTGAAAATTCCCAAATTTGACCCGCATCAAAAATATAGCACTTCGGTGTAAGCTTCAGTTTGGCTATTTTGTCACCCTCATGGCAATACGCTCTTTAGTCTAAATCTAATTTGCTTGCTCAAATGAGCCCTGCTTCCCCCCCCAACAAAGTTACATTTTCTGTTTCCTGATGAAAGGAATTAAAAAATCCTTAAGAGCATAGTTGGAGGGGAGGTGGAAAATGACTACATCATAGACAAATTAAGATGGTCTATCAGGCTTGCCTTGATTAAAATTAGTTTTAATTCACCTTAACCTGTTTTCCACTGGTTTTAAGGGCAGTATGTGAGCTTTGTATGCAGGAATACTTATGAATGCATAATATGGTTGACATCAACATTGGTGCTGGGGTGCTATTAAGTTTCTGATCAAAAGTTGGCTTCTAAAACCTTGTGCTTGAAAGCTGGCTGTCATGTAGAAAACAGATTGGGAATAAATGGATCAGTTATAGGCTTGGAGGGATGTAACTCATAGGGTACCAGAGGGATTTAGGTCTTGGCCTTTTGTTGTTTACTTTTTACATGACCTGAAGGAAGGAATAAAATATAAGGTTTCCAAGTTTGCTGCTGATATGCAAGTAGGTTGGAAGGACTTTTGTCATGAGGATATTGTAGAATCATGAGATAGAAATTGAGTGATTGGGCAAAAACCTGGCAAATGGAATTTAATGTGGGGGCAGTGTGAGGTCATTGACTTCAATAAGAGGAATCAAAAGGCGGGTTATCTAAATGAAGAGAAACGGCAAATGAGAGAAGTTTGGAGGGATCTCAGTGTTCTTGTGCATGAATCTCAAAGTTCACAGGCAAGTCCAAGTAAAAGCAAACAGTATGTTGGCTTTATTGCAAAGGGGTTGGAGTTTAAGGGTAGTGGGGGGGGGGGGGGGGTGTTTTTAA
>JARFYF010000074.1:70606103-70617270 GCA_030265395.1 Rhina ancylostomus | reverse complement strand
AGTGAACTCCACTGGATTACTCTCAACAATCCATACGTGGATTGCAGTGACAGTCACAGTTATTATTTCTCATCCATTGATAGAGAAAGCAAGCAGGCTGGTGTCTCTCTCTCTCTCTCTCTCTCATTCTTCTGTCTCTCTCTCCCCTTCAGACTGACTCCCACTGGTTGTTTCAACAACAACGTTATGATGTTCTTTATCTTCTGTTGACGTAAGCACGCCACACACACACTATCTAAAAGGGACACTCACTAATAGTCTTAGTCCGTAACACTACAAAAAATCCTTGAACATTACAAGAGTAACAACTGATGCTTTGTTTGTGAAAATATCTTATATGCAGTGTTTAGAACAAGGGAAAGTTCTCATCTTCAAATACAATCAAGAAATTATAAAATCACATTAGCCAGATTGCAGGGATATTGTTCTTCTAGCTTGAGTGTTACACGTGATGGAATGGATCATTTACCTTGACTAGCTATTTTTCAATGAAATGGAAAGGAGTTAGTTCTATAATGGATGAATAAACTATTCAACTGAATTACAATCCTGGCAGTAAAGATGAAAATTAACATCTATGTTTCTTTTACCTGAAGATTTTGACCTACTTATTTAAATCTTAAAACCATTAGTTCTTTTGATATAATTCCAGAGATAACAATGCTCCAGTCTTTAAAGTTTGTACTTTTGCACCACCAGTTATCTTTGTTCCTCCCCAGCTGAAGGTCCTGACTAATTGCATTGTGACAGTGTCACCTCTGGAAGGCTATTGAGAGTGAAGAAGCAATTCCAGACAAAGCTGGATACATAAATGGATGCTTTGTATTGGATTATTATTGTACTGGGGTACAGTGAAAAGCTTGTCTTACAAACTGATTGTCTAGGTCAATTTATTAGTCAGTACAGGGTACATTGATGTAGTACAGGTAAAAACAATAATTGTACAAAGTAAAGTGCCATTGCTACAGAGAGTGCAGTGCAATAAGGTGCAAGGTCACAAGGTAGATCATGAGGTCATAGTCCATCTCTCTGTATAAGGGAACTGTTCTATAGTCTTATCACAGTGGGGTAGAAGCTGACCTTAAGTCTAGTAGTATGTGTCTTCAGGCTCCTGTATCTTCAACCCAATGGAAAAGGAGAGAAGAGAGGATGTCCTGAGTGGGTGGGGTCTTTGATTATGCTGGCTGCTTCACCAAGACAGCAAGAGGTAAAGACAGTCCAAGGAGGGGAGGCTGGTGTCAGTAATGCACTGAGCTGTATCTATAACTGTCTGCGGTTTCTTGCGGTCCTGGGCAGAGCAGTTGCCGTACCAAGCTATAATACATCCAGATAGAGTGCTTTCTATGGTGCATTGGTAAAAGCTGGTGAGAGTCAAAGGGGACAAACCAAATTTCTTTAGCCTCCTGAGGAAGTAGAGGCACAGTGAGCTTTCTTGGCTGTGGTTTCTATGTGACTTGACCAAGACAGGCTGTTGGTGTTGTTCACTCCCAGAACTTGAAGCTCTCAATCTCAGCACTGTTGATGTAGACAGGTGCATGTACACCACTCCCTTTCCTGAAGTCAATGACCAGCTCTTTTGTTTAGTTGACATTGAGGGAAAGGTTGTTGTCATGACACCATTCCACTAAGCTTTCTATCTCCTTCCTGTACTCTGACTCATCGCTGTTTGAGATACAGCCTACAACAGTGTTATCATCTGCAAACTTGTAGATGGAGTTAGAGCAGAATCTGGCCATGTAGTCATGAGTGTATAGGGAGCAGAGAGCTAAGGATGCAGCCTTGTGGGGCACTAGTGTTGAGAATAATTGTGCTGGAGGTATTGCTGGCTATCCTCACTGATTGTGGTCTGTTTGTCAGTTCTAGTCTACACAACATCTCCTTGTAACTCAGGCCCCTAAGTCCAGGCAACATCCTGGTAAATCCTTTCTGCACTCTTTCTAGTTTAATTACATTGTTCCTACAACAGGATGACCAAAACTGTACATAATACACCAAGGGTGACCTCACCAACATCTTATATAACCCAGTAGGGTTCTTAGTGGGGAAAAAAGAAACAAAGTGAAACGGGTACAACCACATTCGTAGAGAGGAAATAAGAAGAGTAGTTATCCAAAATTGTTAAATTCGATATTAAGTCCCAAGGGCTGTAACGTGCCCTACTGGAAGGTGCTGTTCCTTGAGCTTAGCTGGGCATAGCTAGAGCAATGTTGGAGGCCAAAAACAAAGATTGGAGTGGGATGACAGGGACACAGTGAATGACAGGGCCCTAGAGTATTGTAGAACAGAGAGACCTGGAGGTACAAGTACATAGTTCTCTGAAACATAGTGGCAACACAGGTAGACAAAGTAGTGAAGAAGGCATATAACTAGCTTGCCTTCATCGAACGGGGCACTGAGTACAAGAAATGGATCATTGTGTTGCACCTGTACAAGACATTGATGAGACCACACTTGGAATATTGTGTGCATCTCTGGTCACTAATACCATAAGAAGTAAGTGATTAAGCTAGAGAGGGAGCAGAAAAGATTCACAAGGATATTGCTGGGACCGGTGGCCTTGAGTAATAAGGAAAGACCGGATAGGCTGGGACTGTTTTCCTTGGAGCAAAGGGGGCTGAAGGGTGATCTGGTAGAGGTTTCTAAACTTGTGAGGGAAATAGATAAGATGGATAGTTTTCTTCTAAAATTAGAGGGGATCGGTTTAAGGTGAGAGGGGAAAGATTTAAAGGAGACCTGAAAGGCAAGTTATTTTGAACATAGAGATTGATGGGTATATGGAACGAGCTGCCAGAGGAGGTGGTAGAGATAAGTACAATTACAACATTTGAAAGACATTTGGACTGGTATGTGGATAGAAAAGGTTTGGAGGGATATGGGCCAAAAGCAAGCAAATGGGACTAGCTCAGGAAGACACCTTGGTCAGCATGGACAAGTTGCATCAAAGCGCCTGTTTCCATGCTGTATAGCTCCATGACTGAGTGGGCAGAGAATTAAAGGGTCAGGTAACTTGAAGCTCAGATTCATCTTTGTAGCCTGGTAGGTAGTCAATGTGTCTGATAAAAGCCAGTTTCATAGTATTAGAGAATTAAGGGAGATCATTTATTTTTCTTATACTATTTATTTCTTCTGTTACCAATAGCTATAGCAGTATCTTTCTATTATTGAAAGAGCTTTGTGCAATCTCTTCAAGCATCTCCTGTGCACCTTTAAACTGCCTTTGATGTTATCTTAAGCATCTTTGTCCTTTAAATCTTTCCTTCCTTGACCCACCCTCTTGTGTGAAATCCCCTAAAACGTTCTTCACCCTTTTCTGTGATGTGCAGAGAGTGGCTGGGGAAAAACAGTTTGGTTTTTATTTGTTGTGATAGTTGAAAATGCTTAATTTCTGTGTTGTTAATGCCATCTCATTCCTCCCTTAGATTTTGGATAATGCAGTGTATACATTTGAGCAACTTCTACACCAAAGTCTTGGTAACTCTTCTGAGAAGGAACAGATGTGCCAGACAATCCAACGCATTCAAGAGAGAGTGTTGAAGGTGAGAATAAATGTCAGTGAGGGAGATGTGAACCTGAAATTCTACCATGTTATAATGACCCTTCCCTGGAGGAGTTTTATTACGAATAAATGCTGGTATTAGGAGAGATCTTCAAAGAAATCGTAGGATACCTCTATGACTTCTCCAAAACGGAAGGAGACCATGTGTCCTATTGCATCTGTGCTGGTAAGTAAAGAACTACAAAGCCTATTGCCACCTTCCAACATTGGATCTGTAGTTCTGCAGGTCACAACTCTTCATACACAATCTAGACTTGTTGAAATGTGCTGAGTTTTTTTTTGCCTATCCTACCATTTTAGGAAGTGAGTTCCACCACTCTGATAGGAAAAAAATTTCCTCATCTTCCCTCCATTCTTTGTACCAATTAATTTATATTCATGCCCCCTGTTTTCTTGACCCCTTTTCAAGGGAAGTGGGTCCATCTTGTCCATCTTGAACCTTTATAACATTATGCACCTCAATTGTCTCCCTCCCAGCCTTCTTGGTCCCAAAGAAAAGAGTCTCGGCTTGTTAAATCATTAATCACAGATATAATTTTCCATTCCTAGTAACATGCTTGTAAACCTCCTCTGCACCCTCTCCAATGCAGTAAAATACTCTTTGTAATGTGGTGACCAGAACTGTATACTACTTGGGTTGTAGCCTGACTAGTGTTATACACAACCTCCATGTATCAGCACGGCTTTGTGTGTGGGAAGTCCTACCTTACAAATGTAATTGTGTTTATTGAGGAAGTGATGAAGATCATTACTGAGGTTAGGGCCATAGATGTTGTCTACGAGGACTTCAGTAAAGCATTTGACAAGATTCTTCATGCTGGACTGCTATAGAAGATTAAATCGTGTGGAATCCACAGTGAGTTGGTAAGTTGGATCTAAAATTGGCTGGGTCATTAGAAGACACAGAAGTGGTAGAGGAGTGTTTCTGTGACTGGAGATCTATGGTAAATGGTGTTCCACAAGGATCAGTGCTGGGACCAGTTATATGTAATATTAGTGATTTGGATGAAAATGTCAGTGGTCTGATTAGTAAGTTTGCAGAAAGCATGAAAATTGGTGAAGTGGTGGATTCTGAGGAAGGCTGTCAAAGGATATAGCAGAACATAGATCAGTTAGAAATTTGGATGGAGAAATGGCTGATGGAGTCTAATCTGGACAAGTGTAAGGTGATGCATTTTGGGCAATCAAATGCAAGAGGAAAGTGTACAGTAAACAGTAAGACCCTTAGGAGCATTAATATACAGAGTCATCTTGGGGTACATGTCCATAGCCTCTGGAAAGCGGCAATACAAGTCAGCCTGGCTTTGTACATGGGAGATCATGTCTTATAAACTTGATTGAGTTTTTTGATGATGTGACCAAGAAATTTAATGAGGACAGGGCAGTAGACATGTTTTATATAGACTTCAGTAAGACCTTTCATAAGGTTCCACGTGGTAGGCTACTCTGGAAGGTTAGATCGCATGGAATCAATAGTAAGGGTGTCAAAGGTTATGAGGAGAAGGCAGGAGAATAGTATTAAGAGGGAAAAATAAATCAGCCATGATGGAATGGTGGAGCAGACTTGGGCCAAATGGCCTAATTCTGCTTCAATGTCTTATGATCTTATGGAATCCAGGGAGACCTGGCTAATTGGATTTTCAGTTGGCTTGACGGTAGAAAGCAGAGGGCAATGGTGGAAGGTTGTTTCTCGGACTGGAGACCCGTGACTAATGGTGTGCTTCGGGTCGGCGCTGGGTTATTGTTGTTTGTCATCTATATCAATGATTTGGATAAGATATATACAAAGCATGGTTAATAAGTTTGCAGATGACACCTAAGATAGGTGGTATAGTGGACGGTGAAAAAAGGTTATCAAAGATTACTGGTGGATCTTGATCAGCTGAATAAGTGGGCCAAGGAATGGCTAATGGAGTTGAATTTGGTTAAGTGTGAGGTGTTGGATTTTGGGAAGTCAAATCCAGGTAGGACTTCCACAGTGAACGGCAGGGCCCTGGGGAATATTGTAGAACAGAGGGACCTTGGGGTACAAGTAAATAGTTCACTGAAAGTGGAGTCACAGGTAGACAGAGTGGTGAAGAAGGCTTTTGGCATGCTGGCCTTCACAGGTCAGGGCATTGAGTATAAGAATTGGGACATTATGTTGCAGATGTACGAGGTGTTAGTGAGGCCAAACTTAGAGTATTGTATTCAGTTTTGGTTTACCCTCTTATGGGAAAGGTATCATTAAGCTGGAAAGAATGCAAAGAAGATTTATGAGAATGTTGCCAGGATTTGAGAGCCTGAGTTAGAGGGAGAGGTTAGGCAGGCTAGGACTTTATTCTTTGGTGCATAGGAGACTGAAGAGTGACCTTAAAGTGGTGTATAAAATCATGAGGGGCATAGATAGGGTGAATGCACACATTCTTTTCAAGAACCTGAGAGCATAGATTCAAGGTGAGAGGGAAAAGATTTAAAAGGGACCTGAGGGACAACTTCTTCATGCAGAGGGTGGTGAGTATATGGAACAAGCTGTCAGAGAAAGTAGTTGAGGCAGGTACTGTACAACAGTTAAAGGACATTTGAATAAGTACATGGATTGGAAAGCTTTAGAGGAATATGGGCCAAACAAAGGCAAATAGGATTAGCTTAGGAGGGCATCTTGTTCGGTATGGACAAGTTTGGCTGAAGGGCCTGTTTCCGTGTTGTGTTATTCTGTTGCCTTGATTGGAGGGCATTAGCTATGAGGAGAGGTTGCACAAACTTGAATTATTTTCTCTGGAGCGTCGGATGTTAAGGGGCAACCAGATAGAAGTTAATAAAATTATGTGAGGTGTAGGATAGATAGTCTTTTTCCCAGGATTAAAATGTCAAATAAAATAGGGCACAAGTTTATGGTTTGAGGGGAAAGTTTAAAGATTTGCAAGGCAATTTTATTTTACACATTGTGATTGGTGTGTGGAATGCACTGCCATGGGTGGTAGAAATAAATACAATAGGAACATGAAGGGAATATGAAAGGTATCGGGACTGTGTGGCTAAGCACATCTCCAATGCCATATACAAACACACTGATGACACTTTCTGCACAGACCATGATGTAACCAGTCAGGATACTGTCAACAGTACATATGTGGAAGTTTGGTGTTCGGAGACATCTGAACCTCCTTAACCTTCTAAGAAAGTAAAGATGCTGGTGCGCTTTCCTTGTAATTACAGGATTTATGTTAATTTGGAAATGCAGGGACTGATCTAGGATAGTCAATAAGGCTTTGTGAGGAGAAAATCATGTCTCACTAACCAGACCCTGATGAAGGGTCTGGACCTAAAACGTCAACTGTTTATTTCCCTTCACTTCTCCATGGATTGCCATCTTGTCATGGTGAAGAAGCTTGTGTGGTCCTGAGATCCCGAGAGCGATGTTGTCTGGAGCTATGCTCCTGGTAGGATCACCCATGGCAGTAAAGTTGATGTTGAGGTCCCTGACAAAGAAGGATCCAACCAAGACCTCAACTGTGGAACAGGCAGATGAAGTTACTGAGAGCTCAGCGGCTGTGAGGGTGGATGAAGGCTGCAACAAATCCATCAGCTCCAATCGTTGTGGTTTCCATGCCATTGGAATCAGTTGGTTGATTTGCGAAGTATCATGTGCTTTTTGTAGTGCAACATCAGGTACATGTTAAAGAAATACACACACAGGCGTCTTAGTTCTGTCGGCTACTTCTGATTGGACTCATAAGCCGCTTGAGAGCCTATAAATCGACCAACGGAATGAAGACCATCATCCTCGACCTCATGGGATAGCCACGACGATGACAATGACGACAAGTTCAGGCTTAATAGACGTCAGTAAAGTTTACCTGCCCAGCAGAAAGGTGGATAGCTGTGTTCGTTGGGGGTCATGGACATTAGTGCAGGAATTCCTCAGGTCCTGGGCTCATCTAGATTCCATTGCCTTAACAATGCCCTTCCCTGCATGCTAGGTTTTAAAACAATCTAACTTGTGGTGAAAATTGTTTGCTGACACACAATAGAATCTCAGACTGTTCATTACAAATTTGCAAAGCTGCAATCATAAAAATTGCTTTAAATCAGTCATTAATATACAGTGTTTCCAGACAAAGGTTGTACATTTGTCTAAACTGCACTGACACATGGACAGAATAGATCTCTTTCCTTATGATCTGAAACAGGGTGGGTGTCCTACCCATTGATTAACACAAAGAACATGTCCTAACTCACACAGAAGTATCTTAGCACCTTATCTGCCCTTGTAAAGAGAAATCTAAAATGGTGTTTATCATTCCACTGGACTACATATTCTGAGCCGCACACACAGCAACATACTGACCTTATTGTTTCTTTATCAGTCCTTCCAAATGAGATGTTATCCAGCAGTGAATGCATTACTCAGTGACTAAAAATCTCACATTTCAATTCAAAGCCTTCCAGTAATCAGACCCAAGATTACAAGGTAGCTCTCTCATCAATAAACCCCTGTGGACTCAAGTGGTTTGAATCAATCAGTGGCTGCCTGTGCTGAAATCACAGTTTATGGTCTCGCTATACACTAATTCAGTCAGGGGGTAGGCATGGCCTTTCAGTGGATCTTTTTAAACAATAATAACTTATTAGGTTGCTACACATCGATGCTACATACTGCTTACATCGATTTGTTCATCATCACAATATAATCTCATGAAGTGATAAGCCACAGTTAATAGATGCTAAAAGGTGCCTTAGACAGGAATGACTGCTGAGCTCCATAACAAGATTATTGCCTTGCAGTATCATTGAACTTTGACCTAACATCTTCCCTGCACACATCCTTTATTTCTTACGTTTTGGGGGTTGATTTTTAAAGAACACAATTCTTTGCTTTCTTCCACCACCTTCCTCCTCCGTGGGGGCTGATTTCTGGGTGGCTACAGACCGACCTCAGTGGGTCATTCTCCATCACATCCCGGTCCTCACTTGTCTTGCTTCAGCTGTATGGTGAGCATTGGCAAACCATTCAGCGTTGGTGACATTGCCTGAGGCTCGTGTATGTCTACATCCCAGCGTGGTACGGAGCTGGAACCACTTCGGATTCACAACAGGACATTGAATTCCCATCTGAGCTGAGAGGTTCAGGATTAAGGCGGAGACAGTAGCTTGGTATAGCCCCCAAATAGCACCCAGAAACCATGCATGCTTCAATTATTAGAATGGCTTCTGTTGAGTTGAGAACAATTTTATCAATGCCAAGGTAAAAGATAACCCGTCATTTTATCTAATGACAAGGAGCTTAGATGACCTACTCCTGCTCCTATTTCTTATGTTATCGGAGAATTCAATTCTCTGGCAATGGCTGGCCCAGAAAGTCAACTCTGTAATGAGAAGGTGGAGTGAGACATGCTTATATAAAATAGACCTGGGGATCTGCAGCTTCACAGCCCAGTTGCATCACAACCTGGTATGGAGGCTCCAATGCACACAATCGCAAGAGGCTGCAGAGGGGTGTAGACTCAGCCAGCTCCATCACAGGCACAACCAGCTCTACCATCAGGACATCTTCAAGAGGCGGTGCTTCAAGGTGGTGGCATCCACCACCAAAGATCCTCACGATCTAGGTCATGCCCTCTTCTCCTTACTACCATTGGGGAGGACCCACACAGTGATTCAGGAACAGCTTCTTCCTCTCTGTCATCAGAGCTCTGAACAGTCCATGAACCCATGAACATTACCTCGTTATTCCTTTTTTTGCACTATTTATTTATTTTTGTAACTTACAGTAATATTATGTCTTTGCACTGGACTGCTGCTACAAGACAACAAATTTCATGTCATCTAAGTCAGTGATAATAAATATGATTCTGATTCTGATCTGGGAAGCCCTGCTGTTCAAGATTTGGCCACTTCTCCCAAGCCACTGCCAAGCATCAATGACTGACTGACATTGCTGCTTTTGCTTTCATCTGCCAAGATGCTGGACGGCCTTCTGGAGTGAGACATATTATGTAAAAAAAATACAATGCTGTGGCTTAAAACAGAGTAAAGTGATGTCCCTTTAAAAGCAGATCTTCTGTTTAAATAATCGGGGAGAGTCCAGACTCACTTCCGTCAGTGCACTTTTAGCCAACCTTGACAGGGTCCAACTTAATTATCAAGAGTGGGTTCATCATCCAGGATTCCTAATATCCAATCACTCCTTCTGGAAAACTGCATGCACACAAGGCTTGGCTGTGATGTTTTCCATCTTCATATCAAAGAAACAGACTGCCAGTGCTCATGTTAAAGAGGCAAGCATTAGGGTGCTGTGGACTGTCCTGGAGGATAGCTACACTTCAGAGGAGGTGAAAATAAAATTCTACTTGAAAGGTGGGATATACATAGATCAGGCTGGCCGCTCCTAGATGAGGGTCCAGGTGGTGCTGAGCAGTATATTTGGGGTTCTTCAACAATGAGTACCGCAGGGAATAGAACATAAAAACTGAATGTGCTGGAAATGCTCAGCAGGTCAGTCAGCATCTGGGGAGAAAGAAACAGAGTTAATGATTCAGGTCTGAGACCTTTTGTCAGAACTGATATCCTAATAGAACATAATACCATAATTATAACATTTATTGCAACTTGAATATTTCATAACTTAAGTACATTACAACTTTTATTTACATTTTACATAGCTAATATTTCCCTTTCATTTTGTGATTATATTATAAAAGGAGAATTCTGCAGATGCTTCAAATCTGAAATGAAACAGAAAATCCTGGGAACCCTCAGCAGGTCAGGCAGCATCTGTGGAGGGAAAAACAGAATTGAAGTTTTGGGAGTTTATCGAATTTCGCTGGATTGATTCCCGGGAGGGGGAAGACATTCCTCTGAAGAATGATTAAAAAACAGACTGGACTTATACACAAGACTTTAGAAGAATAAGAAGTGATCTCATTAAAACATACAAAATGTGGGGCTTGACGGGGCAGATACAAGGGTGATGTTTCCCATGGCTGCAGTGTGAAAAACCAGAAGTCACAATCTCATAATAAGGGGTCTTTCAGGGCAGAGCTGAGAAGAAATTTCTTCATCCAAGGGATTATGATTCTATGGAAATCTCTACCCAGGAGGGCTATGGAGGCTCAGTCACTGAGTATATTCAAGAGGCGGGTACAATTATAATGCTTAAAATACATCTGGACAGGTACATGGAAAGGAAGGGTTAGAGGGATATGGGGCAAATTGAGGTAAATGAGACTAACTCAGGTAGGCGTCTTGGTTAGCATGGATGAATTGGGTCGAAGGGCCTGTTTCTGTGTTGTATAATTTTATGACTTTGTGACTCTGTAGAGATCAATAGGTTTTTTGGATAATGAAGAAACTTGAGGTTAATGCAGGACAGTGGTGGGGGCGTGAAGAATCATTCCTGACCTTATTGAATGGTGGATGAGTCCAAATGGCCTGGTCCTACCTCTATTTTTTATTTACGTTGTTCTGTTAGACTTCCCTTGCAGAAAGATTTGCCAGCGTGTCCTGTCTTTTTCCAAGAATTTCAAGTACTGCTGACAGTATCCTGATAAGGGGCTCTTTGGACTCATTGCTGCTTGTCATTGGTAGGAGAAGCACTTCCTATTGGCTGTGGTGAAACATAACAAAGAG
>JARFYF010000074.1:70478467-70492591 GCA_030265395.1 Rhina ancylostomus | reverse complement strand
ATCACGGCTTGGTACGGCAACTGCTCTGCCCAGGACCGCAAGAAACTGCAGAGAGTTGTGGACACAGCCCAGCACATTACAGACACCAGCCTCTCCTCCTTGGACTCTGTCTTTATCTCTCGTTGTCTTGGTGAAGCAGCCGGCATAATCAAAGACCCCACCCACCCAGGACATTCTCTTTTCTCTCCTCTTCCATCAGGCAGAAGATACAGGACCCTGAGGGCACATACCACCAGACTTAAGGACAGCTTCTACCGCACTGTGATAAGACTATTGAACAGTTCCCTTATAACAATGAGATGGACTATAACCTCATGATCTACCTTGCTATGTCCTCACACCTTATTGCACTGCACTTTCTCTGTAGCTGTGACACTTTATTCTGTACTGTTATTATTTTTACTTGTACTACATCAATGCACTTTGTACTAACTCAATGTAACTGCACTGTGTAATGAATTGACCTATATGATCGGTTTGTAAGACAAGCTTTGCACTGTACCTCAGTACAAGTGACAATAATAAACCAATACCAATATTGCCAAGATACTTACAATTAAGTTAATCACTGCCAGGATAAACATAAGGGCAATTACACAAATCGCCAGATTACCCTTACGACCTCGTAACCCTGTCCTGTGCAGTCTTTCTTCATCAATGGGAACATATCCAGCCTTGAAGTTGCTATTGTGCTCCTTATTTATATTTCTTCGGTCAACTGCTTTCTCATGCATGGAGCGACGGACAGGGCCATTTGAACTCTGTAAAAAAAAACAAAGAAAATGATGCCCAAAATTAACATAGCAAATAACACGATTGTTTTTAAACAGTTCCTCATTAAAAGAATACATGTTTTCCTCTGAATCAGCTTAGACCCTTTACTGAATATATTGACTGAAAATGTCCTAAATTGAAAGATATTGGTTGAAGGTCCAAGTTATGTATAAATACAGTATTTGTAAATAGTCTTTGTAAGTATCCAGTCTGTGTTGCTTCACTCCAAGATTTGCCACACCACAACAAAGAATAGCCAAATAAAACAACAATATCTTTAGAAATTAATAGACAAACATATCCAAACAAAATTCTAAAGGTCTTCTGATTTAAAAGTGCCAGGGAATAAAAGAGAGCCTGGGGATATATTTCATTGGTAGAAATGGCTCAGACAGGATGCAGCTTTACAGGAAGCAAATATGCACCACTCACATTTTCTTATCAGCTACATTTTCAAAAACCATTCTATAATTATTACAATAGCTACTGTATACACAAAATGAGGTGATTTCCATATCAATGTCACACCATGAGCTAACCATGTTCTGCTCTTGCATCTGGCATCTCCACCAAAATAGTCAGCACATTGACATTCGATTTGACTGCATTCTCCTTTTATGCTTTTTTTAAAAATTAGAGGAGCACTGATCCTTCAAACTATTTCTCTCATGCCACACTTGGAGTGTGGAAGTTAGAAAATCAAAGGGTAAAAAAAAAATCAGCTGCAGGCTTATCTTCTCTGTTTCAACCATAGTACCATGCAGTGCTGTAGTCCACTTTGAAACAGACAAAATTAATATCAAACCAGAACCAGACTCAACTAGCGCCAATCCAAATTTAACCCAAGGACTTATCAATTCGGTACAAGCTCTACAATAATGTGATACACTGAGAAACAGGAACTGTTTCCTATGCTCCCTGCATTCCCCTGGCTATTTGCAGGCAGCATGTCCTATCATGTTCCACAGCACTGAGGGCACTGATTTATAAAAAGCTGGCCCTGCCCAATTTGACCAGAGTCCAAGGAATTACAGTTTTTTTATGTCCAACCTGACCCATTAAGGCTTTTGTGGGGTAGCTAGACACTGGAGCACAGAGCAGTTCAGGTGAATTAGCTCCAACCTGCCAAAAACTTGCATGACACCCATTTCACTCCCAAGTCCATCAGTAAAACAATCTAACCATTCATCTTGTTTTCCTCTAGATTAACTATACCACTGCTTGTAACCTGGCATTTCCAAAGATCCTTTCAGATCGTGAAATGTATCTGCAGTCAATGGTGTATGGGGGAATTCAACATCTCCATCTGAAACTCCTTGATAAACATTAAGTCAATTTTTGAGAAAGCAACAGCTCTAGGCTAACTTAGTGCACAAGCTGTAATAGCAGAGGCAGTCTGGCATTGTGGTTCCAGAAGCTTGCAACCTTTTCTGAAGTCCCATTATTGAGACATCATCAACTATATCTTAGGATTTCACTGCTGTCATCAGATACACTTCCATATTAATTAATGGAGAGTCACACAAGGAGCCAATGTCCAACAATAGTGATGTGGCAGGAAAATAATAAATAATATTGTTCATAATGGCAGCATACTCACCTCTAAACAACTCCATTACGATGGTTACAAACCAACAAAGCAGATACAATCACTCTATCCAATCAGTCTAATTTGGGATCAGACTGTAGCAGGAACAAGTTATCATGAAATAATGGCCACATCAGTCTGAAGAGATTCCTAATGGAAGGTATAATTCTATTCCCCCAAACTTTTACCATTTCAGCAAGGCTTACAAAAAGTAAAGAACTTCAAGGATTTACAAGGACTTGTCTTATAAGGTCAGAGCTCAGATTTGGTTTATTATCTTAAAATTAAAGGGTTCCCCAGGAAAATGCACACCCACTTGCATGCTGCGTTGCTGTTTACTACAAAGCAGCAAAAGAGACAGGCAAATTTTCCTTGTTAACATTGGTGATGACATTGCTGCAGGGAATAAGAACAAAACAGAAGGTGGAATTACAGAATCATAACATCGTGGGAGATCATTTAGCCCATCAGGTTTGTAACAAAAGGAGGCCACTCGGTCCATCAAACCTGTACCAGCATTTTGTAGAGCAATTCAATTGATCGCATTACCTCGTTCTCACCAGAGTACTGTCCCTTTTTTGTTAAATCTTCATATATTATGACTTTCAGCAGTGAATTGGATTACTGGATCCTACATCCACCACACTTTCTGGCAACACATTCCCAATCACAGCCGCTCCTGGGGGGGCGGGGGGAGGAAAACCTTTCCCCCGTGACACTAAATTGCATTGGATCACAACACCATAACGTTGCAACAGCTTTCTGAAATCAAAGCAGAGCAATTGCTCACAAGATCTGCCACCCCTCCCGACACTCCATCCACCCCCATTCCCCTCCCCGCCCAACTTCGTCCTCCACCCCCACTCGCTCCCTCACCTGCTCCGCCGCCATCTTGTCCCCTACCGCAGCCCCGCCCCCGGCCTGTACCACCAGCCGCTGCCGGGGAGGCGGGTGGGGGAGTCCGGACGCCTGGACGTGAGCGGGGCGGAGGGGGAGGTCTGTGATTCTGGGAGTCCTGTTGCTGCGCGGTGCCAGTGGCGGCGCTGAAACCCGCTCCTGCCAATCTAAGTAACGGTGGATTGAAGCAAAAAACACACTTTAAATAAATATTTCGACCATTCTGTTTTAGGCACTCCGTCAGGATCAAGGATGATTTGCGTCCACTCCGCTTTTGTGAGTTTCTGGCTGCGGTGGCGAAGTGGGAACCACAGCCGCTCCTGCAGACGGGGCTGGGTGGCGGCGGCGGCGATGGGTCGGGCGTCTGGTGTGTGGGGCGGTGCCCATCTCACGGCGTTTCTGCGGGGCTGCTGTGCGCTCCACATGCGGAGCCTCCAGGTTCTCAGGATCAGGTTTATTGTCACCGACTTATAATGACGTGAAAATTTGTTGTTTTTGCAGCAGCAGTACAGTGCAAAGACAAAAAATTACTACAAATTACAAAAATAAATAAATAGTGTAGAAATAGGAATAACAAGGTAGGGTTCATGGACTGTTCAGAAATCTGATGGCGGAGGGGAACAGGCTGTTCCTAAATCCATTCTGGATGCTCCCTCTATTTTAAGTAGTCAAAGATTTCCAGGAGGACATTGCTTTAAGCACATCCTTGAATCTTTCCCTCTGTCTGCTCGGTAATTTCTAGTGGTCAAATAATGTGGAGTTTATTGTCAAGTTGAGTTATTGTCACGTACACAAGTAAGGTGACGTATAGGTACAATGAAAAATTTGCTTGCAGCAGCATCGCAGGCACGTAGCTTCAGATAACACACAAAATGTAAATTATACAAGACAGTGAAGAGGAAAAAAAACTGTGCAACACAAGACATTTGTACAAAAAAAATACAATCAGAGACAAGTCCATTGTAGTGCAGAAGGTCGACCATTGTGTTCTGTTGCTGAGGGCCACTGCCTTAGAATGTCTTGAAAAAACAACAAGATGCTGGAGGAACTCAACAGGTCAGGTAGCATCTATGGAGAAAAACAGACAGTCAACGTTTTGGGTCAGGACCCTTCTTTGGACTATAGAGTGGCTTGTTTGGGAGTTTGGTGTCTGGCGTGCAAATGACTTGACCAGGACAAAAGCCAACTAATTCTAATTAGGGTGTCAGTGCTGGGGATGTTGGCCTGTGAAGAACTGTGCTATTGGTTTACTTATCCAATCAGTGAATTTGGAAGATTTTATAGAGGTATTAGTAGCGGTTAGCGTAACGCTATTACAGCGCCAGACTAGTTCCTGTATCCCAGGAGTCACCACTTAGTGAAGGCAAACAACAATGGTGGAACCCACCACTGTCTCAGTGCATCAGGACTGCGGTGGTTTGGGGATAAGCATCTTTGATGGTTAAACTGGCTCAAAGTTCATGAAAGCATCGATTCCTGCCCTCCTGCATACTTCGGAAACTTGGACAACTTACAGCAGCACCTTAAAGCACTGATAAGATATTTATTTATTAGTCACATGTACATCCAAACACACAGTGAAATGCGTCTTTTTGCATTACTGAGAATGTGCTGAGGGCAGCCCGCAAGTGACACATCTTATCTAAATGGTGGGGAAATTGTTGAGCTCCAAGCTACAGATGGACCTGGATGTCCTAGTGTATGAGTCACAGAAGGGGTAGAAAGCAACTAGGAAAGATAACAGAATGCTATAGTTTATTACAAGTGGAATTGAATGCAGAAGTAGGGAGGTTATGCTTTTGTTCTGAAGGGCACTGGTGAGACCACACCTTGTATTGATCCCCTTACTTCATGTGTTGGAAGCAGTTCAGAGAAGGTTTACAAGAATTATACCTGGAACAAGCAGTTTGTCTTATGAGAAGAGGGTGGACGGGTTTAAATTGTATTTGTGGGAGTATAGAAGATTGGGTGGTGACCTGATTGAAACGTAGTATCCTGAGGGGTCCTAGCACTAAGAGGATGTCTACGCTAGTGGGAATATCTGGAACTGGAGATCACTGTTTAAAAATAAGGAGTCACCTATTTAAGAAGAAGATGAGGCAAACCCTTTCTCTCAGTGAGTCATGAATCTTTAGAATGCTCTTCGTTAGAGGGCAGTGGAAGCAGAGCCTTTTAGTCATTGTTAGATAGATTCTTGATCAGCAAGGGGTGAAAGGTTACTGGGGGTAGACAGGAATGTGGAGCTGAAATTACGATCAGACCTGCCATGATCTTACTGAATAGCAGAGGAAGTTTGTGGCCTACTCCTGCCGCTAGTTCATTTGTTTATTTATTTATTCATAATTCTTATGGCAGCCCTGAATAACTATAACCCAATTGAAGCTAAAAACCCACTAGGGCTATAAGAATATTGATTTTTTTTATTACAACTGAGCAGACTCCCCAAAGGCCTAATGGGAACACAGAGTATTCACCAGACACTGTTCTGGCCTTTATGTCATAGCTTTCCCCAAAATACACAGCTATTACCTGATGAGCACTTAATGAGCCATAACCTATTGAGCTATACAATGAGAACTGAGAAGCAGAATTAACCTGGATAGGTCTATTTTTGGTTGGCGCAAACACAATGGGCTGAATGGCCTCCTTCTGGGCAATAAGCTTCCAATATAAGTCATTCTCTAATTATTTAATTCAATAATTGTAAAAAAAATGTTAGTTGTGCTTTTGAGGAACCAAATTGCTCCCCCACCTTCAGCTTCCAAAGTCAGCACTCATTCTTGGTGGACATCTCCTGTCATGTCACACCACGAGTTGATTCTCCCTCTGATTTTCCCATCCTCATACCTGACCATTGGTGCCTGGCTTATTTGAAAAGTTTGTTTTCTTGCTGATTTCCTGTTTCTCACCCTCCCCATAACTGTCTTTTGCAGCAAGATATCCAAGCTTCATCTTTGCTTGTTATGGCTCTGTCACCAATGTCCTCACTAATCTGCATCCTTGCTTCATTCCAACTGGCTGCATCGCACTCCCTAATCCCTTTCACTCCCCTACTTTTCTCCTCATCTTTACAAACATTCCTGAGGCCATCGTCCATCAATACTTTTAATGCTTTTAATCTCCCCTCTTATAGTTCCCATTCACTTTCTTACCAATTCCTATTTGTGAAGAGTTCAGAGTTAGTTTTTGAGCATTAAAGGCACTATATAACTGCAAATTGTTTCTCTAATTGTTTAAGACTGATAAAAGGTAAATAAGGATAAATGTGTGTAAGAACTTATACAAGGTTTCCTGAAGAGAAAATGTATAACAATCACTTACAGTAATTATGAGGAATAAAAGATTCAATTTAATAAGAACATTAATAAAATAGCACTGTAGCATAGCATGCAGAATGGTAGCATAGGGACAGCATGGTAGTGTAGCGGTTAGCATAACACTAGTACAGTGCCAGCGATTGGGGTTCAATTCCCATTGCTGTCTGTAAGGAGTTTGTACATTGTCCTTTGGACTGCGTGGGTTTCCTCTGGGTGCTCTGGTTTCCTCCCACATTCCAAAGACGTACGAGTTAGTAGGTTAACATGGGTGTAATTGGGCAGCGTGGGCTCATTGGGCCGGAAGGGCCTGTTACCGTGCTGTATAAATAAAGTTTTTAAAGTAAAGTTTTAAAAAGTTTTAAAACATAAGAAATAAGAGCAGGAGTAGGCCACTCAGCCCCTCAAGCCTGCCCTGCCATTCAATATGATCATAACTGATCTGCCCCAGACCTCAGCTCCTCTTCTCTGTTTCTCATAAGCCTCCCACATTCCAAAGACGTACGGGTTAGGAAATTGTGGGCATGCTATGTTGGCACAGGAAGCATGGTGACACTTGCGGGCTGCCCCCAGAACAGTCTATGCAAAAGATGCATTTCACTGTGTGTTTCGTTGTACATGTGACTAATAAAGATATTTTATCATATCTTATCGTCCTCTTTAAATACCCACATGATCTAGTCTCCACAATCCTCTGTGGGTAGAGAATTCCAGAGTTCACCACCCTCTGTGAGAAGAAGTTTCTCTGCACCTCCGTTTTGCATGACCACCCCCTAATCTTGTAGCTCTCAGGAGGAAAAAGTGGGATGAAAGACCTCAGCAATGCTGTTGATCATGTGATCCAGAACAGTCACTGAAGCGCAAGCGCCTTTACCTCTCATCAGTCATTCCAATTTGTTTTGTGGGGATAAGGAATGACAGTTCTTGTGTTTTCCTCACTAGGGCATGTAGAAAACTATTTCTTGTTCGGTTAGGGTGTGATTCATTCTCAACAGAGGGGAGAGTTTGACATCTGCTTCACTATTACTTCAGTGTTTCTTTGCTGCTCTCCTGGTATTTTCACTCTGGTCAACTGGGTCTTGAGATACCCTTCAGTAAGGCCTTCTCCAAATTGTGATTTTTGTAGGAATTCTGAACTCCAAAATATCAGGCCGACTCTGCAATGTTTTGACTGGACCATCAATGTTGACTGTCACCCTGCTCACTATCTCACACACCAACTCTCAGTATTCTGGACATCTGGTTCAGAAAGGAGCAAATGTGAGAGGGCATGTAGATAGCGCACAGATACGTGATGGAGAGGGATTGCTGCTCATGGGCCAGGGTCAGTGACTGAGGATTGTTAGACAGTGGGTATAATAGTGGGCATGGTGAACTGCCTCTGTAGGTTTTGGGGAGTTATCCAGTAAAGAGGAGTCAGCAGTTTGATACAACCTGTTTCTGGGGTTGGGCTGGGCCAAGTTTTGGAGCCATGCCTCCCTCACCCCAGGTGTGAGAAGGAGCAGGTTGTAGGCCATTGATGCTGAGCTCTGCCACATTCCCTCCCCAGTTAGCACTGAGGAACAATGGCTGATGACTGAGGAAAGGCAGCAGCTGCTGCTCAAACAGAAAATTATTTATAAAGAATAAAAAAGTGTTTATGTAATTTAAGCTGTTTTGCTGTCAGAATCAAAATTGACTTTTGATTTTTGCAAATTAGTGCCACTAATAAAAAATCATTATTACTTCTTTGTTTAAAAAAAACAAATTTTTAGAGAAACTCAGCAAGTCAGGCTGCATCTGTGGAGGGAAATGGACAGTCAAGTTTTCAGGACGAGACCCTTCATCTGGACTGTTGATGAACAGAAGAACATAGAACATGAAGAATCATAAAAGAGTTTTTTTTATTGCAAGACTCATAGGCTGATTACCCTGAATTCCTTTGGGACTGTTACTTCAACTGTTTCCCATTACTTTCATCTTCATCAGTCCAGATGAAGGGTCTTGACCAGAAACGTCAATTGTCCACTTCCCTCCAGATGCTGCCTGACCCACTGAGTTCCTCCAGCGATTTGTTTGTTGCTTCAGATTCCAGCATCTGCAGTCTCTTGTGTTTCTATTACTTCTTCATAAGTTTTTTTCTGTGTGGCCTGCAACTCAGCTGCAATTTTTTTTGAAGTTCAACCTACTATCTAGGCAGGGTCTTGCCAGTTGGCTAATTTCAACTGCATTTTGTTTTACATTCCTGTACTTAATGAATTTACAGATGCCCTCTGTTTTTATTTCTTCTGCAGCATCTGGGGCCCAGTCTGTCTAATAATCAAGAATGCCACAAATGGTCACACTTAAAAATTCTCACTTCCACTGGTAAGTTTAATTAATCAACCGAATTCAGAACAAATCCCACTGCTTCACATTGCTCCTCCACTCCCACTCAGCTAAAAGAGTTTTTTTTAATTGAATGGCCCATGGGTAGATTACCCTCAATTCCTTTGGGACCGTTATTTTAGTTGTTTCCCATTACTTTCAATGTGTCACATGGTGGTACATTCAAAGCACCAGCTTCTGCCACAGTACCTTTGGAATCATGAGATTACCATAAATAGTTGATTGGTGAGAAACTCTTTCATGGTTACATTTTACATAATATTTACTTGCAAATTTCTGGTCTAATTGATGCGAGAGTCCCTAGAATCCCTTTGCAAGCAGTGAATGATCACATTCCACTCATTCCTAGGCAATAGCCTGTGTTTCCATAGTTACAAAGAGCAGACAAACTCCAAGTCTGGACACTTAATAGTTTAACTCCTTATTAGGAACAATGACATACTGAAATGCAATAAAACCTTTACAAGCTCTTCTTCTGGGCTTAATGTATGTACTTTGCAAGGAAAGGAATAAGGACTCCGATGAAATCTTTAATCATATACTGGCTTCAGAAAGTATAGCCAGTAATGACCACCTGCTACCATCTCAGATGGATTCACCATCAGGCCATGGTTTGGAAGATTTTTCACATTCCTGTGGGGGGGGGGGAAGGGCTATTATGAGAAAGATCAAAAGGCAATGTATTAGTGTGACTGTTTCACAATGCATCTTTCTTTTCAGTGGATTAAGTCTATTGAAGAAAATGGAGAAGGTGAACATCTGTGCCCTCCCTTCATGGATTCCATAGATTCTCCATCACTGTCCTACTGCACCAGCTGCCCTAACTGGACAGGAAATAGAGTGGTGTGGAATGTCTTTTAATTTATTGACATTGGACCTTACACTGTTAAGAAAGTGGTTTCCTCTTCATCTCAGTGCAAGATCTCTCTGACAAGCTATTTCTATTGCATTTTTGTATTCTGAACATGTGGAAATTCTGTTGCATTTCTGTCAGATTACTTTAACTAACAAGAACCAGGAAAGATTCATTCACGCATCATCTGATAGCACCAGAGAGGGTATGGAATTATTGCTTCCTGAATTGAAGAATCTCAGTTATGTGGGATAATCTGGTGCTGCTTTCTTTGGAACAGAGAAGGCTGGTGGTGGAGGGGGAATGTTTAATTAAGGTGCTTACAATTACAAAGCTCCAAGTCAGAATGGGTGAGATTTCTATTGGCAGAGTAGGCTTGGAGTCATAGAGTAGGGAAGCAGGCCCTTCAATTCTGCACCGACCATTAAGCAACCAGTTTCACTAATTTTACACGATTCCCATTTTATTCTCTTCACATGCCCATCAACTCTCCCCACATTCTACCACCTACCTACACCAGGGGCAATTTACAGTGGCCAATTAACCTATCAATGCCATATGTCTTTGGCAATGTGGAAGGAAACAGGATCACCCAGAGGATAGCCACGCAAATCACAGGGGGAATCTACAAACTGCACAACAGCTCCGCAGGTCAGGATTGAACCCAGATCGGAGCTGTGAGGCAGCAGTCTAACCAACTGTGCCATTGTGCTGCCCTTATGCTACGTAGAGGGATTAAAGGGCAAATAAAAATAGTTTTCAGCTAGTGAACACACTACCTGAAGAGGTGGTTGCTACAAAAATCCTCATTACTTTAAAAAAAAATTATGTTTATTGATCAAGAGCTCAAAAGGTGATTAGGCTGGATTCATCTTCCTCAGCCTCAATAGACACAGGGGGGCAAATAGCCTCAGACTATGCCGTAAATTTCTCTAATACTCTTAGTCACAACCTTAAAGTGCTTTCCAGGTAGTGAAACCACTGTACAGTGCAGGGAAAATAGCAGCTACCTTGCAAGATCCCACATATAGCAATGAAATCTACTCACCAACTCAACTCTTTTGTGCACTGGCTGAGGGAATAGGTACCCAGAATAATACCAGGAAAATTCCCCTGCTTGTCTCAAATGGTGGCCTTGACCTTCTCTGCTTTGGAAATAGAAGACACATCATCAGATTAGTGTCTCACCCAAAGGATAATGCAGTGATCCTTCAGTACTGCACTGGAGTACCAGTCTGGACTAGTTATTTATCAGAAGTGACTACTAATAATCAGTTTTGACTTCACATTCAACATTCTTCCACAGTAATGGAAGCTTCTCTCAGTCCAAACTGTAATGCCTTTCCTTGCCCATACCATAGTGAAACTCCAATTTCATCTGACAATTAAATAGAAATTCATCTGAAGTAATAAATATTTCAACATTTGTCTACAATCGCATTTTCTCTTCCCTAAGGCATGAGTTAAGCTGGAATTCCCACATGCCCTCCAACTTCCATTTTTCCTCGTGAGCCAAGATTGTAGCTTTTTAACTTTAGAAGGCATCATAGATTAGCCCAAACCTTTCTTCACCTGAAGTTAATAACAATTCCCCACACAGGTTCCTATCTGCAATAGGAACCCAAGCTATCATTACCTTTCCTAATCCAGGAGTACTAAAATATTTCCAGCTCCCTTACGACCATAATACCTTGGTTAAAGAATGTCTGTACCTCTTCAATTATCTGGTTGGAAATCTTACTATTCCTATAAATCCAGAGACAATTAAGTACACTCGAGTGCAGAAAACAATTTGTCCTGTTTATTGTGTAGAGATTCTTTTCTGTTATTATTCCATACCTCCCTGTCTATCTGACTGCAAGTACAGACGGCTTGCCAACCAGAGATTGATTTGAATTAGTTCAGGGTGATATAGTAGAATGACATTATTTTGCACTGGTCACCCTCTAATTGCCACTGTGTGAAATTTTTTATCTCACCTTCTGCTGTAGGAGGGACAAACCAAACCTTTGCCTTTAATTACGTACCACTAAAAGCACAAGCTTCATCTGTTGAACGACCTTGAAAGGGCACTGTTCTCGTGAAAAATGTCTTTGGCTTATATGAAACATGATAAAAGCCCAGGCAAAAAGCCATCGCAGTTCACAATGCATTTGCTGTTGGCATTGTGATACAAGGGTGGCAGTGTAGCAGTTCTGCTGCTGGGTGAGTAACCTGGGGGCAGGGGTAATGGTCTAGAGATGTGAATATAAATCCCACCATTCCAATTTGGGAATTTAACTGCGTTTAATTTAAAAAGGTTAAAGGCTGTAATCTGCAAGGTTTGGCATGAAGCTGTAAAAATTCAACTAATGACGTGGAGAAAAGGAAGGCAGCTGTCTTTATCCTGTCTGGTTACAGTGCTGGATCCACAGTTGCCTAACAAACCACTCTGGTGCACAAACTGCTTTGGTGAAGTTTACCAGCAATACAATTGGAGGGACCCTCCAGTATCACTGAAGACACACAACAATAATACAGCGAGCCTATGTAACCCTCCAGATTCTACATCCCCGATATCCAGGGATTTGCCAACATTCAGAGAGCTGTCCCAGAGTCCCATTCACACTTCAGCCAATGTCCCAGACATCCTGAAAACAACTTTTGCAGTTGTTTAGTAAAATTGCAATTTGATCAGGGATACCTTGACCATAAAAGGCAGAAGAAGTCTCAGCAATTAACAACCTGTCCTCAGTCATCAGAAAGTGAAGCAAGATGTCCTCAACAGTACTAGTAAATGCCATTTATTTATTAACTAGCTTGGTTTGGCCATGGACACTTTGTAGTCATGGATCCTGCCTGACCAAAGAGTTGAATTCCAAAGATAAGCTTAAAGTGACTACCCTTGACACCAAGTTATGTGGTATGACGTCAAAAAGTCTTAGTAAAAATTTGCGGGGACCTGAGGCAAAACATTTCACTGGGTGGAGCCATAAAAATGTGGCTGTGGTTGTTGGAGGCCAATCATCTGAGATGTGGAAAATCTTAATCCAACCATCTTCAGATGCTCAACAATGATCTCCCTTCAATCAGAGGGTCAAAACTGGGCATATTTTGTATATCATTCACTGATGGTTAAGTATTGTTCACTTAGAACATAGAACAGTACAGCACAGAAACAGGCCCTTCGGCCCATAATGTCTGTGCTATGATGCCAATTTAAACTAAGTCCATCTACCTACACATTGTCCATATCCCTCCATTCCCAGCCTTATATGCTCATGATTGTATACAGCTAGTTCTGCTTTACAATGAGCCAGAGGGTCACAAGAAGTTCACTTACCTCACAGGGGTAATTCACTGAGATGCCAGACCATCTTATTCTTGAAGGCAAAGCTCACCCCATGAAGATGGTTTCCTCTACCAATCTGTCTTTCAAGAAGATGATGTAGCCACTGCCTTGTTCTTTGAGATGGCCCCTTCCATCACATTTCTCCATAAAATGAAGCAGTCTGTGGCTGTGTACAGAAAGACCTGGGCAATAGCCAGACCATGCCTCAAATTCCAGGTAATTCCAGACAAACCTGCAATGAAGAGAATCTAACCACCTACCTTTGACATTGATTGGCAATGCCATCTTCAAGTTCCCCTTCATTACCACCCTATAAGTCATTGTTTACTTAGACTCAGTCATATTCATATTGTGACTACAACAACAGGTCATAGGCTGAATCTCCTGCAGTGAGTGACTCATCTCCTAACCGTTCAATGCTTTTATAACCACTTATAAGGCTTAAGTTATGCATGTGAAGGAAGACGAAATCATTTTCCTAGATAAGTCCAGCTCCAGCATCTCTCAAGAATTCTGCATGATCAGGAGAAAGCAATGCTCTTTCTCGGTACTGAACGCAGAACACTGAGCATTTATTTCCTTCACCAGCAACACACCCTTCCTGCAGGGTGTATTATCTACAAGGTCTTTTTAGGTAGTTCCTCAGGATCTGGACGACTTAAGTCCACTCCAGTTCTGTGACTCCTGCAGTGACAGATGAGGCCAAAGTGGGAACCATAGACTCTTCCACGGATGGGCAAGTGGTGCCTAACAGAGGGGTAGATTATGAGGCAGCTTGCTCCTTCCAACACTCATGCAGGGTTCTCAATACCATCACAAATGCCTCTTCTTCACTTTGAGCGGTCATTGGCCAGGGATGTCCAAGAGTCAGTGGGGCAGTTACATTTTCTTAATGAGGCTTTGAGCACATCTTTGAACTTTTTCCCTTGTCTGCGTGGTAATCTCTTCCAATGGTGGAGCTCGGAATAGACTGTTGGTCTTAATCCAATTGATTTGCTTG
>JARFYF010000074.1:70413135-70423623 GCA_030265395.1 Rhina ancylostomus | reverse complement strand
ATGGAGGGAAATAAACAGTCGACGTTTTGAGCCAAGACTCTTGCAGAACATAGAACACTACAGCACAATACAGGCCCTTTGGCATCAAGACTCTCCAGATTCCAGCATCTACAGAATTTCTTGTGTCTCCGTTTTGCTGCTCCACTGTGAAGTCTCTTCCAGGGATGCCTACCCTGAAGAAGTGTTCCTTCTTCCTTCAGTCCTGACAAAGGGTCTCAGCCTGAAACGTCAACTGTTTATTTCCCTCCAGGGATGCTGCCTGACCTGGTGAGTTCCTCCAGCACTTTTTGTATATCGCAACAACTGTTCACCTACTTGCATCTCCATATAATTTCACTGCCAATAGAGGGGGATTAAAGGGGGTTAGGGGGCATAGAAAGGTTGGGGTGGTAGGTAATAGTTGAAAAGGGCCAAAGGATTTTGTAGGACCAGGTCTGCAGAGATACTGTCTTACTTAGAGCTGGAACTCCATTATCAACTTGTAGCTCCTATTCCACCCTGATAAATGGACGGCAAGGATCAGGTGGTGGCTACCTGGACTGTATAAACACACAAGCCAGGGGTACAGCAGAATAGTCTAGAGGTAACAAAGCCAAGAGTGATGGTTTTAGCAGGAGGAGTTGAGGCAAGGGTGATGCCAGCCTATGTCATGGAAGCAAGAATGCCGGCTACTACTCAATTAACAGCACTCCCGTTCCTGAGTCAGAAGATTCCAGGTTCAAGTCTCACTCCAACCATATGTTCTACTGCAAGGCCAAGGGGGTCCTGAACTGTTAGGGGTGCCAGCCTCAGGGTGAGACATTGAAGCAAGCCCTCATCTGCTTTCTCAGATGGAAGTGAAAGATCCCATGGGCTATCTTATCCCCAAGGTTCTGGCCAATGTTTGTCCTTCAACCAACATTACCAAACCAGATGCCTGGTCACTATTACATAGCTGTTTGTAGGATCTTGGTATGCATACATTTTCTGCCATATTCCACACTTAACTACTTTATATTACCTCATTGGCTGAATGGGCAGTGTATAAATGCAAGTCATTTCTTTTACATTGGATCAATATAAAAATCCATTGACAGGCTTCAGTGTACTTTAGAAAGGAAAGAGAATAACTATGATGTTCCAGAATGGTTAACAGAAGTACATCTTTGAAGGAAATATTCTTTCATCATTAACAGATTCAGGCAGTAGGATGAAATAAATGAGCCAATTCACGGTGGGTTACACCAATTAAGTTACTTCATGCAAATTTATGGTAATTATTTTTCAAGGAGTTAGCCATTGTGCAAATGCATTGGTGAATGTGATAATGAGCAGAACTGGTTGTTCTGTAGTTGGCAGAGACCCAGGGTAAAGGACACAACAAATTATCTTCCTCCCTGGGCAGGAAGAGGAAAGTCAGATGACAGATGAATGCATATGTGACCACAACTGCTACCAAGACGCTTTTGGCTGAGGTTCTATCTGTTCTTGGTGTTGCGAAGAATATGTTTGGCCATATTGTTGAGTAATATTCCTTTCAGCTGGGCCTTGTAGAATACTTTATCCAGAAGAAGATATTTGATCATAAGTCAGTCAGACATTGGTCTGAACATAGAACAGTATAGTACAGGAACAGGCCCTTTGGCTCACAATGTTGTGCCAAACTAATTAAACAAGTATTTAAATGCATGACTAAACTAATCCCTCCTATCTACGCAATGTCCATATCCTCCATTCTCTACATATTCATGTGCCTATTTAAAAGCCTCTTAAACACCTTTATCATATCTGCCTCCACTATCAACCCTAGCAGCGTATTCCAGGCACCCAGCACTCTGTGTAAAATACTTGCCCTGCACATCTCCTTTGAACTTACCCCCCCTCCTCACCTTAAATGCATGCCCTCTAGTATTAGACATTTTGACCCTGGTAAAAAAGATACCAACTGTCTACTTTACCTGTGCTTCTCATAATCTTATAAACTTCTATTGGGTCTCCCCTCAGCCTCTGCTTCTCCAGAGAAAACAACCCAAGTTTGCCCAACCTTTCCTCATAGCACAAGCCCTCTAATCCAAGCAACATCCTGGTAAATCTCTTCTGCACTCTCTCCAAAGCCTCCACATCCTTCCTATAATGGGAGCAAACAGAATTGAATGCAATACTCCAGATGTGGCCTAATCAGAGTTTTATAAAGTTGCAACATAACTTCCCGACTCTTGAACTTATTGCCTTGACTTATAAAAGCAAGCATGCCATACGCCTTCTTTACCACCCTATCAACCTGTGCAGCCACTTTCAAGGAGCTATGGACTTGGACCCCAAGATCCCTCTGTCCATCAACACTGTTAAGGGTCTGCATGAAACATCCTTAAAACCCTAAAGGAAAATGACACAATAGATCCGCTCGGATGGCTCCCTGAGTAAACTGTTACAGTTATTTAGCAGAATGACTCATCACCAGAACTTTCTATCAAGCATCTTGCTTGCTTGGTGGTGAGAAGGGTCCTCCATGCTAAATTCTTCATGTAAAGTCAAGGTCATAGCACTACTGCCCTTGACGTGGGTGCACTGAGGTTGAGACTATCAAGCATTTGCTTCTAGAATACACATTTACCAAAAAGACCTGGATGGGGATGCAATGGTCTCTTTCAAGGTTCATCCCAAGGAGTGGTTCATCACAGGACTCTGTGCTCCATCTGCTGTTCCCAGGGATGCACACTGACACAAACATCAACTGTTGTTGGAAGACCCCTAACTTGATGAAAGGAGCCCTGAGGTTTGGGCTTCCACTACAAGGAGCAATCCACAAACAAATGCCACAGACTGGGACACTCTAATGTCACGGATTATGTGCTGAGAGATCCACTGAAGCTTCCTACACCAACCATAAAGCATCTAGAGTGAAAAGCTACAATTTATGGCCCTCCTGCCATTGCATACTGAAGGGTTGGAACCTATTTAAAACCCTATAAACTGTTTGGTTAAAGAACCTATGTAAAAAGAAATGTTTGTGTCATTTAAATGTAAGTGAAATGGAATGCCTTGAAATGAATGTTCTGTATCATACACATTTTCAATTTTTATGACAAAAGTATATTTTTGAAAAATAGTCAATAGCTTACCTCCCCAACTGCTGCTGGAAGATTGTCAGTTTGGTGAAAGATGGACTTTGGTTTGCCAGAAACTTGCTGGTCTTCCAGTGCAAGGGGTTCTTCCCAATCGAGTGTTGCAGATGGGCACATTCCAAGGTCCAGGATTACATGCTGAAGGATACATTGAAGCTGAGTGAAGGGTCCTTAAAAGCCATTATAAAGGGTCCATGGGGAACTGATACAATTCTGGACCTTCCTGCCATTGCACACCTGAGTGGTACAAACGGGCCTTGCTTGAGGAATGCATGTGAAAGGAAAATCAATGTCATGCTGCTGCTTGTCAGCAAACAGAACAACATGTCTTGTTCTGTAAATGGCAACATGTGAATGCCATGTGTGATGTATTTGCAACTTTAATGAAGATGTGTTGTTGGTTAAAACAAAATCAATAGCCAACCTTCTGCAAATGAATTTAATAATTTTACAGAAAATAATTACATCATTTCTTCAATAAAGAATGACATGAAAAGGGTATGGAAGAGATTTACAAGGATTGCTGGAGCTAAAGAATGTTGGTTATGAGAAGTGATTGTCCAGGCTGGGGTGGTTTTCTCTGGAACAAAAGAGGCTGAGGGGAGATTTAAATGCAAGTAGGAGATGTAGATTTAAGATAATTAGTGAAAGGACAGAAGGGGAACTGAGGTGTTTCTGTTCACCTTCCGAATCTTTGCCTGAAAGAGAGATGAAGACAGATATCTATAACACAATTAAAAATATATCTCAGAGCACTTTTAAAGATCATGAGAAAGCAAAATCAACCTACATTTCCTATTTCTCGCCATCTTGGACTAGTTATGGCATTAAGTTTCCATGATTCTATATAGATTTCTATGATTTCAACATCAGTCTCAATCATAATCTGCACTCAATCTGATATTTCTGTGACTCCCAACGTCCACAATTTAAGAATCCAACGCACTTCATGGTGACCTCATACGTGTTAAAAACGTATGTCCTACAGTAGGTTATATTTCAACATGTGACTATAGTCTCCAGCACTGAAGATTTTATACAAATCCAAGCAAGTGTTTAAACTAAAATGGCAGGGGGATGGGAACCTAAGCAGGGAGAGAAAGGAAGTAGAAACTGGAATAGAAACAAAGGACAGGAAGGGGAAAAGCAAAAATGGAAGATAGTAAAACCAAGTGTGAGAAACAATTAGAGTCACAGTGCAAAATAATGTTGAGAGGACTGGAAATGCTAAAACTTTAAGCCCAAATGGCATATGTCTTAAAACACAGAGCATTTGCAATAAGGTGGATGAATTAATTACACAAATAGATGTAAACAACTGGGATTCCAGAGACCTGGGTGCAGGAGGACCAAGGACTGAACATCCAGGAATATTCTATATTTAAGAAGGACAGGCAAAGAAAGGAAAAGGAGGTGAAGTTGCATTGCTGGATGAATAGATTAGCACAATAGTGAGGAAGAATGTTAGCTTTGAGCAGAATTAGCTTGGAGTGGAATTTGTATGGGTAGTGCAGGGAAATACCAAGGGGCCAAAAATATTAGTGGGAACCCCAAATGGTTGTGGTGATATTAAACATGAAATTAGAGACAAATAAGTATAATTATAATCATGGGTGACTTTATGATTGGTCTAGCCAAGCTAGTAACAATGTTGCAGAGGGAGAATTCCTGAAGTGTATGCAGGGTGGGTTTCTGGACAAATATGTTGAGGAACCAACCAGAGAGCAGGCCGTCCCAGACTGGGTATGAGTAACAAGTGATCAACAATCTTGTTGTGCAAGGCCCCTTGGGAAATTTAAATAAATTTCCCCTTGGGAAATCTGAATTTAAATGAAAGAAAGTATGAAGGCACAAAGTAAGAGCTGGCTGAGATAAACTGAGGAATGTTTCTTACAAGCTTGAAAGCAGATTAAGGTCAAAGTCAAAGTTGAGTTTATTGTCATATGCGCAAGTACAGGTGCAATAAAATACTTATTTGCAGCAGCTTCACAAGCACATAGCATCAGAGGCAAAACTTTCACAAGAAAAACAAATAATCCACAATTTTAACAAGAAAGAACACAATTAGAACAAAAAAACAAAGTCCATTGTCATGCAAAATGGTCATAGTGTTGTGATACTGAGGTAGTGATTAGGGTTGTGCAGATTGATTCAGGGAGTGAATGGTTGAAGGGAAGTAATTGTTCTTGAACCTGGTGGTGTGGGACCTCAGGCTTCTGTACCTGTTGCCCGATGGTAGCTGCAAGACGATGACATAGTCCAGATGGCGGGGATTAGTATTGGCAATTGTTTAAAGATTGCATTGATGGACTACAACAACTGTTCATTACTGTCTGAGACAGAAATAAAACAGGAAGAGTGGCTTAGTCAGGGTTAACCAGGGGAATTAAGGTTGATCCAAGAGGAAGACATATAAAGTAGCCCAAAAAGCAGCAAATCTGAAGAGCGTCATCAGTTTAGAATACAACATAGGAAGACTAATGGTTTAATTAAGACCCGGAAAATTAAGAATATGAAAGGAAGCTTGCAGGGAACAAAAATGTAATGGCTTCTGTAGATATGTGAAAAGATAGGTGAAGGCAAAGATAGGCCCCTTACAGTCAAAAACAGAATTTATAATAGGGAACAAAGAAATGGAAGACCAATTGAGCAAATACTTTGTTTCTGTCTTCATAAAGGAAGGCACAAATAACTACCCAGAAATGTTAGGGAACTAGGGTCTAGTGAGAGGAAGAAACTAAAGGAAATCATTACTAGTAACAAAACAGTGTTAGCAAAATTGATGAGAATGAAGACCAGTAAATCCCCAGGGCCCAATAGTTTGCACCATGGAGTACCTAATGAAGTAGAAATAATGGATGCAATGATAGTCATTTTTCAGCTTTGAGTATGGTGTGCAGCTTTGGTCTTCTTATCTGAGGAAGGATATTCTTGCTCTGGAGGGAGTACAGCAATGGTTTGCCAGACTGATCCCTGGGGTGCAAGAGAGATTGCATTGATTAGGATCGCATTTGCGAAAGTTCAGAAGAATATGAAGGGATCTCATTAAAATTTATGAAGTCTTCATGGGACTGGACAGATTAGATGCAGGAAGGATATTTTTGATAGTGGGAAGTCCACAAACAGGGATCACAGCCTTAGCAGATGGAGCGTGCCATTTAGGATTGAAATGAGGAGAAATTTCTTCACCCAGAGAGTGGTGAATCTGTGAAATTCTCTGCCAAATCATTAATTACATTCAGTACAGAATCAGACATAGGACTAATAACTAAAGAGATCAAGGGATATTTGGAGAAAGTAGGAACAGGGTATTGAATTTCAATGATCGGCTATGATTATCAGATTTCTGAATGGTCCATGAACACTACCCTGTTATACCATTTATTTTTGCACTGTTTATTTATTTTTTAATTCATAGTAAATTTTATGTCTTTGCACTGAAATGTTGCCGCCAAACAACAAATTTCATCTCCTATAAGTCAGTGATAATAAACCTGATTCTGATTCTGCTCATTTCAATGGCAGAGCAGGCCTCTCCACTCTTAATTTCCACCTTTGTTGAAACTGCTTTGACTGAAGAGGTTTCACGCACGAGAAGGTGTTTATTGTTGGTACAATTGAGGAGCACTATCTCCTGGTGCCAGTTCCCCTGCTATGAAGGGTGGCATGCTACTTCTGAGAGAATTCCAAAAACCGACTTGTTTCCTCATGAGAGGAGGCCGAGGAAGATGTGAACTAGCAGCCCCACTTGAGGGAGAAGAATCAGCAGAGCAGCTACCATGAACTTCTCAGTCAACAGACCAGTCAGAGTGGCACGTTCAAAGGGAGTGAACGATCATACATTGCAGAATGAAACCCAAGGCAGAGGCAGAAGCGTTAAATAATTTCATGAAAGTCCCACAGGCAACAGAGTCTGCTGCCACATCCTTATTTTGCAGAGCAAACTTAACTTGACAATTTTTCAGTACAAGAGCGAAGATAGACGTTGCATTTTCAGCTTAGTTACCTCCTTGTAGCTAGGAGGCATTTTCCTCATAGGTCTAACTTTTAACACAATTTTTGATAATGAGTAAAGCTAACCCTGCTCATTCCTGCATGCCATGCTATCTATGGAAAGTTATACTCCGCTGACATCTGCTTTTTACTAAAGAACTAAAATGTATCATTTTGAAAGTAGGCCAATGTAGCCATTGGTTTTTCACTCACGTGCCCATTCATTTTGCCCTGTGTAGGAGCTATCACTGCACTCAGATAAGGATTGTCGTATCCCACACCAGCAACAAGTAAAAGAACATTCTGTTCCCTTCTGCTGCCTTGATCTTGATCAAAGCATATGCAGCAACAGATTTTTCAGTATGAGAGAGCATAGACTTTTATGAGAGAGAAGACACAGGCTTTTGTAACTGCCTATTAATTATTTCCAAGAATATTAATTAAAAAGCAAGTCTGCGTATCTGTAAGTAAACAAGTAGGATGGCACTGATTTATTTCTGATATGTGTGAAATACATCTACAACTTAATTGAAAACATGAACAGTCATGTGTTTTTGTGGATTTGCATTTTCCAGAGCTGGGTTAAGCTGGGTTAACCCTCTGGGTTAAGAAGAGGGTTTCCTGGTTCTTTTCTAAGAACAGATTGCTCTTTGTCAGGCAAACCCTTACATTTAAGAACTATTCCTTGTCCTGCAATACAACAGACACACACTCACACATGCACAAACACAGATCAACATATATAGATGGTTTGTCTCAGATACCCTTGCTCACTAGAGAAATAAAAGACTGCAGATGCTGGAATCCAGATGAAAAACACAATGATGCTGGAAGAACTCAGCAGGCCAGGCAGCATCCATGGAGAAAAGCAGGCGGTCAACGTTTCAGGTCAGGAGCCAAGTCCTCCCAACACCCTCTCTCACCCTCCAGCCCTGAGTAAGTTCTTATCCACATTTCCTCCCCAGTGGGCCGAGTTGGGGTACAGGACGGCTAATGGCAATGGCCTTGGGCCAGCGGGTAGACACCATCTGGGCTCTGGAGACACTGCTGTGGACATGGGCCAGCGGTGTAAGACCACAAAGGATGGGCTGGTCCGGGTCCCCCGTCCATCTACCTTCTTTGATCCCCTTCCACTTTCTTTACCCGCACAGTTCCTCAGCTTGCTCCTGCACTCCAGTCTCTCCTCTCTTTCCAGCTTCTGGCCGCTCAGCATGTGGCTTAGCCCAGCCTCCCACCAACCCACCCACAACATTAGTATGAGACAATGTGTTCCCTGATATAGCAAATCTCCTCTAAAAGTTTCCAGTACTTACTGGTGTCCAGTGTTGCTGTGAACGCGATCCCTATTGTCCATTGGGATAGTTTGTCTGTCGGTGGAGGCTGGAGCAGCACCTGATCCTGTGGCCAGCCCCAGAGACTCCATATTAACTGAAACTACAAGAGATTGGTCCTTGCACTTAACATCTGCCAACTAAAGGTCCCTAACCCAATCTGCGCTAACTCTGCAGCACCTCCCTCTGGTAATAAAGGTCCACGATGAGACCCTACCAGCTCACAACAAAGGCAGACACTGACAATGACATTCATTGTCACTTTAGTGCACCAACGCTGTCACTGGATGTCTGCAGTGAAGAGCTTTTGGAGATCAACACCCCAAACAAGATGTGTTCTCTTTACAGCAGACTCCTCAAAGCGCTGCAGAGTTACCACCAGTAATGTCCCTCCAAAGTCCTCCAATTCATCGGCAGAATAAGTGAGCCAATCCCACTGACCTCTCCCAGGCCAGTGTCCCCAGGGACAGGCCACATTGTTCGCCACAGTCCCAAAGCAGACTCTCGACACCAAGCTGCATCATAACAAGAGATTACCAGGTGGGGAAAAAAGTGATTTCAAGGGGGGGAGGTCTCAAAGGCAGTCAGGAATTACTCCGTTAAAGTAACAAAATAACTGCACCCTTTGTAAATGATGTTGACAGTCTGCATGCCTCAAAGACGGACATAGTGAGTGCATTGTCTAGGAAAGGACAGTTAATGGCCTTTCATCTAATGATAAAGCCTCCTAGAATACATGCAGCTAGAGTGATGATCTCACTGTGATCTTTTATTTATTCATGGGATTGGGACATTTACAATTGTTGTTGAGCTGAGTGGTTTGCTCACCCATATCGGAAGTCAATTAAGTTAACTAGATTGCACAGTGCCCAGTCACAAGTGAACCATGTTTATCTGAGTAGCTGAATTAAAACTGTCAAACTTGCTTGATGGGATTTGAATGCAGTCCTCTCAATCACTGGTCCGGGCTTCTAGATACTAAACAAACAACATGATAACTTTCTCAGTGTAACCCAAATACTTAGCTCCTAATACAAAGTGATACAATAGTGTAACTTACAAGGATGTAACAATGAGATTACTTTATTAAATGGAATGGTTATCATGACATTTACTCATACTTCCCCATCACTGAAACATATTCAAGTTAAATTTGAGGCCCTGATTTATTTTATGGAATGCACATATCAGAACAGAGTAACACTGCCAAACCTTTATTAAATTCTTCTGATTTCCTTATCATGCAGAATAACAGATCACTGTACTGCGCGAGGCAATAGTTTAAGGTCTTCCTTTTTTGTCTCTCTTGTCTACCCTGGCCAAAATCTCTTCCCTCCAATCCTCAACCGAAGGGATTACCCAAGAGGAGGATCTGAAATCTGTCCAGCTCTACACTTCCAGCACAGCTCCAGGTTTGCCACCTGTGGCAGAGATCCCATTTCTGTTAGACATATGGATCTTTGACTGTTGTGGACTTTGAGTGTACATTTGTCCACTGATCCTCACTATGTGGGAGACTGGGAAGACTTGCTAAATAAATGAAACTATATTCTGATGAGTCAAGGCCAAGAAATGCAGGCAAGAAAACAATTTCTGTCTATTACTTTAAATGATAGCTACTACACTACCATGTCCCTAAGTTATCAGACTAACATCCAGACCATTGTTATGTATAATTTATGCTAATTTAAGTTTACTTATGTCTTGTAATGTACTGTGCTGCAAAAAGCTAATTTTGATGACATTTATACCCTGTGTATATATGCCTATGACAGCTATAAACTTGGAACTTGAAGCATTGTGAGTTCAACTCCCACCCTGAAAACTGCACGACTTTAAATTTAAAAAAAAACTTATTAGTAATAGTAAACAAAAACATCTGTTTCATTAGTGTTCTGCAGGGAAGGAGATCTGCCAACTTTCCCAACAGGGCCTGTTATCACAATGTTGAGCAAAGAGCAACCCAAATGTAGCACACTGGTGCAGGACTGGAGTCAGGATACTTCTTCAGGACCAAACACAGGCAACAACTGGAAGGAATCTTGCCTCAGAGATCTGAG
>JARFYF010000074.1:70346323-70360629 GCA_030265395.1 Rhina ancylostomus | reverse complement strand
TCTGTACCAATAGAGTTATAGAGTGCCATCGCACAGAAACAGGCCCTTCAGCCTATCTAGTCCATGCCAACCTGATCTTCTGCCTAGTCCCATCTACTTGCACCTGGACGATATCCCTCCAAACCCCTCCCATCCATGTACCTGTCCAAACTTCTCTTAAATGTTACAATTGAACCCACATCTACCACTTCTGCTGGCAGGTCATTCCATGCTCACACCACTCTTTGAGTGAAGATGTTCTCCCTCAGATTCCCCCAATACATTTCACCTTTCACCCTAAGCCTAGTTCTAATCTCACCCAATCTTAAGAGAAAAAGCCTGCATGCATTCACCCTACCTATACCCCTCAATTTTGTATACCTCTATAAGATCTCCCCTCATTCTCCAGCACTCCAGGGAATAAAGTCCTGACCTATTTGACCTTTCCCTATAACTCGGGTCCTCAAGTCCCAGCAACATCCTTGTAACATTTTTCTGCACTCTTTCAAACTTATTGATATCTTTCCTGTAGGTAGGTGACCAGAACTGCAGACAATACGCCAAATTCAGCCCTACCAACATCTTGTCCAACTTCAATGTAAAATATAAAGGGGAAACTGCAACACAGTTTAGGTGAACTGTGCCTGAAATGCCCAATCCAATTTCCCAATGGGTGGGACATCAACAGTTTAAACACTGCAAATCATGCTCAAAATGTACACATACAGAAAATACAAATGGATTTTTCTCCAATCTAGTTTATGGACTTGTATCTAATCAACTCACTATATTTCCACATCATCCTGGAGGTCTGATGGAGGCATGAATTTTCTCTCTTGACTGAGGTTAATTCAGCTCCCAAGAGGGAATAGGCTGTTCACCACAACCATATTTACATTGTTCAAAGGCGGCTACAATGGACCAAAAGTAAAGCAACAACACTACCTGGAAGTCAACTGAGGCTAAATTCATGCTCAAGAGTCCTTGCTCCTGTTCACCAGGCCTAATTTTTCAAGAAAACTTGTGGATTGTGACTGCAGACTTGTCAATGGGATTGGATTCACTAGAAACTGCAGATACTGGAATCTGGAGCAACACACAAAATGCTGGAGGAACTAGGTGAGACTCACCCAGTCCAAACGAAGGGTCCTGACCCAAAATGTTGACTGTCCATTTCTCTCCATAGATGCTGCCTGACGCGCTGAGATCCCCCAGCATTTTGTGTGTTGCTCATCAATGGGATTGACTCATAACTGCCTCTCCAGTTCAGAAACAATAAGGGATGGACAATAAACATTGACATTGCTGATGATATCCACTGTACATGAAATAAATAAGGTCATTTAGGCTTCAAGTCCATTATACATTTCACTCTGACATGGACTCTGCCCCGCTGTGAAAAGGATCAACATACACTCTACTGCATCTCCAAAAACTGTGAAAGGAAATATCATGATACCCATCTATTAGCACAAATGAATTGTGATTTATGGATATTACATATACTGTAACAGCGACCACCACAGCCCAACAATTTAAGTTCAAGTTCATTTCATAGGCATACATACCTGGGGTATAAATTCAGCAGCAACACAGTACATGACAAACATAGGTTAACATAAATTAGCATAAATTAACATAAGTTATATATAACTTGCACAACAAATAAAAAAACATAACAACATTAGTGTAAGTTGAGAGAGAGAAATAAAGTCTGTGGTAGTGTCAGGGTTTTTCAGGTGGGTTCAAGAACCCGATGGCAGTGGGGAAGAAGCTGTTGTTGAACCTTGAGGTGTGGGTCTTCAGGCTCCGGTACCTCCTGCCTGATGGCAGCATGGAGAAGAGGGCATGGCCCAGTTGGCAGGGGTCCTTTAATGAGTATAGTTACCAGTATTAATACCATTATGTTCCAACATATGCTTGATCACCGAAGACCACACCAAAGCAAAACAAGCTGCAATCTTATTTCTTAATGTGATCTCCATTTGTTAACTTTTGAGCCTCTGCCATGAGAGATGTAAAGATACCAACTGATTGAGGAATGCATGGGCCCCACAGAGAGAAAGCAACCTCATACACAATGGTGATCAACTGTTGTGAAAACTTAGCAGAGGGGTTTGACATTCTGCAAGCTTTTCCATTGGTCCATTATAACTTTGGCAGAAAAAAAAGGGTTTGTTATTTTTCTGTGGCTTTCAGCAGAAATTATAGTGGGCATGCAAAAGAAACCACAGAAATTTACCTCCACATGCCACTTCCACACTCAGTCACCGGTCCAACAAGTATGGTTCTGAAGCACATTAGTAGGGGGGGACCTTGGCCTGTGATTCATGGCCTGTGGCAGTAACAACATGGGCTTTTTAATTTGGATTGTGCACATATGTGAGCTTGCCAGATCAAATAAAATTATTTCAAAAGGTTTATTTTGCAAACAGAAATTTCATAATTAAGTTTAAATGGAAATGTTATTACTTCCATAAATCAAAGATTTCAAATGAGAAAAAAAATTGGTCTGCGTGAACAGGAAAAAAAACATTCTAGAGCATGAAGTCCCATTGTTGATCATGCATTGCTGCTGAAAATCTGGAAGAAAAACCCAAATGCATTGCTGTTCAGTGATTGCATTGCAGATAACTTGCTCTAGCTGATCATTTGTTGTTTTTAGCGATTTTTTTAAAATTAATTTTTTGGGATCTGGACGTTTGGGCACCAGCTCATCCTCGACTACTCAAAGAGAAGGTATTGGTAAGCCATCTTCATGAACTGCTGTACTGCTTCTGGTGAAGGTACTCCCCCAGTGTTGTTGGGAAGGGAGTACTAGGATTCAGCAATAACAAAGAAATGGTTATACATTTCCAAGTCAGGAGAGAATAATGATTTTAAATATATCCACATTGTAAAAGAGGAGATGCTTAATAAAGTCATGGTGCACATAAAGGTGAATAAGTTCCCATGGCCTGACCAAGTGTATCCTAGGACATTGTGGGAAGCGAGGGAAGGAATTGCAGAGGCTCTGGTAGAGATATTTGCCTCTTCTTTAGGTGAGGTACCAGAAGACTGGAAGGTGGCTAATGTTGTGCCTTTATTTAAGAAGGGCTGCAAGGACGAGCCAGGGAACTACAGGCTGGTGAGCCTAATGTCAGTGGTGGGAAAATTACTAGATGGCATTCCAAGAGACAGCATCTACCTGAATTTGGAAAGGCAAGGACTGATTAAGGATAATCAACATGGTTTTATGTGTGGGAAATTGTTTCTCACAGATTTGACTGGGTTTTTTGAAGAGGTGATCAAGAGGATTGACAATGTTGACTACATGGACTTCAGCAAGGCCTTTGACAAGGTTCTGCATGGTAGGCTGGTCCAGAAGGTTAAATCACATGGGATCCCATAGATCATAGATATAGTGGATATCCAACACCTTTTCCCCAGGGAGGCAACGGGCAATACCAGAGGACATCAGTTGGAGGTCAGAGGAGGGAAGTTTAGGGGAGATATCAGAGGTTGTTTTTTTTTACACAGAGAGTGATGGGTGCCTGGAATGCACTGCTGAGGGTGGTGGTTGTGGCTGATACAAGAGGGACATATAAAAGACCCCTGGATGGGTACATGGAAGTAAGTAAAATGAAGGGTTATGGGCTGTGTAGGAGGCAAGAGTTAGATTGATCAGGGAGTAGGTGTTTATATAAATCAACTTAACATTGTGAGCCGAAGGGCCCATATTGTGCCATACTGTTCTGTGTTCTATAGATCCAGGGTAAGCTAGCCAATTTGATACAATGGCTTGGTGGTAAGAACCAGAGGGTTGTTTTTTTAGAATGGAGGCCTGTGACAAGTGGTGTACCGCAGGGATTGGTGGAGGGTCCACCATCGTTTGTCATCTATATTAATGATTTGGATGAGAATGTAGTTGGCATGCTTAGTAAGTTTGCAGATGACACCAAAAAGTGGACATTTAAGATTGCAAAAGGGCCTAGATCAACTGGGAAAGTGGCCCAAGAAATAACAGATGGAATTTAACTAGGATATGTGTGAAGTCTTGCATTTTGATTCATTAAACTAGGATTGGACTGGCAGGGCCCTGGAGAGTGTTGTAGAACAGAGAGATCTCGGGGTACAAGTACATATTTCCCTGAAAGTGGAGACATAGGTGTACAGGATGATGTAGAAAGCATTTGGCACACTTGCCTTCATCAGTCAGGGCACTGAGTACAATAGTTGGGACATCATGTTACAACCGTATAAGATGTTGATGAGACCACACTTGGAGTAATTTGTGTGGTTCTGGTTATCTAGCTATAGGAAGGATGTCATTCAGCTGGTAAGAGTGCCAAAAAGCTTCACAAGGATGATTACCGGGACTGGAGGGCTTGAGTTACAAGGAGAGGTTGGATAGGCTGCAGCCTTTTCCCTGGAGCATAGGAGTGTCACAATGTTGAGTAAAGAGCAAGCTTGCAGAGAACCCAAATGAGGCGCACTGGTACGAGACTGGAGTCAAGATGCTTCCTCAGGACGAAGCACAGGCAGCAACTGGAAGGAATCTTGCCTCAGGGATCTGAGGTGGAGTCCCAACACAAACTGGATATTCTAAGAAGAACAGTGAAACAAGGACTGCTCTGGAGTTGACAACTCTAAGCAGCCAGGAGAGAAAAGCATACTCAAAGGTTGACCAATACTCTAGAAACTAGTGCTAGAGAAACCAGGGTTCTTATGCTAAGCCCCTGATGGGGCTCAGGCGTATGTCATTATGCAATTAGTCATGCATGAAATCCATGTGCTGTACAACAAGGCACCAACAATGGAGCCAAATTGAGGGCCAGTACTTGGAATCATGACAAAGAGGCTGAGGGGTAGCCTTAAAGAGGTATGTAAAATCATGACATAGATAAGGTGTATGGTGAAAGTCTTTCTCCCATGGTAGGGGAGCCTAAAACCAGAGGGTATAGATTTTAGGTGAGAGGAGAAAGATTTAAGGGGACCTGAGTTGCAACTTTTTCCACACAGAGGGTGGTGGGCAGGTGGAACAAGCTGCCAGAGGAAGTGGTAGAAGGGAGTATAGTTACAATGTTTAAAAGACATTTGGACAGGTATATGGAAAGGTTTAGAGGTATATGGGCCAAACACAGGTAAATGGGACCAGCTCAGATAGGCAACTTGGTCAGCATGGATGAGTTGGGCTGAAGAGTCTGTTTTCATGCAAAAAAGCTCTTTGACTCTCTAAGTGTGTGTATGAGTGTGTGCATGATTGTGTATGTGTAATTGTGCGCACTGTATGTGTGTGTAACTGTGTGTGTGTTTTGCAGATAAACTCATAGGTGGTGATCAAAGCGACTTCTATTTGAAAAAAAAATAAAAGCCTGACAAGATAAATGAGAATATTTCAAGTACAGGCCCTCCCCAGGTTACGACAGGGTCCCATTCCTGTGAACTGTTCATAACCTAATCAGTTCATAAGTTGGCAATATGGTCGTGAACTGAGTTCCCAGGCAGCAGAAGATGTCTGCAGCCCTGCAGCAGCCAGCAGATCCATCTTGCCGGTGTCCCAAATGCTTGTTCATTTGTTTGGGCTGGACATATGTCAGGCATTCGAAACCTGGGGAGGACCTGTAGTGTTCAATATCTTTGTCTCTCTTTTACCACACTCATAGCCTCTGGCCAACTTTGCAGCTGCTGAAAATCGTTTTTATAACCGGCCTCAGAAAAGAGAAATGGGTATCTTGATTTTGATATGACTCCATTAAGTAAATGTAACGGTCTCTTGAAAACTTCCATAACTAGATAGCTTGGCAAAGGTCAACCTATAAATACATGATAAATCATCATCTAGGATTGCGAGCACACTTCCAGCAACAATACCTGGCAATAATTAGCATCATTAGAAGAGAGGCAAAATATCGTCAAATCTCCACTGTAATATGACCATGCAACAATATTACCAAGGCACTGCCTGTACTGGTAGGTAGTATGTAGGAGCTTTCTCCAAACATCTTTGCTGATCTATTGGAACAGATTGCCTGCCCACTAAGGGATCTTCCTGATTTTCATTCCATTGATTTCAGTAGAAAGAAATTCAGGCCAACTTTACATTGGATGGATGACCCACTTAGAGAGGCTACCACCTTAATTTTAAGTCTTACCCTCATAAAACTGAATGTATGCAAGAGTTGGAATTTGTTGAAATAAAAACTAAAACAGGACTCTAAGTCCTGGATAGTCAGGAAGCATTAATGGAAAAACAAATTTAATATTTTAGGCTTTCTTATTTACAAAAGGATGTACTAGCAATGGGAGAAATCCAGAAGAGATTCACTAGGCTACTTTCTGGGATGAGAGAGAGCAGTCCTATCATCAGCAGCTAAGGAAATTAGATCTATATTCTTTGGCGTTTGGAAGAATGAGGAATAATCATATTGAAACATAAGATTCTGAGGAGCTATGACAGGGTAGATGTTGAGATGTTTCCACGAGTGACAGAGACTTGAACAAGGGGACATTGTTGCAAGATAAGGCAGGAGTCATTTAAAATCGAGGTGCATAGGATCTTCTTCTCATAGATGGTGATGAATTTCTGGAATTCTCTACCTCCGAGAACTGTAGGTGTTTAAGGGGGAGTTAGATAAGTTTTTGAAAGCTCCAGGAATTGAGGGCCCTGTGGAAATGGGACAGATGAGAAGATGAAAATTGGAGCAGATCAGCCATGGTCACATTGAATGGCGTAGCATCGAGAGGCCAGGTGGCCTACTTCTGCTCTTAATTTTCTTATGTTCTAATGATGACCTTTCATCAGAACAGGTAAAAGTTAGGAGGCTACAGCACAGAATTAGGAGGACTCAGAAGGGAAGTTGTCAATGTGGAAACATGTTCAGCTGGTGAAGCAGGGTGTTGATGGCTGTGGAAGACAGGCTGGATGTCTATTCAAGAAAAAAAGGTCTCTAAGGTTTTCTAGATGGGGAATGGATGTGCAGCAGCCATGGTGAAAGAGGTGGAGTCAGAGTGAGGAAATTAGAAATTATCAAAATTGAGACAAGCACAGGAAAGTTGAAGAGAGGGTGGAGGAGGGGGACAAAGTCTTGAGATAGGAAGTGTCGGATCTGGTTATTTTCGAATCCACACATTCTTTCAGGAGTCCAGGGATGAGTTGAAAACAACTTGGTGCTTCGCAAAGTTTTATTGAAAAGTTTAAAACAAAGGAACAGTCACAGAACACATGGCACTAGTTTTGATGAGCTGAGACAAAGGGAACAAAAGGAGAGCTCAGGCCAGGGGGGAGGAAGAGCCAGAGAGACATTAACAAAAGGACGACACCTTTTATACCTGAGATAAGAGATGCTCCTTAGCTAACAATAGTCCAATCAGGAAACCCATTAGATACTTGTGGCCAAACCAACCAATGAAAACCCCACATATTCACCTGATGGACGAACCAATAAGCTAGTAAGCAGCCATTCTTTGTGCAGCCACTTGAGGTGTCTTAAACACGATACATGTTAAAAAAAACTACTTAAAAACAGTCAAATCCAATGGGTACAAGTACATAGTTCCCTGAAAGTGGCAACACCAGTAGACAGGGTGGTGGAGAAGGCATATTGGCACACATGCCTTCATTGGATGAGGCACTAGAAGAGTTGGTGTGTCATGTTAAACTTGTACAGGGTGTTGGAAAATAGTGTGCAGTTCTAGTTGCATACTATGGGAAGTATGTGATTAAGCTAAAGAGGGTGTAGAAAGTATTCACAAGGATGTTGCCTTGGACTGATGGGCTTGAGTTATAAGAAGTGACTGAGTAGACTGGAACTGTTTTCCCTGGAGCAAAGGAGGCTGAGGGGTGACCTTATAGAAGTTTATAAAATCACGAGGGGTATTGATAAGCTGGATGGTCATAGTCTTTTTCCCAAAGTACAGTAGTCTAAAATTAACAGGCATATTTTGAAGGCGAGAGGGGAAAAAGTTAAAGGGGACCTTAGGGGAAAGTTTTCAACAAAGTGCGTGGTGGGTATAAGGAATGAGCTGCCAGAGGAAGTGGTAGAGGCAGATACAATTACAATGTTCAAAAGACATTTGGACAGGTCCAAGGATCAGAAAGGTTTAGAGTGACATGGGCCAAATACAGGCAAATGGGACTAGCTCAGGAAGATACTTTGGTTGTCATGGACCAGTTGGGTCAATGGGCCTGTTTCCGTTCTTAATCCTTATATTTCCAGAATGTTCAGCTGATTTTTTTTTTAAATCAGTTCTCCACGTTTAAGCCAAACTTGACATGTATATTTGTGGAATCTTAACTAATATATTAGGACTTGTTAATAAACATCAAACGTTTCTTTTACGAAAGCTGAACACTCAGACAATGTAGATGTGGAGTTGCTCCAGCTCCTAGGGATTCTGCTCTGGCTACTCATATCCAGATACAATGCAGGTACACAAATGACTAGTATCCAGTCAACACCATATGTCCATATATGAAAATACTGTCACTATTTTTCAATCATGTGCAATATGTCCAAATAAGGAAATACACTACTATTATGTATGCATGCATTTTGAATGACATACCGCAATAATTGGTCATAATTGGGAATTCATTTCCAAAGGGGTGGGGTGGTATTGCCAAGGGGCTATTGGTGATCTGACAGCCATTTAACACTGTTTTCCTCTTAATTTAAAACAATCCAAAGGAAAAACAGGCTGTTTGTAATATGGGTTGCAATTGAACTTCACTGGTGTTGTATGACTTACCAAGATGAATTTCTGCCCCCACGGCCATTTCTAATGTTGTTCTGCACCATTCCATTTCTCCTTTGGCTGGTCCAGACTCTGCTGACCCAGCTCCACCACAGGGAATTGTTGCCCATGGTCTACAGCCTGATTACCGAACCTGAGCCTGATGGGATCCAACTATATGATACTCAGAGACACTTAAAGATAGTTAAAATACATGAAAATGATTATAATTGTTAAATTTATTTCAAACATTTAAAAATAACATATTAGGTCAAAGGCACATTAAACTGAAAAAGCTTAATTAAAAGCATTAATATTAATTAAAATAGTGCAAAGAAATACCTTCACTTACTTCTTTCACCCAGTTCAGAATGGGGTTGTATCAGATACACCAGCCAAAACTAAAGGGCTGGAGATGGATTGTATCTGGTTCAGTGTGACTGAGTTCTCCTCCTGGGTTCAGTGCTGAGTCTATCGCTGGAGTGTGAGCTCTGACCTCCAATGTGTTCCATACTTCCACAAGCAAGATGGATCTCTGCAGAACCATCAGCTGAGGAGGAGCATGACTTGGGTAATTAAAAATAAAGTAAATGATCCTAAAGTTTAAAAAAAACTGTTAACTATAAAATAAATTGTCAGCTAAAAACATCTAACAAGATGCAAATAATTAAAAACATTAAACTAAACAGAAATAATTGAGAAAGAACTGACCTTCCCCTCCCACAGCCAGAGCGCCACAATCCCCAATGCAGTCAGTGGAGGCTCTGATCCTGTGCCATACTTAAGCTGGCATGCGATCTGAGATGCAATTCCCCAGAATATTCTTGGCTCCAAAAGGCTATTCCCCAGTGTATATCCCTGGCTCCAAGAGAGAATACCCCAGTGTATTATCACTGGCTCTGAGTGACAATTCCCCAGCACACATCCTGGCGATGTCCCAGATTTGCTGCCATTTGAAAGACTAAATCCTGTCTCTTCTCTTCAGGACCATTGGTGTTTAACAATGTGATTTGGCCTGTTACCACAGTGCCAGCCAGCCCATGAGTTTGGGAATAATGTTGACAGGCCAATCCCACCTTTCCAGAGATTTACCTTCGTTCCTCATTTCCTCTTGTACTGGGGACTTTTGTCACACTTGCTGCCTTTAGTTTCATAGGGACACAAGGGCCTTTCCCTTACAAGAAGAACAAACAATCAAGAAGAGCCAAAACAGAATACACAGAAATGAGGGTGAAGAGTGGTTTAAGAAATGGTGTCACCATGGCTTAAGATCCTATTCCTTTACTCCTAGTGATTTTAGATAACAATGTAAATCGAGATAACAATAGCAGCTAACACCTCCGTGAGATAATTCATACATGCCTGGCAAGCTGAAGAAAGTCAGACTATTGTGTGAAAATACCGACAGTATTCCTGATGCACAGAACACTACTTAACAAAAATTGATTTATTTAAAACAACCAGTGAAATTAAGAAATAAAACCAGAAACCCTGCAAGCTCTTAGCAGTTCAGGTAGTTTTGTCAGAGAGAGAAAACTACCAGAGCTCTGCTCTGAATGGTCATCAATGTTAGGTCTATTTTTAACTCTAGAGACGCTATCGGAACTGCTAAATATTACCTGAATTTTCCATTTCAAATTCAGATTTAATGCATCCACTTTTATGTCAGAGAAAGTAGAAACTGTTCGATATATTAAAGTATTGTGATCGCCTTTGGTGTTTCAAGTTGAGGATATTGAGGCCAATAATTGCAGCTTTAAAATTTACTTGCTGAGCATCTTGTCTGTGCAATGAATGCTCCAGAAGTTTCTCAGATGAACTTCAGTTTGAGACGTGCTGGCTTTAATAGAGTCTCTGTCTGCCTTTCTGTGAAATGTCAGCCTGATAATCGTACCACCGGTACTAAGCATTTCAGCTCAGTGGTCTGTAGTCTGACTCTGTTATAAATGACTTTCAAAGGAGGAAGTGGCAATAAAACAGGAACTACTATGGCCACCAGATAACATTTCTTTATACAATGAGCTGCCACCTTTAGATACTGACAACATCTGCATTTCGTCTTTGCTTCTTCAGTTAAAGAGAAAAAGCTGTCGGGCATACCCAAAGTATGGGTATATCCGAGGAGAAAAATGGGAAAACAAAAAAAGGTTGCATTAATTCACTTCAGTGTTTTGTTCTAACAAGCTGTACTAATGATGCACAGACAAGGTAGCACAGAATCTTGCTATTACTGGTCTTGCTACATTCAGGCACTTTTAACCGAGCTAAGTCATTGTCACAGTCCTGGCTAAATATTGCCAAATAAATCTATCAAGAACTGTCAGAAGTTCTTTCCACACTGGTCACCTAAAGAAAATATTTCAATTAAAGCATATCAATGTCACCAAGGCAGCAATCACTTTGAAAGATCAATTCCCATATGGCAGGTGCTCGGCAGGACATGCCAGTGCCTGATACCAAGCTGCAAGATTCACTTACAGAATGCAAATGCTGTTAGAATGACACCGTGTCTGCAGAAAGAAGTGCACTTTGTTGATCTTATCTGGAGTTTATCTTTATTTACCCTGAGAAACAGAGAAAAAAATTACATAGTCTTTGGCCAAAAGATTAAATGGTCTAGATAGACTACATTACTGCCCAGATCACAACATTAAAATTAAGGGCAGGAGTTGGCCATATGTATTTTCAGCTTTCCCTAACATTCAATAAGGTTATCTGCTGCCTGAGCTCCATTTTCCCATCCTATTCCCATATTCCTCAATATTCTGGTCATTGCCCAAAAATATATTCAACTGAGTCAATGCACATTGTCAATGATCTATGAAGTTTTGCACATGAAAGGCCAAATACTCTTTTTCTTTCCACATTTTCTTCTGTTCTTAAATGTTTATGTTGCACTTACATCCACCTTGTATCATCTCTCCTAAACTGTCGTTCACTACAGAAAGGCCATTGTTGCAAAACGGAAGTCACATTCAAATGTGGGTCAGGCGGCATCTATGGAGGGAAATGGACAGTTGACGGTTCAGGTCGAGACTCTTCATCTGGACTTCCTCATCCAGATGAAGGGTCCTGACCTGAAACATCGACTGTCCACTTGCCTTCATAGATGCTGCCTTACCTGCTGAGTTCCTCCAGAACTTTGCGTGTTGCTCCAGATTTACAGCATCTGCAGTCTCTCGTGGCTCACATTCAAATGTGTTTGATATTATTTTCTGCTCAGCATAGATCTCTAATCATTTCAGCCCAACAGTGAGTCTCAAGCATCTATAAGGATTCTGAAAGGATTAATTAGTAAGGCTTTAGTTTATGGGGTATATGTATTTTATTCATTCTCAAGATATTCATCACTTCTCTCAGAAGATGCTGCTAGTTGACCTAAACAGTTGGAAGCAGTTGGAAGATGGAACTCTGTTTTCTGCTATCAATAGAACAGTTTTCCGGTGATCTCGTGTCCAGAAAGAAGAGAGGGTGAGGGTTTCCTTCAGAAGGGGTCCACATGTTCCTTGTGAAGTGTAGGGAATCTGCTTGTTCTTCCAGGCAACACAAGGAAAATAAATACCTGCCTGGATCTCTGAAAGCTCCTCTCCCTTTCCCTGGCAAAGATGTTATTGCAGCTTCCTGCTCAGATGGTCAAGACAAGATAACAGTCAGGTTCTAAGTGATGATGCCACAATTCTCCCATCTCACAGCTGAGGAGTTGGATAAGCGTTGGCTTGCACTTAAGCGCGGGCAGGGGAGGTGGTGGAAGCACGTACGATAACAATGTTTAAGAGGCATTTCGCCAGGCACGTAATTAGGCAGGAAATGGAGGAATATAGACCATGTGCAGACAGGTGTGCGGTTTAAATTGGCATCATGTTTGGCACAGACATGGTGGGCTGAAGGGCCTGTTCCTGTGCTATACAGTTCTAAATAAGGAGACTGACTGATTCAAAAGTGACTATCACCCAGAGGCCTTTCTCCATTCCATTAGGATGAGCCCTTTAAGGGAAGGCTAGGCAGTGATCTTCGTTTCTCGCTCAGTCGCTAACCCCTTGATCTCAAAGTGGAACAAGTAGATGTAGGAAAGGAACTGTGTTGAAGCAAAGGCTAGAGCAAAATTTTGTGCACATCGACTATATGGGACCCGAAATGAGTCATCCTGCCAGCACTCGTTTCATTGGTTCTCACACAACACTTACTTTTGCCATCCCCATGACGTTACTAAGTTGTATTTTGGAGCAGGGCATCACTGCTTGAGAAGCAGTTGATGTGGCAATAACTGCCTGAGACAACACCCTCTATTTTGGTTGCTCTGCCCTTTCCTGTGGTTTCCTGTTTTGAACCTGTGCTTTCCTTTACCTCCATCATCGCCTCCAGGAGGCTTGGGACTTGTTGACAGCAGATACCTCATGCATTTATCTTCCTTTCAGTATTTGAAAGCTCTTGCACTCTCACAGTTTGTTCATCAGATGCAGCGGTATGAGGACACGCACTTCTCAATGAAGTGTCAAATTACAAATTGTGAATTAGCATTGAATCAGTGCAGAAGGAGTGATTCTAACTTCTTTACTTGTACATTGTAATTACTTATACAGCTCGATTGGATGAGAAGAAATACTTTTTGCACCAATTTGTTGTGCTTTGGAACTTGCTGCATGAGAGATAATGGAAAGAGATTCCATAATAACTTTTGGAGGTGGGGGGAGCTTGATGAAGAAAGCAGAGTAGGACTAATTAGCCGCTTTGTGAGAGATGTGCCAAATGGGTTTCGGCAGTCTGAGGCATTGTATGATTCTTAGGTGATGTGTTTGCCACACGGCTTATGTTCTGTGCCTTTTCTCAAATCTCTGAAGGAAGTTGATGATGACCTGTTGTACGCTGTACAAGTTTTGCCACCAACTTTGTGGCAAATAGCTGCATATGGAGGAGGAAGAGGGAGGACAGGGATAATCCCGACAACCCTTTATGCCTGGATTGCTTGAATTATTCATCTCACTACAATAGCAGTAAATGCAAACTCAGCCTTCATTCGCTAATAGTCATACATCTCACCATCCCTCTGTTATTGACCACCACTGCATCTGCCAGGGCGAAATGCAAAAATAAAAACCGGTACAAAAGAATCAACTGAAACCAGATTCATAATCAATTGATGCCAAATTGTATTGGAAAGTCCACCAATCACCCTTGGACTATCACATAGTGCCTGTCTTCCATTTGCTTTTCCTAATATTCCCCAAAACAATGCTGTCCTAATGGATGCAGTGGGAATGGAGGTGGTTTGTTGATGTTCGGTGAAGGAGATGGCAGTGGCCTTGGAGGACAACTTCAAGCAGCGCTGAACTTGCCTGGCAGAACCCTGCACCACCTTGCATGAATGGTAGCAATCTGGGCTAGATGACAGGCTCCAGCAAAGGCAATGGCAGAGTAGCAGGAGTGGAAGGATGATGCGGCCTTCCTCAGAGATGACAGAAGGTTAATGCCACATGGAGCCAGTGCTTTCTCTGCCCACCGATATCTGCCCTCCCCCCAGGGCTGTTTCCTTTGCAGCCCTCATGATGTGTTAGAAGAATGTTTAGAAGAATGAGGGGCGATCTCATTGAAACTTGGCAAATATTGAAAGGCCT
>JARFYF010000074.1:70205129-70218214 GCA_030265395.1 Rhina ancylostomus | reverse complement strand
TTTTTAATCGAGAAACGCAGGACATAGTGCTGGACATCACTAAGGTTTAATAGAGAACTTCAGGTCAAGTAAGAATTAACAATTAAGTGCCACAGGAGTGTACACAATGGGCAGTGACAAGCTGGATATTCTTGATACCCTCCCCAATCTTCCTTCACAAGTTGAAGTTGAATTCCAGACCCTTGGGTTTTAAAGGCTTGAAGACACAGGAAAATAATGAATTCAGAGTAATCTTAGGAAGGAATAAATTAGAGGAGACCATGTAATGAATCTTCATGTCAGCGTGGAAAGGAGGGAAAGTCTATAGCATGACCTGAAAGAAAACATAAAAGTTCAAATGCTGCTCATCAAAGAAATGGTAAAATTCAGACCAAGACAGAGCACCTTGGTTGGTAACATTCTTGCCCCTAAGTCTTGAAGGTTGTAAATTCAAGTGCAACTCAAGCATAAATCTTTGGGCTGATATTCCAGTCCAGGACTGAAGGAGTTCTATTAAATCTGCTGGCTCTTGGGTGAGATATCAAACAGAAACCCTATCTGCTGTCTCAGATGGATGTAAAAGATTCTGTGGCACTATGTCAAGGAGGAGCAAGTGAATGGTCTGGTGTAATCTGGCCAACATGTATCCTTTAGTGAGCATGACTGAGACAGATTATCTGGTCATTATAACATTGGAGTTTAAGGGAAGCTATGGTATGCAAATTGGTATGTTATGGCTGAATTTCCTAACTTACAGTAATGATTCACTTTAAAAGTTCTTGTCTGGTTGTAATGTGTTTTTATACATCCTGAGGTCACTATATACCAGAAATATTATGAACTTTATAGTTGCTGGGCATCCCTCTCCAGTGGTAATGATTTCTGTCCACTGCTTCTAGGGTGAAATTGAGGGAAAAATTGTGTGGATTTTTTTTACATCATGTGTCTGTAAACATGAGAATAAAAGGAATTCTCTTCATTAGGATTCCTAATAAAAAGCCTTTCTCCTCTGAAAGTACAAGTATCAAATAACTAAATATATATCAGCTGGAATGGGTTAACAAGAAAATCTCTCTGTGTTTCTCTTTAGATTTTTCTGTGGACTGCAATTTTAATCAAGGAGTTTGTGAATGGATACAGGACACAGAGGATGACTTTGACTGGAAAGTCGCTGATCTGCCTAATGGTGTTTTTTTAATTAAGTTACAGTTGAATGTAATTCATTTCTTGAATGAAAATGCTGCAATTTAACATGCGTTAATTTTGACAGAAACACAGAATGATTCCAGCATGGAAGACCACTGAGTCTGTACCCGTTCTGCATAACAGCAATCCAGCCAGTCCCACTCCACTGATCTCTCCTCACAGCCCTGCAAATTCTTTCCTCTCAAATATTTATCCAACACCCTGTTGTGCATTACAATTGAGTTTGCCTCCATTGTTACCCCTGGCAGTGCATTCCAGATCCCAACCGCTCACTGCACATAAATGGTTTTCCTCATGTTCTTTGTTCTTTTCCCAGTCACTTTTAAACAATTTTCCCTTGGCTGTTGACCTCTCTGCAAATGGGAATAGTTTCTCTCTGCCTGCTCTGTCTACACCCTTTATGATCTTAAATATCACTCTCAGATGCAATGAGGTTAGAATTAGGCTGGACTCAGACAAAGGGAAGATCTAGGAATTGGACTTAAGCTTGCAAAGCAAACAATGATGCAATTTCATCATTCTCTCTACATACGCAAAGTCCCTCATCTCTGGAATCATTTTGGTAACACCCTTCTGCACCGTCTCCAAAGCCTTCACATCTTTCCTGAAGTGTAATGCCCAAAACTGGACATAATACTCCAATTGTGGCTGAGCACTTAAACTTATTTTTTTAATGATTAAGTCACAGACATAAATCTAGAAACTAACATTATCAAGCAAATAATTTCATTGTCCGGACACTTCCATTGATTGATATATTTGGCCCCAGGAAAGAGCATGGCTTTGTACATACATTGCCAGCTGCCAGTTGGTAGCTCGCCACAATTGTCTTGATCACACACAATGAGTTGTCTTGATCTGGGAGAAAGCACAGGTCAAAAAAACAGAGCAAGATTAATTGAGATGGCTTTGGAACATCAGGCTGAATTGCCTCCTTATGTGCAACGTGATTCTATGATCCCCTTTTCAAAGGTATTTGTTATCCCCATGTGATTACCATACCTCTTTTTGCACACTTGGTGTTCCAATTACCTTCTTCTGATTACTCAGTTGAACCTTATCTTGCCTTTCCTCTCTCCCCCATTCCTGTCACCAACCACATCACAGCTGACAGCTATTATTGTCTTCTATCCCAGTGCAGAAGATTTTAACACTCAAATTCATCATTGCTTGTGTTCACTCACAGTTTCCCCTCTTCCTTCCATCTTGAAGGCAGCAGGAATTATGAGTCTTGGTCTTCAGGTAGTTTTCAGAAGATGCATGGAATTTTGGAAGACTCCCAAGATTAACTTATGTCATTTCCCATTCACAAGGCAATGGGCACTACATGGCAGTCCCTGCATTTGTCGGGCTTAAAAACGAAGTTGGCCATTTGAAGCTTCTTGTTGGTGATCTGGTTCCGAAGAAGGATTTCTGTTTGACCTTTAAGTATCAGCTTGTGGGAGAGAAGATCGGAAATCTCCGGGTGCTTTCCAGTAATGGGGATCCTTCAATCTGGGAGAGGACCAGAGACAAAAAGGAAAGCTGGAAGGTTGGAAGTGTTACAATAACTGCTAAAAACAGTTCGGAAACCCAGCAGAATGTAAGTCAACAAGCTGCTCACTACTCTAATAAGGCAAACAGTTCAAGCTTTTGATTGATGGATTTAATAAGAAAGGGGAATAGAATTCCTGTGGTTTTGGTAAATACATACACACTGTATAAAAAGCCTCAGGTTAGTTACAGCCTGTAATCTCAACAATAAAATGATCTTGAAAATTGATGGGATTAAATTAAACACACATGCAACTGAAGTAAATTATTTAAACATTCAACAGAATGATTTAAACCTTTGACATCTGACTCTCCCTCATTATGCTTGTGAACTGTGAAGCCCATCCACTGCACGTGTATCTTACACAGCCATGTCCCAGATTTTCTCTCCAAAAATTTGCTATATTTTGGAAATAAAATTGAGGAGGATTGTTCCTTTATTTTGATCTTTTGTATTGCTAAGTCCAATAATTAACACAAGAAAACTTTTAAATACAATTTCCCAAAACCAAAAAAATGTTGGAGGATATTAGTGGCCTTCACCACTATCCACGTTTTTGTTAAAGGAATCAGATGAATGGGTGAAATTCATGTTAATTACTGACAACATAGGCACTTTCATTATCAAGTTGCTGATAAAACCACAAGGTCGTGAGGTTTTGCAATTTGGATTTCAGAGCTGCTGATTATTGTAGCATTACTCAGATAATAGAGAAAACAGTTGTTTTCATTGTGAAGCACTTCAGCACCCACTTTGTATGGTTAAAAATAAAAACAAAGAATGCTGGAAGTATTCAGCAGGTCATCCAGCATGCATGGAGGGAGAAACAGAATGAATATTTCATCAGAAATTGGTAGTGTAGTGGTTAGTGCAACACTTTACAGTGCCAGCGACCGGGGTTCAATTCCAGCCACTGTCTGTAAGGAGTTTATACGTTTTCCTCATGTCTGTTTGGGTTTCCTCTGGGTGCTCCGGTTTCCTCCCACATTCCAAAGACGTATGGGTTAGGAAGTTGGGGGCATGCTATGTTGGCGCCGGAAGCGTGGCGACACTTGCAGACTGCCCCCAGAACATTCTACACAAATGATGTATTATGGGAACGAATGGTCATTGTTTGTGGAAGTGAATAATGGGGAGGGGAGCATTCCAGATGCAACTGAGGGGTACGAGTGGAGCCTGAGGCAAGGAAGTCCCATCTAAAGCCTCCCAATGAGAAGCCTGGAAAAGCACATCTAATTACCTAAGAGTGCTCTGGCAGATAGAGAATTTATCAGCCAGTCTAGGCACTGCTAGCTCAGGTCTTCATGCAATGCCACTGTCAACAGAACCCAATCTGCATTTAGAGGGACCAGACTCCTCCTTGCTGGCTTGTAGAGTGGAGATTAGAATTAGGAATTGAGTGAAGGGCTCAGCAATGTAAGTGAAGACCTTATTCTACTGCTCCTACCCAGTTTCTGCCTGGTAGTGGGAGTTAAATAGGGGCTACTAAACCTTTCACATGCTCCATTGTGCCTGCACTCTCTCTTCAAAAGTGCTTTCCAAATAGTCCCATCCTCCTGTTCCAACCCTACTTAGAGTCATACAGCACAGAAATGGTCCCTTTGACCCAAGTGGTCCATGCCGACCAAGATTCCCATCTAGTCCCATTTGCCCGTGTTTGGCCCATATCCCTCTGAACCTTTCCTATCCATGTAACTGTCCAAGTACCTTTTAAATGTTGTTAATGTACCTGCCTCAACCACTTCCTCTGGCAGCTCATTCCACATGTCAACCACCCTCTGGGTGAAAAAGAGGTTGGGTTTTGAAGGTCTGAGTATGGGGTTGGTAGATTTTCTGTACCAGAGATGGATAAAACTTTTAACAGTTCCTGGTGGTCTGAATAATATTCAAGACCTCCTTTACATGCACAATGATTGAGATGTTAAATTAAGTTTACATGTGGTCCACAAGACTACGTGTTATGCACCAAAACAGCCAGAAAGACCAAAAGCCTTATATTCAATTTCAAACAACCCTAGGGATATTATGAACAATCAAACTATTCTACTTACGTGATTGCCTGGAGTCCACTTCTTTTTCCTAAAGCAAGCAGTACTTTGACTGCAAATCACATAAAATATATCTCCAGCTGTATCTGATATTTTCTGCAGGAACAAGGATTTTATTTTATTTTTGTTAAGAAGTATCATGTCACACAAAGCATATTTTCCAATGACCCATTATGGTAGGTTAGTATTGCTTAAGAAACTAGAACAGATTAATACTTCCTGCTGAAATGCTCCCCCAACACTTGATCCTGCATACAAAAGTGTTTGTTTTTTTAAATGTGGTGCCACACATGTAAGCATGTTTGTCTCTGAGATTTGTGGCAGCCCACTTTTGTAGATGCTTCACAGATGGACTGGTTTCACTTTAAATTCTAAAGCAGTGCAAACGGGATCGGGTTGGATTAGCACTGCCTAACCCAGGTGATCTCCCATGAGAGGGAAAATGGAGGTGGCAGGGATGAGTTAAGATCAAAGTCTTTGATACTGGAGACCATACAGTCTAAAAATTCGGATCATGGAATAGCAAATGATGTGTCCATTCCTGAAAGTTTTCATACAGCCACGCTAGATCTTGGCAATGCAAGTTATAAAGGAAAATCATTTTTTTAATATATGATCAATGGGTATATACTGAGGCAAAGCCTGGCACCTTCCTCATGGATTTAGAAAACAAAGCATATTGCTGGTCAGCCTGAGTCATTTGCTCAGTTTCTCATAGCAACCTCAGCCAAAAGCAGAGGCAGGTTATTTTGAACAATTTTTTGGATGTTGGCTTTGGTGACAAGACCAATATTCATTGCCCATTCTAAACTCCCCAGAGAGGTGGTCATGGGTTGATTTTTGAACTGCTGCAGCTTGTGTTGGTCACGATTTATTACATCTGAATGGCTTGCTCAAGGACATTAGTGAGCCAGCTGTTTTTTCTCAAATAACAGTCAGACAGCTTCATTGTCACTCATAGAGGCACAATTTTCGACGTTTTTTAAAATCTATATTTAAATTCTGAAAGGGTCCTAAATGAGATTTGAACTCATGTTCCTTGGATCATAACTCCAGGCAGGAACTCCAATGTCTGCAATACTAATTTAACCAGGTGGCTTGGGCATGTTTTGAGAATGGAAACAGCTGGAATAACTTTTATGGCACAGAGATACAAGAAGCCAATGACGACAGGAGAGAGAGAGAGAGAGACAGACAGACAGACAGATAAAAATAACTAAAGTCTTCAATCTAGTTCAAAACTAAGAGCAAAAGCAATGACATGAAATCAGCCTCTTCATCACTGCTGATCAGACAGATGGGAATTTAATAGCAGCATTAGTTAAGGGAAATCTTTTTATTATCATTTATGTTGTGCTTTTCAATTTCTTTTTATTAAATTACTTTGTAGATTGTCTTTGAAGCAGAGCGAGGAAAAGGCAGTTTTGGTGAAATTGGATTGGACAGTGTTATTCTGACCTCTGGGCCTTGCAGGGAAGAGACCTCAGAAAACGATGACTGAGAGACATAAATTGCATTTTAAGATTCCTGAATTCTTCGGTCTGCAAACACACGAGAGCACCTCAAATGACTTACGAGAGGATCGTTTGCCAGCATATAAAACCAAGACATTTTTTTGCAATAAGGTACTCTCATTCTGATGCCAGCTTTTATTTGGCAGTGCAGGATTCCTACACTCGAGATTGTGGTATTAACTATTATCAGCATCATATTCTGTTTCCTAACTGTACAATTATAATGATGTTGTATCAGTGCAGCCCAAGGTACTATGTATGTCAGGACTGCACTGATCTTTAACCTACTTCTCACTTGCCAGTGCTTTCACTTGGCCCATAGAAGTTTTATTGACAATGGGGTGACCATATTTTGCCCAATGCAATACCAATACTACCCAAGAAATCTGATTAAGCACAAGGTTCATGTAAATGTAGATCTGTTTAAAAGAAAGTACTCAATGGTATTTAAAAGGCAATAACAATGTGATTATTAAACATGACACTGCCATTACCTTCAGGGATTTTAAGCCATTTTCAACAGCTTAGAACAAAAAACTGACTCCAACTTCTCTTTACGCCCATGGAAATGCTAAGTTTCTGGATGCCACAGAGAAGGAAAGATCATTCTGCCCCAAATTCAGTGTGGTCCTGAGATTTATTGGGCTTTGAGAAGACCTTGGCCAATACCTGCAGTCAGTGCACACCCAGTGTATCCTATTTCCAAGAATATCCTAAGTTGATGATGCCTTGGTGCCAGAGATGCCCAAATCAGACAATTCAAGATGGCCCGGCAGAAAAATGAAGAGGGTCTTCGCACCTCCCTTCTACTGTTCTTCAGTGGCAACCACCACAGTCTTGAATGGCAGATGGAGGGCTGGATGGGCAGAGGAAATTCAAGGCTAATTTGTTGAAGGTTGAAAAAATTCAAGTTCTTTAGAAAATCAGTGTGAATCCACCACAGTAATAACATGGCTTAACCTCTATCTATATAACCAAAGTGTTCTGTGAAGGTGTTTAATTTTGATATCAATATTTTGTATTATTCCCTGTGTATTTGTACAACCTTTTGCAATAAATTTTGCCCTTTATAGACCCTTCTCTGACTTCTTTTTAAATAGCATTTTCACAGAATGCAGCCTCAAACTGCTGTGGTAATAAGTGGTGAGGGACATTCCTAGCTCTTACACTCACTTGAGTTGAGAGGGCATCCATAGCCAAACTGTTCAGTCAAGAGAGATCTATCTTCAGAAGGGAGGAGGAGTAAGCTGTTGTTGTAGTTGAGTCCTGCTGAATGGAACAACTAGAACAATAGATAGATGATGGGAAGGGCTAAATGGCCTACCTCTATGCTCCTGTGCTCTTTTGACTTGCCAACAGATGACACCATAGATAGAGAGCTTCAATTATAAACTGATATGAATCAATTAAGCCAATGAGCAAAACTGCAACTAATGAATTTCAATAAAGCCAAATATGAAGCCATCCACTTTGGCTCCAAAATGATAAATTTGAATACTTTCTAAATGGTGAAAAGCAGGAAGTGGTGGGGGTTCAAAGATACATGTGCATTCACATGCATAATCTACAAAGTCAGTGCACAGCCTACCTACACAGGGGAAGGAAGGCATTCCTGCACCACATGCTCCAAGATCGTCCACCCTGAGTACTGGTTATTGTAGTCTTTCAGTTGCATTGAACTATTCACTGGTGCTACTCACTCTGTGTTCAGTTAAAGCTTAAAACTAATATCGATTGGTTCTACTCAGCCAAACGCAAGCTGACTGGCCACTTTGGGTAGCTTGGTCTGAGAATAAACAGCTGCAGACCAAGATACTCAATCAAATTCTACACCCCAGCTACTATTCTTTTAATACTGAGGAGTTCTTGACTGAGAAGGGTGACCAAACAAGAGATTAATTCCAGCACATGGGAGTTGTTTGAGAAGATATGCAATAAGGAGTCAAATGAAGGGCATCCAGATTACCAATAAGCATGGACATGTTCTTGCAATTGCCATGGAAAATGTTCTTTAAAATGGCATGAGTGTGTTTCTACTGGGAGCAAGGCAATGTGGCACCAAAGTACACTGGACATATAAAATTCTGGGATGTTGTTGCATTCACAAATGGTGGGTGGGAGCACATTAGTTAGGTTGGTTTGGGCTTGTATTCCTCATGGCCAAAGTTGTGGAGACAATGAAACAGTTTGTATTGAACGCGACTCCAACTGCAGGTTGCAGACTGATATTTTTCAGGTTGCAGGTGCAAACCAAAAGTCACACATCAATTGGAAGATGAAGGTGGTGGAGCTGGGTGCCGACTCACCATTGTACTGGGATTTGTGTCTCCCTTCCATTCCATTCCATTCAGCCCAGGAGGCAATGAGCTGAGTCTTTCAGGCCAGGGAATTTGGTTCCTGACCTGCTGCCCAAACTGTCTGCATCATGGGCATAACATGTCAAGAAATGTTACCCCTTCCAGTAACATCTTTAACTTCTCAAGCATGTCCCTACTGTCATTCCTATATAGCTGCATCTGGTGGCATCGACCAAGAGTATCATGCATCAATAAAATATGCATTCCCTTTTATGTTATAAGTGCAGTAACATGAAGACTGTGTTAAGTAAGACTGAAAAAATTTCCATTAATCCAGCATGCTTGGGACTTTAGTGGTGCTGGACTGGCAGATTTTACATATCATTAATAGCCCAATCACTCTTTGAATTCACATTTTTTAAAAATGTTGCACAATACAGTAATATGATGAATTTCCAGTGAAACCAGCAAGTTACAAGGGATCATGGGAAATAGGACTCTGGTGGGATTTAAAGATGCATTAAAGAGGAATTAGGGCCCCAGTGAATTTAAAGGGAGTGCAGGAACTGTAGCTACAGTAGGTTTAAAAGGGAGCAGTGGAACTGGTGAGCATAGGAACCAGGGCCCTGCTGAGTTTCAAGTGAATGCATGAACTGGGGCCATGTGTATTTGAGGGAGAGCACGTACAGGTACCCTGGTGTGTTAGAAACATAGGAACCAGGGCTCTGGTGTGTTAAAGGGAGCATGGAAACCTGCACCTGGTGAGCCAGATGCCAAAACATTAGTATATTATTGTCAGTTTTACTGAGATACAGTGAAAAACTTGTCTTGCATACCAATCATACAGATGAATTCATTACATAGTGCATTGAGGTAGTCCAGGGTAAAAACAATAACAGAGTATAGAGTAAAGTGTCACAGCTACAGGGAAGTTCATTTCAGGTAGACAATAAGGTGCAAGGTCATAACAAGGTAGAGTGTGAGGTCAAGAGTCCATCTCATCATATAAGGGAACCATTCAATAGTTTTATCACAGTGGGATAGAAGCTGTCCTTGAGCCTGGTGTTATGTGCCCTCAGGCTCCTGTATCTTCTGCCTGATGGGAGAGGAGAGAAGAGAAGAATGAACAACTGGATAGCGAATTATCAGAGTTTTACATGGGAGTGTTAGCAGTGTCACCCATTTAGCCTGTACATGTTCCTGAAAAGTGAAGCATATCATTGAGGTCCTGGGAGAGGACACGGAAGAGGTGTACACGACCACACATGAAATTAGCACAGTGACATTGCTGCTGCCAGTGTGGCTCAGGACATACAAGATGGTGATAAGTTTATTAATGTCATGAGCTGCAGGCAAGATCACTTAAGGGCAACGTAGAGTATAGAACAGTACAGCACAGTAACAGGCCCTTTGGCCCATGATGTTGTACTGAACTAATTAAACTAGCAATGAAGTAACTTCACTAATAACTTCAGAACATCCTGAGAGTTACAACTTTAGCACCTGTAGCCAGAGGCCAAAGGAAATGGTTGGTGAATACATGCCAAACTAAGGGCACTGACAAAAAGGTGACACTCATATTTTTTTCAGATTTGAGTGCTGCAGGTCCTGGCAAACAGAATTCATACAAAACACTCTGACATGCTGGACCTCATGTTCAGAAGATTCTCTGGAACAACTCGTCAGTATGGAGTGGGGCTGAAAAGATAAGTCAGTTTCACCTGTTCAGCACAACTCCTTAGCAAGCAGGGAGCAAGCACAGAGATGGTAACAGCAGCATAGCTTTAACAGCTGAGTCACAGATGCTACCAGTGGGTTTGGCAGGAAACCAGTCAGTCACCTGAGTGCCACTGATGGGAAGGCTGCAGGTCATGTGGCTACATGAACAGAAAATACTGGAAGCACTCAGCAGATGTGGAGTGCAGTTCCAACAACTCTCAAGAAGCTCAACACAGTCCATGACAAAGCAGCCCACTTGATTGGTATCCCATCCACCATCCTAAATGTTCATTCCCTGCACCACCAACACACAGTGCATACCATCAATGAAATGCACTGCAGTTACTTGCTCAGACTATTCCAAGAGCTTCTCCCAAACCTGCAGTCTCCTCTACGAAGAAGGACAAGGGCAGCAGACCATGAAGTCACCACCATCTGCAGGTTGCCCTAAATCACATGCTATCCTCACTTGGAAATCATTGCTGTTCTTTCAACATCACCGAATCTAAATCCAAAAAGTCCAAGAGTATCTTCATCAGAAGGACTGCAGTGGATCAAAAAGGCAGCTCACCACCACCTTTGCAAAGGCAATTTGGGATTGACAATTTATGCTGGCCTTGCCAACAATACCCAGATCCAGAAATGATTTTATTCTTTGTGGAGTTACTGATGACCTAAATGAAGATGGAGCTGAATCCCTCAAGGATGGGATGTATATTGCTGTTGAGGTGATCTTAGCTTACCGAAGATCAGATGAACAGCATTTACCATATCTGAACTTAGTGAAATCAGTTCAATACAGGGGAGCCAAAGTGCATAAGAGGTAAAAATAATTGTGGTTGAGGTATTTTAGAGAGGAAAGATCAGAGGCAAAGATTATCTAACAGAAGTAGGGAGAACAGGAAAGAAAAGCTGCAGTGATGCTAGGCAGATTTAGAACAGAACTGTGAAGATGAGAAGCCTCCAGAAGGAATCAAAGTAGAAAATGATGCGGTTGCATGTACAGCATTGAAAACAATGCATAATTGCAACTGTTGTGGCAGTTAATGAGTTTTATTAGCCTGTGTTATGTTTAGTGTTCCATTTGATATTCAGAAAAATACAAAATATTTATAGAGCCATAGAGTTATAGAGCAAAACAGCAAAGATACAGGCCCTTCGGCCCAACCAATCCATGCCGGCCTTAGTGCCCATCCAGCTAGTCCGAATTTCCTGCATTTGGCCCATATCCCTCTAAGCCCCACCCCTGCATGTACCTATCCAAATGCTTCTTAAAATACTATTTACCTGCCTCAACCATCTTCTGGCAACTCATTCCACATACTCACCATCCTTTGAGTGAAAAAGAGGCCTCAGGTCCTTTTTAAATCTTTCCCTTCTCACCCTAAATCTGTGCCTCTTAGCTTTGGACTCCCCTACTCTGGGGAAAGGCTGCAACCATCCACCTTATCTATGCCCCTCATGACTTTATAAACCTCCAAGGTCACCCCTCATTCTCCTACACTCCAAGGAATGAAGACCTTACCTGACCAGCTTCTCCCTGTAACTCAGTCCCTCTAATCCTGGTAACATCTTCAAATTTTTTCCACATTCTTTCCAGTTTAAGAATGTCTCTTGTAACAGCATGATCAAAACTGTACACTAATTCAAGTGCAGCCTCACCAATGACTAAAACTGCAACATAATGTCCCAACTCCTATACTCAGTGCCCTGACAAAGGCCAGCTTGCTAATCACCTTTTTCACCATCCTGTCTACCTGTGACATCTCTTTCAAACTATACACTTGTACTCCTAGGCCCCCTCTGTTCCATTACACTCCCTAGTGCCCTACTATTCATAGTGTAAGCCCTATGCTGGTTTGACTTTCCAAAATGCATCACCTCACTTATCTGTATTGATATTCATTTGCCACTCAGCCCACTTCTGTAACTGATCAAGATCCCCTGTAATTTTTGATAACTTCACTATCAACACCACCTCTTAATTTTGTGTCATCCACAGACTTACTGATCAAGCCATGTGCATTCACATCTAAATCATTTATATAAATTACAAACAGGGGTTCCAACACCAACCCCTGTGGCACACCACTAGTCACCAGCCTCCATTCAACCACTACCCTCTACTTCCTACCTCTGAGTCAATTTTGACCACCTAACTAGCTCTCTGGATTCCATGGCACTTAACCTTTCCATCTTAAGTATATTCTTAATCTTCTTAGTCATCAGGGAATTCACTCATCCCAATGTATACTTCCTTTTTCAAGACCAAAGCCTCAATATCTCATCAGCCAAGGTTACCTAAACTTGCCAGGTTTAACCTAACAGGGTCATGCTGCTCCTGGACTCTTGATATCACTCTTAAAAGCCTCCCACTTGCTATTTGTTCTTTTCCCTTCAAACAGGCTCAACCTCTGCTACATCCTGCCCAATTCCCTCAAAGTTAGCCCTGCTCCAGTTTAGGACCCTAACCTGTGGGTCTATCCTATCCTTTTCCATCACTATCTTAAAACTATAGAATTATGGTCACTAGAACAAAAGTGCTCCCTGTCTGCCACTTCAGTTACTTGCCTGCATTGTTCCCTTAGAGGAGGTCCACCCTCCTGAGAGCAGCCTTCTATATATTGAATCAGGAAGCTTCCCTGGACACACTTCACCCCATCCAGGCCCTTAACTCTGGGTCGTCTGGTCAGTACTGGGGAAAATTAAAATCTCCACTTAATACAACCCTATTATTTTTACAACTATGAGCAATTTCTCAACACACTTGCTCCTCAGGTTCACACTG
>JARFYF010000074.1:70123555-70133887 GCA_030265395.1 Rhina ancylostomus | reverse complement strand
GTTGTGGTGTGCATTGTAACTAATAAGGAGGACAGGTGTCCTTACATCTGAGATTTTGAGGAGGGAGATATTTGATTGAAAAACAAAATCTTAAGGGTGGTAATTTCTGCATTGCTTCCAGTGAGATGTGCTGAGCAGATTAAAGACAAGATGGTTAGGAAGGTTGATCTGGAGCTGGTGAAAGATGGAAAATTTCACATTTTGGGACTTTGGAATGACTTCCAGTACAAGTGTTGGCTATAGCAAAGGGATAGGTTCTGCCAAATTGAATTCCCATGAACATCCTTATAAATAAAGGTGGTAAAAAGACCAATGGGGGATGACGTATTCAGCAAGATTTTGTGAAACCCCCCTGAGATTAGTGAGGGAGAGTTGGATTAAATGGAACAGAATCAGAAGGCTTTGTTGGAATAACTAATGTTGAAATTGAATCAAAGAAAGGAAATGGCAGAGCAGTGACACATAAAACACTGGTAGATGGAACAAGGACATTAAAAATGGATACAGAAATTTCCAAATATCTGGCATCAGTGTTCAGTAGGATGTATGCATTACAGACCAACTAGAGAAATAGATCCATTAAGACCTAAGGAAGGGTATGACAAAAATGTGCCTTAAGTCTGAACTGGGCTCTCAACTTTGAAAACAAAGAACTGCAGATACTGGAATCTGAAACAAAACTCCTTCAATATTCTGAGGAAGGGTCATTGACCTGAAATGTTGATTGGTTTCTCTTTCTACAGATGTTGCTTGACTGGCTGAATTGTTCCAGAATTTCTGTTTTTGGGCTCTAAACTTAACAGGTGGTATTTTGAGACTTGTGGAAAGGGAGCAGTAGTTCTTTGAAAATCTTGGACTGGAACTTACTGCCTGACTTTTATCATTTTGAAGAGATCCTTGAATGAATATACTTCATGGTCACAGGAAACAAGTGGACAAGAAACTCAGGAATTAAAATGCCCAATCATAAGATGATAATAAGGAAATATCTGCTCTTTGATAAAAAGAGATCTCCAAAATTATTTTAGGACTCAGTTTGGTAGAGTGTGCAGAGATGGACTCCAATGGAATGTGTTTATTTTTGTATGGTTCATGATGATTAAGAATAGTCCTCCATGTTCCAGAAAGGTAAATTAGTCTGCTGCCACTATGGATTGCCCCTCCCAAGAATGAGCACCTGATTTACTTACTGTTAACTGGAACCCAGTGGGCTCCTTGGGGATCGTCAATTTCTACCTGCAGCCCAATATAAATAAGACCCAACCATCAAAGTGGACTAGGTCATTGGTATGTTCCAAATACTTTTACAAATTTCAAAGCCAATATCCATCATTGGCATATTTCAAGAAAGATTAGATAGTAATGGGATAGCAATGAAAATATCTATCGCAGGATTGAATGCAAGAGGGTTTGTATTAAGACAGACTTGTTACAGATAAAATTAAAAAGGATAAAGTTAAAGTCTTTGGATTGTGGAATAAACCCAAAACAATATGGATGAGGCAGAGTGGAAATCTCCAAACAATCCCATGGGAAATGAGAGCAAGAGCTATGGATAATTTTAACTATCCCAACACAGACTGCTTTAAAGCTAATGGGATGAGTAAAGCATAATTTTTAAATGCATCCTAACCTTTTCCCTAGATTAGTATGCTTGGAGTGCAAGGAACAAAACATTGCTCATTTCGATTCTGAGGAATGACTTGGATAAATAATTAATATGATAAAAGTATATTTGTGTAAAAGCACTACTGTGTACATAGACTTGTTTTAAGAATGGAAATGAGCAATTAGGAATTAAAGCTGGGAGATCAAAAGACAAAGTCCATGAGATAAGAAGGGACTGGTCCCAATTAACCGAGAAGAAAAGTTAGCTAACAATTCAGAGGTGGGAAATCTTCAAATATAAGCTACCATACAAAATCATTACTCGCATTCCTATTATATGAATGGAAAGTGTATTAAAGACTAGAAGGTTAAAAACTGCACTGAAACTTAACAGGAGGGTGGGGAAACATGATTAAAATTATCCTAACGCCATAAAAGAAATAATGAAGAAAACAGGAATTAGCTAGGTTAAAAGAAGAGTAGAACTAAGTGGGAATGTGAAAAGGCTGGTAAATAGTACATGACGAAAATGTTCAACAGTTTTTGTGAGCATATAAGCAATAGATGAATCATTAAACTAAAGATAAAACGGTATATATCAGAAAAAGAACATGATTCAACTAGGTTAAACTGACTACCGCATTCTGTTGATGTACCTCAACCAACCATAAATTGTATAAATGCTCTGCAATGATTGTAAGAGTCTGACCAAGAAGGATGCAGGAATGGCAGAGCCTCTATTTAAAGAAACTAACAATTTAAATGATCTTGGAAGTGTGAGTAGAGCTGAAGCATAGATGGGGCACATTTTAAAGAAAGTGTAGAAAGTGATTGATTTTGAAAATGCCAGTAAAGTTCAGTGGTTATCTCAATCCTCTGATCAAAAGGAGTCTGATAAAAGACACCCTTAACTATGGACATAGCCATTGTTCTGTAGCTGTCCTGCAGTCCAGAAATGATATAATTTTAACTTCATCTATTTTTTTACTTTAGTTGTAATAATTTATTGTCTTAACACAAATCCCCTAAGCACATTCTTAAATTCAATCTTGTGATAGATCTTTTCAGTAACACTGTTGTACAACTATGAAAATTGTGTGAAAAGCTTCGACTTTGCATGTTTAAAAGCATGGCACTGCACAGGATTGTAGCTGATACTGAACTTTATTTACAAATGGAGAAAGCCATTAAACAATTGACCATTGATCAGTGGCAGAAATGATTTATTTATTATATGATTTATTATTCATCATCATTTAGAAATTCATGAGTTAATCAAAGACAACATGCTCAAGTGAACTCCTGTTGATTTAGATCAACGACAGTGTTAAAGTCATGGAGTTATACAGCATGGAAACAGGCCCAACTATCAAGCACCCATTTGCATTAATCCTACATAAGTCCTTATTTTCCCCACATTCCTGTAAACTCCCCTCAGATTCTACCACTCACCCACACACTAGGAGCAATTTATAGTGGCCAATTAACCTATCAATCTTTGTGTTTTTGGGATAAACAAAAAACCAGAACACCCAGTGGAAACCCACATGTCATTGGGAGAATGTGCAAACTCCAGAGAGACAGCACCTGAGGTCAGGATTGAACCTGGATTACTGGAGCTGTGAGGGTTAATGGCTTTACTAGCTGTGCCACTGTACTATCCCTAGGTTGACCAATTGAGATGTGATGGACTTGATTGTGAGGGAACTAAGTTAAGGGAATTGCTGGCCTAAAGCCACAGGTCAAGCCTGGAGTAAAGACAGAGCCTCCAGAGAGCAAAATGGAGGCAATCACTCAAAACCTACGCTGGCCATGAATGGGGTCATACTCCACTGGCTCCATCACTGCTTCTAATATGCACAGCTACTTCTGCCCGCATTGGCAGGCGCTGCATAATGGTTACTTATGGTAAACATTGTGCTTGCAGTAATGGTGCACAAATGCCAGCAGTAAATTGCTGATTCAGGCTGGATGTTCTGATGAAAGAGTTTAAAAACACACACCAGTTAAGTGAAACACAGACAGAAAACAAAACTACTCGCCCAACAATGTTGCAACCTAGCTTTAAGTGGTAGAGTTCCTTGAGGAACAGCTTGAAAGCTGCCAAGTCCTTATTTTATTTAGGTGCTTCATAATGCACGAGTTGAATTGCAAGAAGTCATAGATAATAATTGGGCCAATTTAAATAATTTTGTCTGATCTAATGAGGCGAATGAAAGAATGCAGCACTGCCTTAAGAATTTCTTCACATTCCTTCCTATGAAATCACAAGTTCAGCTCTTCACTGTCCGGAACTGCACATTCTACATTGTGATGCTACTTAACTGTGACATGGGTGTATTGGACCTTCAACTCCCAGTTGAGACATCAATCTGCAAGATTGTGTTTTACTTGAATAATGAACAACTAGATTTATAGCTTATCTGATGATGGCCATTGGTGGTATCTGAGGCAGCATTGTCTCTATTAGGATGAAGGTGATTAGATTATGATTCCGCTTAATGACACATTGATGAAGTTAATTGCTTCTGGCATATTATGATTAACTTCCCAGACATGTATGTTGTTATGATGTAGGCACACTTGTCCAATGATCAACAGTTGACTTCATAAAATTGAAAATTTACAAATAATCAAAATGTGAAAATTAAACAGGAAATGATGAAATAGACAGCAGACTAATCAGCATCTGGAGAAAGAAGTGATAGGTTATGATACTATCTGTATGAATTTTTTGTTAATTTAATAATTTGTTTGTTTCAAAATAGAATTTAAAATACACTGAGTGTTACAAGAAAATAATTTTGCCTGTTAGAGAGGTTAAGAGTTTATAATATGTTGCCCATTGTATTTCCTGTGAATATATCAATAGTATATTCTTAACCAAGACATGAATCCTAGTCACTTGAAGGTAGATACAGGCAGTCGTAAATTAGGTAAGGCTCTGTTCTTGAGAACTGCTTGAAACCCAATTGTTTTGTTACATGAACAAAACCAGTTTGTGGGAGAGGATCACAGAAAGAGCCGTGATGGGAGAGCAAGCAGGCACAGGGGGAGTGACTGCCAACTGCCCTCACTGACTCAGTGAGTTTGCTTAGCGCTCCCAGCTCTGCTCAGTTTGACCCAGCCCTTAATCCCGTGATTGTTGTGGCTTGGGGGGGGTGAGGGTGGGAAACTGGGGGAAGAGGGGATGGTAGTGGGGAGAGAAGGCACGTAAAAAGGTGGAAAGGCCCTGCTCCCACTTGGCAAAGGCGCCTGCAAACCCACAGCAGTCAGCAAATCCATCCCCATCCCTCCCACCAGTCTCCCAAATGTTCATCCATATGTATAGGATGTCCATTAGTGGGGCATTCGTAAACCAGGGAGGGCCTGCATTATGTTTAATGCCCACTACTGCTGACTTATTTGCTATTTTCCAATTTCTGTGTTTATTTTAGATTTCAAGCAACAAGGTTTTGCTTTATATTAAGTTGAATTTTATAGGGCAGTTTAGGCCTTTGTATGAAATCAGAATTTGGCAAAATAATAAAGGATGCTGGAAGAGAACCTTAAACATTGAATGATTTTCACTTGTGGACAATGAGTAGATTGCTTTAGTTGTCTACTTAGCAATTACCCCCAAATCACCTTAGAACAAAGGGGGTTGGGAGGTATTCTGATAGAGGTATTTAAAATCATGATGGGTATAGGCAGAGTAAATGTGAACAGATGGTGGGCAGCACAGTGGTGTAGCTAATAGAGTTGCTGCCTCACAGTTCCAGCGACCAAGATTCAATCCTGACCTCTGGTGCTGTCAGTGTGGAGTTTGCAATGTTCTCTCTGTGACTACGTAGGATTGCTCTAGATGCTCCAGTTTCCTCCCACATCCCAAAGATATGTGGTAATGTGGGGAAAATAAAAAAGGGTATAACTGCTGTAAAAATCAGTGTCTGATGGTCGGTGAGGATTTGATAGGCCAAAGAGTCTGTTTCTGTGGTGCATCTCTCCATGAGAAGCTGCTCCCATTGGTGGAGAGTTCAAGGACCAGGGGATATAGAATGGAAAAGATTGACAAAAATCAAGAAGTGACACAAGGACAATTTCTTTTGCACAGTGAGCTTAGGATCTGGAGTGCCCTGCAAGGGATAGTTGTGGAGGCAAGGGCAATATTAATGTTCAAAAAGTAGGCGGAGATGTACCTGAAAGGAAAAAAACTGTTGGGCTAAAGCAGCTGACTGGGAATTGTTGGACTGCTTTTACATTGAGTCAGTTCAGACTTGATTGGTCAAATGGCCTCATTCTACATTGTAGAGAACCTCCAGCTGCCAACAGTTTGTCCCGGATGACCATGCATACTCAGTCTGAGACAAACTAGTGGTCAGATATTGGTACATGTGACCTCCCACCCATGACTGGACTCAACACTGAGCCCAGCAATGAAGGACTGATGTGTTCAAGGTAAGGGCTGCACATGTCTTGCTTCTGCCTACTTAATTTTCTGCCAGAGCTTGGTAAGTGCCTCAGGCTTTTGAAAAGCTGCAGGTAGCTCTGGCGGATAGCTAACTTTCATACAGTGGGTACAGACCACAATGGATGTCTGAACTAATCCAAGAGACGTGGGGAATGCAAAGCTGGCCAGTAGGAGACTAGATGTGTTGCTTCCAGTCAATGTACTTCTGGAGGTGGTGACCTGCTTTCATGGGACCCTTCCAGTGTAACAGCTGCCCAGATCACCACCTGCCCAGAGAGAGCTGGGTGCGTACACTGGGCTAGCTGGCCATTTGTACACAGGTTTCTCTCGCCTGACCAGCTGGGGCACGTCCAGCGTCCCCCGACTTTATTTACGACGTGCAGCAGCTGCAGCGTTTTGCTTTGTGTTGCACACGCGCCGGTCCCTCGGCGCGTGACCGTCAGCTGAGGGGCGTCTCGTGGTGGGCCGTCCCGCCCGATCCACCTGGCGTCACATCCGGTGCCCGGGCCGGCGCATTGGTTGGATGCGTCGGTGGGCGAGTGGGAGATCGGAGCGGAGAGGCGGTCCGGCGGTAAGTGCAACGTAGAGGCCGAGGCCTCCTTCTCCCTCTCACTCGCAGCGAGGCCGGAGAGACGGGCCCCGGCCTGTACAAAGCTGGCCAGTTAGCAGTGGGAGCGGTGTGGACGCGCACCGAGGCTGTCGACGATGCCCCGGCAGGCGTTGTACAGAGAGGGTCCCATGTCAGCAGCCTGCCGCCGCCGCCACCCCACCCACCACTCCCCAAACCCTGTGCACTGACACTACGGCTCTGCAGTGATGCCGCCCGAGCCTGTGTGTCGGCGTACTTGACTAAATGCAGCAGTTCGTTTGTAACACGGACAGCTTTCGCTGTATTTCTAACGCTGTGTTGTCGTTGTATTCAGCTCAAGTTGTTGGGTAACGCTCGTCCTCTTTCCACCCCACCTCCAGATTAGTAACATCGGCGGTAGTTGGTGCAACGTTGGAAGTGAAGCAAAAAGGCAGATAACTGCAAAATGCTGCGAAAACTCGAGCTAATTTGAGCCAATGTCTGTGGGGAAAGATGGATCTGACTCCAATCTTCAAAAAGCTTTAAAATCTGTAGATTGAAGTAGTTACAAGTAGACTTCAACCATTGGCTGGAAAGGGGCAGTTATCAATGAATGAAATCAACGTATTTTTTTTGGAAATTAGAGTGGAACAAAGAAAAGTAGTCAGGAAAACAAGCAGAGCTGCAGTTAAGAATGTTCAACGCAATCCAAAGGTGAATATTTGAGAAATTTGGTGTGACTTGTTGAGTGGTAGGTAGGCTGGTGGAGTGGCAAAGATTTTAAAGGATTGGGAAGTGCTTAAAAGGTGATCAGATTAGAAGGGGAGAGCAAAGTGAGACATGCTGGTGAGGATACTCTGCAGTGTTGATGATTTGAGCCATTAAGCTGATGTGCTTACACCCTTGAGTCAAATTCCAGTTATAGATGAGATATCACTGGAATGAGTTGTGGGCTTGATACTTCAAATCCTTGTCTCTAGATTGTTAATGAAACCAGGATGATCATATCCAAATTTATATAGCACTTTAATGAGGCAAAATAAAATACTTTTTTTTAAAAAAAGCAAATTAACAAATGAAGAATGTTTACGATGATGAAGAAAGATTTTAAGGTGTCTGAAAGTAAAGGAGAACCAGATGTATTTGGAAAAAAATCATAATGTGTCTTGAGAGACTGCAGGTTCTGTCACAAACTGCTGGGTGCAGGCAAACTAAAACTGGGGGCAAGAGTCAAAGGACAGGCTTGGGAGGGGAGATGTATTTCAAGTCAGTTTAAGAGATATGATTTGGTAAATTTGTGGAGGAATTCAACATGTTGGGGAAGGCAGGAAGTTACAAAATTAATAGAATGGGACAAAGGTTTGCAGCCACTGATTGGCACAATGTTTTGATGGCCAATTATTAATAAAAGAAAAATCACCCCTTTCAATTTGGCTCCACTACTCTGACATCTCCAAGTATTTCATTGCACCCACCATTCCTTTAAATGCTTATCTTCTGCCACATTTTCTTGCCACCCACAAGCCTCACTAGGTTTCTCAAATATCAGACTTTGGACTGTATTGAGCAATCCCATGATTTAACTGATTTCAATCTTAATCATAGCTTCCTTTTGTTTTCTGACTTTGTTCTTTCTTTCCTTCTCTATCCTTGATTTCTTAATTTCTTCAGCTTGCTTTTTTTTGAAATGTACTATGTGAAATTTAGTTAATTTGCCCTAAGAATGAAAACCTTCATTGCTGCTTGTTTTTCTGTTCTAAAGACTAATTGTTCTTGTCTCTAAATGATCATCCTGGTTCACTGGAAATTTTGTCTGATCTCTCCTTTGACAAAAGGGGAGGATGGAAACAAAAGTTGGTCTCATCTCTGTTGGAAATAAGCATTCTGCTGCATACGTTGCCAATTTTAAGTTGAAATGTTGTTAGGCCTGATAATTTTAGTGCAGAGGTTCTTGTTAAAATCTTATGGAAAGTCACATGAATTAAATCACTTTGGAGGGACAGGAGTAGAACTTAAACATTTTTATTTGGTTTCTGTTAGGAAAGTCTCTATGATAACTTTGTAGGTGATCTCTATTTTCTTTTAGCATTGCATACAAAATCAAATATAATCTTTGGGTGAAATAAAGGTTTGGGAATGAGGTCTAGGTCACATTGAGATCAGGTATAAATTCAGTTTTCATTTTGAAATCGTGCATTCTGTCTTAAACCTCATCTATTACATAGCTTTAGATTAATTTGAAAATGGAGTTCATTTTAGTATAGTTTTGCACTATAAAAAGAGGGTCCAGGAAAAAGTTTCATTTTAGTATTCTTAGCTAGCCTCAAAGTGGCTCATAACCACAGTAGATCAAATGTTAAAATCTAAATAACATTTGTTTTAGAGACAAGATAGTAGTTGTAAATAACCAACTGATCTAGAGAATCAAAGCAGAAAACATGAAGTCGTGCGACAATGCAGCAATAACGTGTTCAAAAGACCAGTTGTCACTTAGTGCCAAAATGTGAATTTTGAACTTTAAAGGTAGACATTGACAATGAAGATGGATTTCATAGATGTTCAGTCTCAGGATTTGTGTATCTAGTTTCTACTTTGTGATTACAACATTCATTCCTAGCAATGTGAACATGAATAGTTGTAAGAAATGTAGCTTAAGGAGTGGTTTGGGTTGATCTAGTTCCTCCTCCTGTAGGATTATACCTGGTGGTCTAAGGCTGAGAATGAAAACCTTTTCATTGTTTCTTGCTTTTCTCTTCTAAAGACAGCACTATCTTGTTGCTCTGTTCCACGTGATTATATGTGAAGTTTATTCTTTGTCAGGTAGATTATTTCTAATTTCACACTTCTATCCTTTGAACTTTGGCTGAGAATATGAACAGTGAATCACTTCTTCTGTTTTCAAATGTATATAAATTGATTGGAATTGTCCAGCATCTCAAAACGAGACAAAGGAAAACTCAGAGTACAATGCAGAGCATTTAGAACAAAGATCAAATGAACAAGCTTAGCCTAAACAAATGTAATCCAAGACGGTAGTTCAAAAGATGGTTATAAAGAGGAAACATGACAACTCTCCTGTAAAGAGAAGTTTACTGAAATTAATCCATTGAAATGAATACAAAGAAATGCAGAGATCCGAGTGGTAAAACCAGTAGAGTAAGATAGTAAAGAAATAATCTGCCTAAAGTTATAGGGTATCCAGATATAGTGCAAACCAAAATATAATGAAAATGTTACATAAGGTAATCATAGGAAAATATTCTGATCTCTTCAAAGTATTGAGGAATTGCATACCCTTCTAAAAGTGATGGAAATAAAATTGATAATGGTTCAATCTGATAGAAGCTAAAAGGGGTCAAAACAAGTTGAAGAGATGTATTTATGTGATTGAAAAGAATAGGGAAGAGTTTGTGAGGTAGTTGGATCTGTTATGAGGAAGACACAGGATGTGGAGTTGATTGGACCTAGGCTAATTTGGTGCTTAGATTCAAAAAGTCTGAGAAAAATGCATATACTGATATTTTAATAATTAACATCAGCTACAAAGAGCAGACTCGAAGGTCCATGCCACAACGTGGTCATAGAGTAATGCAATACCTGATCCATCTCAACAACTAGAGTCGACTAAAGAGTATGATGTGTAACGTATCAAAAATTGCTAAAGGTATTTGACTAATATCTGCATAACAGACTTGGTTGAAATGCA
>JARFYF010000074.1:70084526-70094876 GCA_030265395.1 Rhina ancylostomus | reverse complement strand
TGAAAATCCAAGTAGACAACATCCACTGACTCTCTTTTGTCTATCCTGCCTGTTACTTCCTCAAACAATTCCATCAGATTCATCAGGCAAGATCTCCCCATAAGGAAACCATGCTGACTTCTGTCTATTTTATCATGTGCTTCCAAGTACTGGAAACCTCATCCTTAATAATGGAGTCTAACATCTTACCAACCACTGAAGTCAGGCTAAACGGCCTATAATTTCCTGTCTTTTGTCTCCCTCCCTTCTTAAAGAGTGGAGTGACATTTGTGATTTTTTCAGTCCTCTGGAACCATTCCTGACTCTAGTGGTTCTTGAAAAATTGTGCAGGCATTAGTAATCTCTTCAGCTACCTCATTCAGGACCCTGGGTGTAGTCTATCTGGTCCAGGTGACTTATCCACTGTGGACCTTCCAGCTTCCCAAGCACCTTTCAGCTTCCCAAGAACAGATTATTGGTATAGTTTGAAATCAGTACTTATTCTTTAAACTGTTAGTGTTTTTTTGCAAAATAATTACACCTAAGAAATGTGTTGCTGTCAAGTTTTACAGATGCTTTATAACAATTTTAATCTGACCTTGGGCAATGTGCTAACATAGATTGAGTAAATCCAAATGTTCAAACAAAGTAGGAGTGTATGTTCTATCAACTGTGTTAATAAGTACATATAGTAAACTTGCCCTTCATTTTCTTCTCTCCACCATGAAACCACTGACTTGTCCTAGTACACAGTTCCAGCAGCCTTTAACTTGATAGGGGTACAGAGTGCTGTTTTCCTTTCAAATGAACAATCACAATGACTTCAGATTTGGCCTAGCTTGGAGTATATGTTCTGTGCATGATTTCAACTGGTGCTGCTGACAGTGATCAGGAAAAGAAAGACCAAATGATTTAATTTTCCTTCTCTCTCATACTGGAATAGTCGGGTCAGTTTTAGTGCCCTTCCTGTTTCTGTGAATTGAACTGCACTACCTCAGCACAATTCTATGATTCAGTCTATGAGATTCTGCAGACCTCAACGTCTCCAGTACATTCATCTATTAGGAAACAGTTTTGTAAGCTTTTGATACTTATCCATAATTTATGTGACATGTCTGGTCCATGATTTTATATGCAGTAACATTATTTTGAAAATTTGAAGGCTGGGAGATATTAATGAACAATTGCAAAGAAGGTTGTTATGGACATTAAGGTGTTAATCAATAATTTCTCAAAACTCTCATATACTGCTCCACACCCTAATATTACCTTGGTTGTTATTACTGTTATTCCTTGAATATTTTTATTAAGCAACTAATGGCTTCCATGATGTATTTTCTACATTAAATGAAATAACAGGATGTTTTATCAGATTTTCTTCTTTTGATGTCCTGTTCATTTTATGAACTATGTTTTATTTTAACAAAGGCTAATATTTTTGTGTGCTTAGTTGAAGGGTACAGTTAGTTATTTACATTACCATCTGTCATCTGAGTAATCACAGAGAAGCATTGATCATGTGGTGAAACTGTGCTTGGGGCACAGTTTATTACATTTTATTTTTGCAACCAGCAAGCTGATACCAAATGACCTGACTGAAAAAACATGTGCATTGAAATTGCTGGATTGACCATCTTGTCTTTTGTTCATAGATTCTTAGAGATAGATCTTATCATCAGCAGTTATGAAATGAATTTCACTTTTTTTCCCAAAGGTATTTACAGCAAGAGATCTCCTACAGATCATGAAAATCAGTTCAAGATCAGATCTTTACAAGTCCATTGTGAGTGTGTGTTTGATCATATTATAAATGAATCTGACAGCTTTGTATTGTTTCCTTCATATATTGGCTGACATATTTTATTCTTCCAACTTCAGATCTCAAATCTTCAAAAGGGCCATCAAAAAGGTAATAGGGCTCATTCGAACACTGCAATAATACAGTTGGAAAGAAACAGCAATCCTTCAAAAAAACTTGAACAAAAAAATTATTAATTTTCTTAATACTTTTGTTCTTGTTAGGATTTCTTATTGAATTCCTGAAGGAACTGAGTGATCATCACCTAACAAGGGACTATCGAGATGCAGAGGTTCAGACCAGCTGTGTTCCACAGTATAAGGAATCTATTGGTGAGGACTAAGGGTGCACAATTCTCTTTTTGCACTTTTTCTTTTAAAGGTATGCTTCTTAATTAAACAAATCCTATGGCAGTCCATGCAACTTAATTGTAGTGTTGGACATAGAGCTTATTCTATAATGAGGCAATTTTCAATGAACATATGGGAATGATCACCCTGCAGTACAATCTCATCATATGTCGCCAAACTAGGAAATTGCTTTGCAGGTGGCTAAACAGCTGCTATGAATGTTTCAGCTGCTGATCTTATAGGTGGCCAAAAAAGCATCTAAAGTCAGAAGCCATGTTGCACTTATGCAGCAAATGGAGATACAACTATATTCAAATGTAAATCTGGTGAACCTTTTTAGTATTATTTATCACCTCTGCCAATCTCTGCTGGTCTTAAAACTCCAATCAGCAGCAAAATGACAATGTAAATGTGCAATTTCCACTACTCACTTCTGATTTCTTCTTTTGTTGTGTCCTCAGTATATAGCTTCTTATTTTCATTTTTGCAGTTGATAAGCTTCAAATGATTGACGAAGAGTATGCAGCGGTTCAACCTGCAAACGTGCAAGAGGACTTCTGGGAAACAAGACTGCTTAAATATCGCAAACAAATAGAAGAACAGTTTCAAGCAGAACTGCAGCAAGAGGTAGTGCATCATCTGCTGTTGCATCTGTATCACATTATAATGTTACATAATTTAGCCTTTCCAAATTAGGTAAAATATTCGATAGCTTAATTTATAACCACTGAAAGAACACAATGGCCCACACAATAATACACGTGATTAAATACGAAAGTTGTTAGTGATGCCATGCTCCACCACAAGGTGCTCTGTTACAGTCTTTGCATATGCAGTCAGCACACAATCGATAATTGATATGAACTGGAAATTCTTGCAAGTTAGTCTCACTGTGTAAAATTTAAAAAATTGAAAATGTTAAGCATTCTTGAATGATGTGTATCTATGCTTTTTAATGACATAATAAGTGGGAATTATTGCTGAACTACCCCTGGCTTTGTAAAATTAATTCTCTGTATGTAGATTGTCATCAAGGTACAGGATAACATTTAAAAGATATAAAGTTTCTCAAAAAAAACTTTTTTTTAAAGTTTATGATAAACAGCTTTTGCTTTAATTTCATTTGTATTTCCCAATATTTATTTTAATTTCTGTCTATAAAATAAAATCAGTAATAAAAACAAAGTGCTGGAAAACAAAGTGACTCAGCAAGTCACGCAGCACATGTGACGAACAACAGAGTTAATATTCCATTTTGATGACCTTCCATCACAACTTTTCATCCTACTGGATGGCCTGACTGAAGTTAATATGTATTGAAGTTGGTGCATTGACATTTTATATGTTGCTCTATATGTCTGTCTTCCCACAGACAATGCCTGACCTGTTGAGTATTTCCTGCATTTTCTCTTCTGTTTCTCCATAATCTGAAGATTTGTTTTTGCTTTTAACTAAAATTAGTGTCTTTTACACCTTGATTTCCTCACTGATTTTTTTTCAATCAGGTTGTTCAGTCTGTTTGATTACATCACTGTTATTGGATGGACAGGGCCCTACAGAAAGTGTTTGATTTCATATTACATTGGGAAAATGGATATCATTAGGCTGAAACATACTTGCCTTTTGCTTAGGGACTCAGAAGAGAACTGGCAGCAACGTCTTCCTCACAGGTTAGCTTGTCCCTGACTTTTCCACCTACACATTGAAAACGGAAGTCAGAGACAAGTTGGAGGTCAGTTGCCTGCAAATGTGCTTTCTTTTCCACTACTGAACTCGCCAGCAAGTCCAGCAGTGGGGCACAAACTTATTGAACTGAGAGCCATGGAAGGCAGGTGTTAAGTAACGTGCCCCTGTTTATTTGAATGGGGCGCAAACCTTGTTTAAAAAGGTAAGTGGTTTGTTTATTTTTGATTTTTGTTAACTTCTGGAAGTTTAAGTGAAGTTATGACTTTATATACTTTTTATTTTTGTAATCTATTTGTTTTTAAATGTTTGGTTATCAGATATATTTGAAAGCTATTTGACAGTAGCGAGTTGTCAAAGCAATTCTGCAAAGCCGCAATACATAAATATGCAAGCCATGGGAAATACATGGTGAGGTTGAGCATGTGCTACTGGCTGCATCAAGCATGATCCAGTCCAATGTGTAAGATCTCACTTTGTGGGCAGGTTCTTTCAAGGTCAGCAATGTTGCTATCCCTTCATTGCATATCAATGATCCAGATTTTCTAATGAAATATGAAAATGCAATGTCTAGACTGAAGTATTTTCCAATAGAGATTTTGTCTCCACCCCACTAATGTCATATGAACCAACATTACAATGGATATTGATGTAGGAGTTGCAACCTATTGTCACTGCATTGCAATACATTTGCGTTGTCTGACCTCAAGCTTGTGACACCATTATTGCCATGGTAGATATGATAATTGAGGAGGGAGTGTTTTTGTACTGGTGTCAATCTTTCAAAATCTGGAATGCATTGAATTAAAACTGTATCAACATGAAAAAAAGCATAGAGTAACCTTTCATTTATTCTTTATTTCTCAGTTGTATTTCAATAATGCTGTGTCCCTTAAATGAGACGATTATGCATGAAGATGCACATGGATGTTTACAAATTGGGTAGTGGTTGGGGTAGATTGGGAACAAGGTATGTGAGGGGCAGGCATAAATACCTGGAAGGGTTGATCCCAAAGGACTGAAAAATATCAGTATAAATTTGCAGCTGATTTTTCTTGTCATTTTTTCAACATTTTGCCAAATGGTGCCTTGCAGTGATACAAAGTTCCTTCCTCAAATCTGAGTTCCCTGCTTCCAGACTTAGTGCACCACTAGATAGCCTTTCATTGTTTTCAAATTTCTGCTGCGTTCCAGGAATAACCACATTTCATCTAATCTTTTGTTTTAATATCCCTAAGCTCAAGATCACTGTATTGGTAGTTCCTGGTTATCTCCAGTCTTCCTGGAAATTCCCTGTTCAGTGCTCCACGGATCCTGTACCCCTTCCCAGATCCCTGAGGCTACTGCAAAAATGACAAATTAGTGGTTCAGACCATGTTGGTTGGATAGCAATTTGTTTTTGCAAGTTCTCCCAAACATCATGAGTGAAATCCTTTTGGGTCCAGCTGGTACTTGCTGCTGCCATTGATATTTTCTACTGTTGGCAACTTAATCATTAGATGTTCTTAGCCATGGCACAAGGCCAATTGAACAGTTGACATGTTATCTGCTTTATCTTAAAAATTTATCTCTGTGTTCAAGAAACTTATTCATTTATTCATGGTAGCTACAGCATTTTAAGGATGCAGAGTTGGCTAAAATTCAGATTCAGGAGAAAGAACGGTCAAGGAAAGACATAGAAGACCACAGACTGAAACTAGATAAAATGTACCAATTGAAAGCTGAAGCATTGATTGCACGAGAGAAGAATGCTATTGAGAGACTTCAGAAACAGAAGGAGGTAGGTTTAAATACACTGGAAAAATAACAAAGCAGTAAATGAGTCCATTCATAAGCTGGCTTTCTATAACTAAATATTCTGAATTACTTAAATGCTAATGATTAACCAATTGGGGTGGAAATTCATTCTTTTTCAGAGTGAAGTAGAGTACTTGTGCAATTTCCACAAATCAAGTTGAATTTCTACTGTCTCTTAAAGAAGTTGCATGGGGTGAAATATTCTCACAGTTAATGATGGCACTTGTATACTGTGTGTGCACGAGAGGGAAAAAAAGCTACATGGGTGCATTNNNNTTCAATATTTTAATGTTGCAAAATATCATACAGTGAGGGGATCTCTTTGCATGTTAATAAATTTTCCAATAATTACCACTTCTGTTGTATACAGAGATGCTCTATGGGCAAACAAAAAGCAGAAGAAAAATACTTGGAATTGAATCATACGGGAACTGGCATAATGCCTGTTCATGGGCACTAACTTGATCTGGATGCAGAGGACTGACCAAACATTCCCCCAGGTTCCCTGAAAACTGATAATTTAATGTTTTCCATTATATTCCTTGGATTACAGATTGTCCTTGCATATCATGAGAAATGTCATTGACTTCTGCTGGTATTCCACTGTGCACTGCACATTTTCAACCACAGTAACTTGATACAGATGTGGAGTGCCAAATGAGCTGGCCTTCTGTATCTAAGGGTCCCCCTGCAAATCAGAATAGGCCAGAAGTAGTGACCAAGCCTTTGTTGGTGGATCTTAAGCCCCTGCCTTAGAATGCAAAGATGATCTTTTGACAGTTCACTACTGTCAAAGTCCTTCAAACCATTTTTAAAATATCTGATAATCAGAAATATTTATAATATTCAAATAGTGTTAACAGTGAAAAATTAAACTGGAACTCACTGCTCAGCAGCTGATGCTGAGTCACGTGCTAGAATCTGATCTTAGCCTTGTCTCTGACTTCTGTGCAGCTGCACATTTCTACCTGAGGCATAGCAGAGTATGCAGCAGTGTCATTAGGTGGCACACCATTTACAGTCATCCCTGCACAATGAAGGATGTGATTTACCACAAACAAGGATGTGTTTCAACAATGCTAGTTTATTCAGAATCATTATTTGAATTTTTCCTTTCATGTAACATTGAAAATTATTAGATTGGGGTTAAAACTGTAATACCACAGCGCCTTTCATGTTTCACTAATTTGTATTTGGGTTTGCTGATCCTCCTGCTACATTGCAGTGGCCCCTCTTTTGCTTCATCCTAGTGGTGGAAGGTTTCTCTCCTAAGCACACATGGCCTTGATGGCCCATGGAACATTCCTGCCTTTTGGTGGGTAGACTTCAGACTGCTGCCCAAAGCCAAATGAAAGGCCTCTCTAGGTTAGTTGGCTATGATGTATGGTAGCTATGGGAGACTGTGGTGGGATGTGACTTGATAGCCTGGTGCACACCAAATGACCTCTCAGGGGACTGAGTAGACCACAGTGCAATGATTTGCTGGGACTTAGACCATTTCTTCATTGTTTCAATCATTAGAACCCCATATGCATTAGCTGCCAGGCCCCAAATTGAAGGTGTCTGTTTGCTGTTTTCACTATTCTCAGAGTCAACTAAGTTATCTCATAAGGGCTCTGCTCATGACAAAGAGGTTTGTGGGAGTATTGGATGCATTTCATTGCTTGTGGAAAAAGAGCTGAACTCCCACATATTGTACCTCTCTCTTTAGAGGAGAGTGATCTGCTCACTCGTGGCATCTCTGCTTTTGGAGCACATGTGCAGCATCTGTGCTCGTGCTGTTACCCTGGGGTTTCCATTTGCTCCTGAAGCTGTCAATTGAACATGTCGGCATCATGATCAGTTCATCATTGAAATCAGCAACAAAGTACTCATGGCCTTCAGGATGGACATTCTGGTCTTCTGCCTTTCCACAACTTCCTGCCAGGGAGTGAAGATGGAGTCCTACATGTTCCTTATCATCTCCTCCATTCTGTGAGGCAGGTCTGATTGCTTGCCAACCATCTTGCTGTGTACCCACAACAGTGTATTCGTGACACACTCCCTGTCTTAGTCCCCATCTGAATCCTCTAAGGCAATGCAGATGTGTAGACCTCACCACCAGAGAAGTCCCTATATTCCCTGTACCTAGTACCAGACTGTATCCCCTAGTGATATGCATCTCTCCAGTGAATCTGGAAATGCTCTCCTATTTTCCTGTTGGCTCTCTGTTCTCCATGGCAGCCATTGAACGTGTTGTTGCTGTCTGACTGCCAGTAGAGGTGTGCTGAAGTCTTTCTGTCGTTGGTGTGTATTTGCAGCTGCACTGAATTGAGTGTGGTCGTGGTGTGATGCACTGTAATGCACGATTCTGGGTTTAAATTTCATGCAGTTTCAAATGTGTTTTTGAGTAATTTCAGGTCTTTTGTTTGATACCCCAAAAAGGATGATGTGAAATTTCTAAGCTCTAGATTTCCAAGTATCTGGAGTTCTTAATTTATTTTGGCATAAGTTCAGCATCTAATGAAATCATCATTTTATAGATTGTTTAGAATTTCTGTTTTGTTACAGGTTGAGGAGAAAGAAATCTATATACAAAGACAAAGTTTATTGAAAGACATTGAAGCTCTGCGTAATAGAGAAGTAGAACTTAGGCAACGAGCTGAAGCCTTTGAATTGTAAGTGCAAAACCAAATTAGGGAAACGTAGTCTATAATTAACACTTGAAAAGGGGGGAAAAGGAGCATTGATAAAATTGAGTTTTTCCATGCTTATAAACCAACATTATATATATAATTATAAAAAAAATTTTAAAATGCAGATGCTGGAAATCTGAAATAAAAACAGAAAATGTTGGATGCACTGTAGGTTAGACAGCAACTGTGGAGAGAGGTCTGATCTTTCATCAGACCATTGAGTCCAACACAAGAACGGCAGCTTTATTTATTTAAATAGAGAAAAGCAGCTAAATGGGACTGAGGTAAATATCAGGACTTTACAGTTTTTTTAAATTAAAAGGTTTAAATGTTTTCAAGTATTTTAATGTGTTTTAATATTTCTGAATGTCCCAAATATTGCATTTTTTTTCAAGGAAGCTTTGAACATATCCTTAAATCTATTCCTCATTCTGCCTTGTAATCTCTTCCCATGACAGCTTAGAAATGAATACGTTTCAGGAATTTGGTGTTGGTTATGCAAATGACATTGCCTGTCCAAAGCAGTTAACTAGATGTGACAAGGCTCTCAATACTAGGAATGTTGGCCTGGGTGAGGTCACTGTTGTTCACTTGTCCTTCCATTGAATTTGGAGGATTTTGCAGAGACTGCATTGGTGTATTTTTCCAGTAACTTGAGATGCCTGCTATGATACATAATTAATTTGAAAAAAACTTATAAATATTAAACTATAGAATGGAAGGGTGCAGATTCATACTTGTGTAATTTCTAGTAAGCAATTCACCAGGAAGGTTGCCTGACAACATACCGGCGTACTTTTTTTAGACAGGAATTTGCATACAGAAACAAAGCTCATAGGAAGTACTCAGTGATGAATACCTGTCAGTATGTTTTCTGTGTGATTAGTGTAGGGTTGGCTAAAAGCATTTATTTATATTGATAACTGGTGAGCAAGTATTTTTTGTGCCTTCTATACTGAGGAAAAAAATAATAAACTAGTCAAACTGATAATATTTTTCATTAGGAGCCCGTATTGTTGTTGTAATTTCTTGATCACATTCTTGTTATTTGATTGGACCTCCTGACGTGTTGCAGGACTAGTTGGCTTCCTGCAAGTTCTTTAATCTGCTGCCAATAAAATAGTGAAAAGGTTCTAACGGTAATGCCGTGATGAGACAGGTGTCCATCTTGCATGTTGCTTTATGCTTATTAATGGACTAACTTGCTACTGTTTGATATCTTGCTAGATAACCTGTTCAAGATTAAAATATCACCTGTGGTGAATCATAACAATCAAGCATATGTTGTATAGTGATAACCATTGCTGACTCTGATTTATGCTTGTAATTTTAAAGTTTATCCATTCTGACAAGTTAATCATTTGTACTTTTAAATATGATAGTTGGTAAGTATATGCAGGTGAAATTTTCATGTTATATATTGCAGATATGGGTGGAAAAATGGCAGATGGAGTTTAATCCTGCCAAATGTGAGGTGTTCCACTTTGGAAGATCAAATGTAAAGGGACAGTACATGGTTAATGGCAAGACCCTTAACAGTGTTGAAATATAGAGAGGGATCTTGGGGTCCAGGTTCATTGCTCCCTGAAAGTGGCTGCATGGGTTGAATAGGGTGGTAAAGAAGGCGTATGGCATGCTTGCCTTTATTAGTCGAGGCATTCAGTTCAAGAGTCAGGAAGTTATGTTGCAGCTTTATAACCTCTACATTGATGAGACCAAATGCAGACTAGGTGACCACTTCGCAGAACACCTGCACTCTGTCTAACTGCGATCTGCATCTCCCCATTGCCAGTCACTTCAACTACCCCTCCCACACTACCACAGATATGTCAGTCCTCAGCCTCCTCCACTGCCAGGAGAAGTCCAAGCACACACTGGAGGAACAGCACCTCATTTTCCATCTTGGAACCTTGCATGAACATTGAAATCTCCTACTTTAAGTAATCCCCACCCCCTTCCCCACCGCGCCCCCACCATGATTCTTCTCTTCTTCCTCTCCTAGCCTATCTTTTTTCTACCCTTTTTTTCCCTTTCTCTCCTTACCTTTGACCCATCCCCCAGTGGATCT
>JARFYF010000074.1:70008319-70021205 GCA_030265395.1 Rhina ancylostomus | reverse complement strand
AAGGATCCAGTTACAAAGGGAGGTGTTGATTCCCAGGTCTCTTAGTTTGGAGATGACTTTTCTTGGAATTATAGTATTGAAGGCAGAGCTGCAGTCAATAAACAATAGTCTAACACAGGTGTCTTTACAGTCCAAATGCTCCAGAGATGAGTGTAGGGCCAGGGAGATGGCATCTGCCACAGGCCTGTTTCAGCAAGGATTTGTCTAATGTTTATGGGCATTGAGACCAGCTTTCAGAACTCACCTCCTTCCACTGGTGCTTTATCTTAGCTTTTTGCCCCTTCAATCAAGATACTGACATCTGTGAAACAGGAGGGTTACTCCTGTGCCAATGTTGCCTTTGCTTTAAACAATGCTTTCCAAACTGTACAATGACTTATAACAGTCATTGGATTCAGTGATTGTTCCACTTTTAATGTTAATTAGGACATGAGTTCCATCTGGTGTGCAGGACTCCTGAAATTGCTGCCTTTATTAAGTGCTAATGGAAAAAGATCGTAATTATTGCCTGTTAAGCACATTGCGTTTCATACATGCACAAACATCACACAAAGAAATTTGGGGCAAACTGACATGGATCCACAATGCAGCATCATTTCAGCACATTTCTTTATCAATTGAATATCTAAGCTATTATCTAATAATTAACGCATTTTGTTGGAACTTGTGCACAAATTAGCTTCTGCATTTCCTTCATTATAACAGTGATTGAGTTGCACAAAAGTAGCTCTTTAGCTGTAGAATGCTTTAGAATAACCTGAAACCATGAAAGACACTACTTAAATGTTTTTATTTCATTTTATCATAATGGTCCTTCTGGAAAAGATTAGTAGCCTAATTCATTACATTACCTCATGGAAAGTGTTTTAGGATGTGGCAAGCAGGCCAAAACACAAAGTAGCATAAAATCCATTAAATATCATTGTTCATATCTTGCAGAATGATGTGCATAGATTTGCATAGTTCTACAAGCTGCTCCATTTTTGTTAAATAGATAACTTGTTTGATTCTACATTTTAATCCTTTATCTGAACTTTACATGGAAGAATTTTCTTTTGCATACTTAATTTTAATCAAATCCAAATTGAAATAATCCTGTTTTTTGTGAATTTGAATGCTTTATATTTTGATGCAATGTAATACCATGTAATACAATGGTGAGTGGAAGACATACTTATTTGTGTTATAACCAAATTAAGTATTAAAATAGACAGGTAAGCAATTGGCATTTAACAGGAATAACTAATAATAAATGTTGAGGGAAAACACATTGCAAAAGAATTTTTTTGGTGCTTTATTCTCCAAGTTTTGTAATTTAGAGTCTTGCAGATTTTCAATTATAGAGGAAATTTCATTTTGCTTATGGTTATAATTAATCACAATGTCATTCATTATTACACAATAATTATACTCATCAAGTTTCATAGAATGTCTGTTACAGAGATTCTAATTAATATAATTTAGGTATTAATTTATGTCTAATTATCAGAATTTATAATTACACAATTTGTCATCTAATAATTGTGAAGATGTTTTTCATACTGGCAGTGCAATCTTTTTTTCTGTTCTGGAGGCTAAGTCTCTGCTCCTACTAGATCTCAATTGCCATATCAAATGTTTCCCTAATCTGGCAAAAGGTACAAAAGACTTGGCATTGAATCATAAAATTATTGAAGATTTTCCATTTCATCCATCATGTCTGTGCTGGTCGAAAAGAGCTATCTGAATTATTCCCAGCTTCCAGCACTGTGCCAGTAGCCACTGTAGATCAGGGCTGTAATCAAGCTCTGGTTGTTTTCTTTGGAACAAAAGAGGCTGGAAGAAAGCTAATTGAGCTGTATATATGTAGGAATGATGTAGATAGAGTAAGTAGTAAGGACCTATTTCCCAAGTGATAATTAATAAAAGGATTAGCAGGAAGATGGGGGTTTTCTTTCGGTTTTGCCCAGAGTGTGGTGATGGTCTACGTACACATCCAGGTAAATGTAATGAGGATATGAATGCAGTCAGGGTTTCTGCCCCTACCAATCATTCAGGCTGTGAGGTCCAGACCCTTAGCACCCTCTGTTCTACAACATTCCACATTACTACAATTTTCCAGTCCTGGCAGCATTTTCATAAATATTCCCTGCATCTTTTCCAGTGCAATCACATCTTTCCTGCAATGTGTTGCCCATAACTATTCACTGCATTCAACCTAAGGCCTAACTAATTTTGTATGCAGTTCTAAAATAGTCTTCCTGCTCTTGTATTCCAAACCCCTAATATTTTTTAAAATCACCTCATAGGCCTATCTTGTGATCTTTAAGGGTCTGTGGACATAGATTCTGGGCTTCACAAAATCCTCCCACTTACTGGATATTCCTTTGCCTTGTTGCACCTTTCCAAATGCTCTACCTTACATTTCTCTGGATTAAATCCAGTTTTATATTTTACTGCCCAACTAACCAAATCATCTATAGCCTTCTGCAGCCTGAAGCTTTCCTCCTCACTGTCAACTACACAGCCAACATTTGAATCATCTTCATTTTGTAGCACTAAAAATAGAAATTCAATTTAACAGTGATTCTCAGAACCACAATAAATTCTATTCTCATCATTCTGTACTCTGTAAGGTAAGAATAAGCATGTTGCTGTTGAATTCTTCAAGGTAACAACCAGTGCATTTTGCCAAATTCCTTATGATAAAGCAGGTTGAAGTAACATGTTCTGCATCTTAAAATTGCGTTCAACCACATTTTTAACATCAATCTGTTAAACATTTCATAGATAATTTACATCAATGGCAATAACTTGGAATCATGTAGTATCTTCATTGTACTGAAATATCCCAAGGTGCTCACAGCACCTCTTTTTCGAATTTCTCCAGCTCTCTTTTCACATTTTCAAAGTCGACATTTTCACTGAAACATGTAGACATCCTTGCTAATTCCTGCCTATCTGCCAGTATCTCTCATTACATCTGTGAAGCCTCTTTAACTGTGCAATTTAAAATCTTTAAAGAAATAGTTCATAACTTGCAACAAATATGCACCCCTCAAGGTATTAAAAATGCGACAGGAAAAATGGTTTGGAATGTTAGATTAAAGTTGACTTATCTTATTTCCAGAAGCAGTAATGTACCTGAAGATTGGGAGAGCATATTAGTATTCAGCAAAAGATGTCAAAGAGATTGAAAGAGAGAATTAATATAAAAACGAGAGCAGACTAGCACAAGACATAATAGCCGATTATAAATGCTTCACTAGGTAGATAAAAAAAGATAATAGCAAAAGTAACTATGGGTTTCTTAAAGGCAGAGATAGAAGAAATTATAATGATGAATAATGAAATGGTAGAGATGGTAAACAAATGCATTATATCAAGGTAGAAGGTACAAAAAAAATTCCAGATAATATAGGGAATAAAGTTTCTACCAGGAATAATGAACCTAGAATGTCACCACTATTGAAGAATCAGTACTGAAGAAATTGATGGGGCCAATAGACAATAAACCTTTGGTGTCAATTAGCTGACATCCAAGGGATTTTGAATGCAGAAGACTCACAGATGGGGTAAACAAATGACCCAAGCAGCAGACCAAATTCATATCCCATAAAGAGCCTCAGTCACATTGGGAATATTTAAAAATAACTACAGAGAAACAGGTAAGTGAAAATGTTGAAGACTGCAGATGTTGGAAATCTAAAATAAAAACAGAAAATGCTGGATATACTCAGAAGGTTAGGCCGCATCTGTGGGAAGAGTTAACGTTTTAAGTTGAAGATCGTTGTCAGAAAAACAGAGAATGGAAATAAATCGATCATTTTTCAAGATGGCAGGTTTGCAGAAATCAGTGCTGAGGCCTAGCTAGTTACAATCTATGTTATTGACACGTGAGTAAAAGTCCGGAATCTAAGTTTTTTGACAACACAAAGCAGTGTGGCGAAGTACAGAAGTCACAAAGGAATAGAGACAAATTAAGTAAAAGGACTAGAACCATGCAGGTGGAACAGAATGTGAAGTTACACAATGGTGGGAACAATAGAAAAGCAGAATATTTTTTAAAAGGATTAGGAAAATATTAATACTCAGAGGGATTTGAGTGTTCTTTTTATGAATCATAGACATAATATGAAGGTACAGTAAGCAATAAAAATGTGCATGCCATGCATGCTAATTTTTAGTCAAAGAAACTGGAATGGAAATACAGTAAAGGTTATACTACAAATATATAAGACACCAGAGGTATAGTATATATTGTTAGTCTCTCTAGCTAAAAAGCATCAATTTGTCTTCAAGAGAGTTTGAGAAAGGTTTACTTGACTGACTTCTGGGTTCAGAGGATTTGTCTACAAGGAGATACTGGATCGATTATGCTAATAACACCCAGAGTTCAGAAGCAAGTGAGACGAACTCATTGCAAAATATACAAGTCTTAAAATATGTGTGTGGCCAGATCCCTGTCTGCAGAATCTAGAACTAAACTCTCAGGATAAGGAATGGGACATGTAGGACCAAGATGAGGAGGAACTTCTTTATTCACAGCAATATGTCTTTGGAATTCTCTGACTCAGTTTTTGCTTATCAGACATTGACATTGTTTTAATCAAGTCAGAGAAAAGTACATTTCTGGATATTAAAGATATCAGAAGATCTGGAGATTATTTTATTTGGCACCTAAGGCAAAAGATCAGATGTGATGTTACTAAATGCCAGAGTCATCTCCAAGAGTCAAACAACTTACTCCTGCTCTTATTTCTGATGTGGATCTTCAGGTGCATTGCTGGACTGAAGGAACTAAACAATTCAAATTGTTACTGACAGTAATGAGAATCTTTGTAATTTGGTACCAGGACAAGGACAAATGTGGACAGATGACCAAAAGCTTGAACAAAAAGGTAGTTATAAGGAAGCTCTTAAAGCAGTGAGTATGAGGGATTTGGGGAGAAAGATTTAATACTTGATTTTGGGAAGATGATTTCTTAAATTTGGGTGAAACTTATAAAGTTAATATAGATAATGTGCTGGCATGAAGTTTTCATTCTCCAGCTTTTCTTTTTATGAAATGACCCTGCTATTATTCACAACATTTTCTGCTTTTATCTCTTCCTTTTATGTGTCTTTACGTAGTGCTCCCATGTGGTCAATCCTCAATGTTTTCATATGAATTTTTAAAGCAATATATCAATTTAAGAACACCTCAAAAGGACTTTTTGAGGAAACTGTTCTATCCCTTTCTCCGGTCCATTTATGATACATTTTAAGAAAGGTCATGCTTTTGTTTCTTTCAAAGAAAAGCGGTTAGATTTCTCTTTATTGTGATTTTATGATTGGTTAGAATAACGAGTTGAAGGCAGGTAATTTAACAGATGGAAATGCACAGTCTTGAACAAGGAGGCGAAATATGTCAGAAAGTCAAAACAGGGTCAAACACAAATGTGAGTGGTCTTGTTCAGCGCAAGGCAATAGTTGAGGTTGGAAAAGAATAAGTGGTAATGGATTGAGTTTGCATCTTTTATTTGTCTGGCTGATGGAAGGTGTCATCAATACAAGTTTTTGGATGTTGGACAAAAATCTAGTTGCAAAGAGAGTGGAAGAGTGTAAAAGGTAATGGTAGAGATTGCTGTTATCACAGAACTTCCTGAAATACTGATTTAGTCTGTAATTGACAGGCACTCACTAAATGCTTATGTCAAGAACAGATAGCACCAAAGTGGCTTCCTGCAATCATATATTTTTATCCCCTTCCATTTAATAGAACTGCCCCGATGCTGACAATGGTGTCTGTCCAATTTACTCTGCTTCCTTTTAACTCTAGTTGGAAAGCTATTCTAACATGGTCAGTCACTTAACTCATGGGTGAAGCCAAGGATCTGCCTGCCCATATTTACAGTGGTTAATAGAACTCTGGGTTCTGAGCTCAATTTCACACATGTAATAATGTTTTACTGATTCATAATGAAAGGATCATCGTTGACCAAATGAGTTTCTAAAATTAATTTCAGCTGCTTGATCTGCAAGTGTCCATTTAAATTCATGACAGCTTCTGTAACAATTAACAATAATGCATCTTTAAATTAAAAAGAAATGCATCCATGAACACAATAGATAAGATATAAGGTATTTATTTATTAGTCACATGTACATCGAAACACACAGTGAAATGCGTCTTTTTGCGTAACTTAAGAATGTGCTGGGGGCAGCCCGCTAGTGTTGCCACTCTTCCAGTGCCATCGTAGCATGCCCAGAGCTCCTAACTTGTACGTCTTTGGAATGTGGGGAGAAACCGGAGCACCTGGAGGAAACACATGCAGACACAGGGAGAACATACAAACTCCTTACAAACATTGGCTGGAATTGAACCCGGGTCGCTGGTACTGAAATAGCGTTATGCTAACCGCTACACTACCGTACCGCCCTGGGAATACTCAGCATGTCAGGCAGCATCTGTGGAGTGAAAAACAGTTAATATTTCAGGTCAAACACCTTGTGTCATAACTGGGAAAAGTTAGAGATCAAATGAATTTTAAATGAGAAAGAAATGGAGGGTGTATGTCAGAAGGGATGGGTCTGTGTAATAGGGTGGAAGACAAATTATGATCACTCCTTTTGCAAGTTAGAGTGAGAGATGGTGGTAAAGGGATTAGCAAACAACAAAAGATAGATCCAGAGGAAATGCAAGTTGGTGAACCTGAAAAATCATACAAAATTACCATGAAAATAAAACTATGATTAGCTGGAAACAACACGTAGAAGCTAGAAACACTAACCATCTGAAATTTTTAAACATTGCTAGTCAGATGAGGTGGTGCTGTTCTTCAAGAGTTTCATTAGGACAGTGTAAGAGGCGAAAAATGAAAATGTTCAAGCTGAAGTGATATGGAGAAAAGATTAATCGAAAGGGTGCACTGTGTCCCAAACCTGAATTTATCATTGTAAGCTGAAGTCTTCTGACAACTAAAATTTCAGCATTTTTAATTATACTTTCCAAGCTGATTTTGTTATTTTGTATCCTTGATGTCAAATATTTTGCTATAATCTAATTAGAAATTTGAAATCATTAGTCACCTGAATTTCAGTAGCAGGCAAACCTTTGCAAATATAGTTTCCAGTTAGTGGACCAGTGGCAAAGACTAATTGCTGTAATTCAAGCAAAACTCATGAAAAGACCTTGTAGCACAAGACAAAGTGGATCTGTGAGAGTTCTGATAACAGGAGTTGGATTAAGATTGTAAAAAGGCTTTATAGAAAGTAATTTGTTGCAAATCCAACTTTTCTACACAGGATTTGAATTCAGGAGCATCTTTTTGATTTTATTACCAATAATCGCAAAGGCTCTTTGTAACAAGATTTCTATTTTATATTGATTATAACTGAAAAACTTTTGTACTCATAACTAATCAATTAATGACAAGGGAGACATAAATCTACAGCAGATCTGTAAGTCAATGAATAGTTTGGGACCAGGCCATAATGTATAACCTTTCCCTGTCTGTTGAGTGACACTGATTGTTCAAAAATCAGTTGCCAATTGTGCAAAGCAAAATGCTGTGGATGTTCTCAGATGCTACTTAACTTGCTGAGTATATTCCAGCATTTTCTGTTTTTATTTTATCCAATGAATATTAAACAGTATACTCTACACAGTTTGTCTAGCTCCAGTCAAATTTCTGAAACATAGGTTATAAAACACAGATATTTGAACGTGAGATTTAAAACTACTTGCTCATAGACTGGTACTCCAAATGTTTCAAAGCTCAAACTATAGTGGTGATCTTATCTATTCTGATACACTCCTTTATGATGTGACCAAATTGGCACTGATATACAAATGCACAGAACTATTATCGGCCATTTGGTTTCATTTTTAACCTTTTTTTTAAAATTATGTTCATTTGTCGGGAAACTTGCTTGGTATTGGCAAATTGGCTGAACAAAGCCAGTTGATTTATTAAGTTATGGAGAAAAGCAATTGTTGGCTCCTAGGTGGACCTTGGAACAATAAATTCAGGACCAATTGGGACAACAATCTATTATTTTCTTTCCTCAGCCATTGGTGACTTTACCTGCATTTATCCGCATATTAGAAAATAAAAATAGCCAGATCTTACATTTTCATGGTGGCCATGTTAGTTCAAATAAGAAACTAAAAAGAGTGCTTTAAGTGAGTTGATACTAAATGAAGCTTTCTTATGCTATTTACAAATTTTCATTTGCAAAATGCAGATTAATAAATTCTGTTTTAGTCCATGGTGTCAGTGGTAGTTCAAGCTACTCAGTGCGGCTCGTAGAGCTCTGTATACTGCTTCTATAGCAACTTAGAATTTTGTGCAGCAGTCTTCTCGACTCTTAAACTTCAAAACAGCAAAGTTATATGTGGTAGCCATCATGTAGATGAGCTGGTAGAAGGAAACAGAACAAGTGATAAGACAGTGCTCATCAATACCGACACCCTAGGCACAACACTGCAAATCCACACAAACTCCTTGCAATACCATCTGGTAACAAAAGAATCCATCCATATTGGCAGAAGTAACCACAAGTAAATTGGGCTCTTTCAATTAATACGATTTTAAACAAGATTTTTAGAATGTACAGTGCAAACCTTTGGAACAAACAGAACTTTTACTCTAAAGTAGGTACAAACAGCATCCATTAATAGATACAAACATGTCAAACACTATATATACTGAACAAATTGCAGTAAGATCCTGAAAACCGGAGTTCCACAGTAAATGATTCTCAGTGTGTACTTTCAGTCTTACAATTCCCTGATTGAATAAGTTGGGAACAGAAATGCTAGATTAATTACAACTCCAGAACAATATTGAAGGCATCAAATTCAAATCTCATTCTCCAGCAATAACTATTGTAGAATTTCTGCTGAAATTTAGTAATGGGTCAAAGGCAAATGTGTAGAGTTACCCAGTTGTCCCTTTCCACAGGAGTCAAAAAGCCCCCTCAAAGAATTCAAAGGAACTGAGAGTGGACAGGATGATCAGCTCAACCAACGTGGAAAAGAAAAAAAAAATTTAAAAATGGCAAATATAAATGAAGTCGGGCAGGAAACTTAACTTGTCCAGTTTACCCATCTCATTGGATGTCTCCTCTTTACCCTCTTCCTATATGTAATAATAATGAAATCATTACACCTGTTTTGTGAGGTTTCCTCCATGCTGTAGCTGCTTATTTTCCAATTCTTTTAGTGTCCCCTTGTTCACTGAATAAATATTGAGAACTTCTGTATGAACCCACTGCCTATAATTCGCTGTGTCACCATAACTTATTGTTTGGAAATGAAAGTTTACACTGCTGCAATTATGAAGCATCTTCATTATGGTGTTGTAAAGTAGTAGACCAATCAGCAAATTTTAGATCCAACTTGATGATTTTTTAATTAAATAGCTGAACCTACAACATCAAAAACTGTTCCTAGTGCAGTCTCCCAAGTTGTTATATTTCTGAAAAATAATATGCTTTCTGTCATCTTTCTTTGCCATCTTATTTCTTTACATGGTATTTGAACTATATAACGAATTCATGACAAGTGATTTTAATCCCTGGTATAAGAAGGTTATCTGGCTTGGAAGGAGTAACCACAAGCAAATTGGGCCCTCTCAATTAATATGATTTTAAACAAGATTTTTAGAATGTACAGTGCAAACTTTTGGAACAAACAGATAAGCATCATTATCACTTTGCTGCCTTCCACTCCATCCGTAAGCAAGGCAACTGTGCTTCATATTTCTCACAGATGGTTCTCATCAAGATCTATCAATCCTGACTTCTCCCAGTGCTAATTCTTCTCTCACCTCTCCACTTCCTGGATGTAGCCAGCACTGCAAGCCTTCCTATGCAACAACTTCTTAACGAGGCCAGTTGGGGAGTCCAAATTACATCTTGTTATTAAATTTGGGAAAGCCTTACTTCAAGGAGGTTGAAAGGATGCAAATGAGGCTAAGTGAGGAAGATTAAGAGTGTGTGCAAGTAAATGTGGATAAATTTACTAAAGTTTCTTCCACTTTTGAGGAATATTCTGTGCTATGTGAATCTGTAGTCTGGGAAATAAAGATTCTGAATGTTCAGACTAGACTGAACATAAGCTCATGTGAGGGAAGGATGGGAATACGAGTTTTCAAGGAATTTGTCTGAGGTGACTTTACCATTTTGCTTAAATATATCTAAATTTTCTACAGGTGCACACCTGAGCCCCCAAAATAACTATGTGCTTTAAGGGCATCTTTTTTTTTTGCAGAGTGTCCCCTTACATCTAGAGCTGGCTCTACAAATCATTTTGGGTTTCTACTAAAGGACAATCCCAAACAATTTTCAATATCTAATACCTTCCAACAAAAATCATGTTGATTGTCCCTTCCTGTATTTCTGTCACTCAGGAGTATTCTGAAAAAGTCATTAGCAAAGCATAGGTTTCCTAATGAAATAAGAAAGCGATCCATTACTGCAAGGGAAGACCTGAGGAGTTACTATTGCATCAAATGTTACAGACTGTGATGGCCAACTTTAAGGGTAAAGAATAACCTGCAGGATTCCCTGACTTGGAGGAGGAGTCAGTGGTCCTTAAAACAAGAAATAATTGGTAAGAGGGCTTGGTCTAGTTCTTTTGGACTTCACTCACCAGTGCAATGACAGTCGCACCAGCTCCAGCACAAGCTACGATGAACAGATGATAGGACAAATCAAACTGGAAAGAAGAGAAACATGGTTAACCACATTTTTCACTCCCATAAACATCTTTGGTGATTAAAATTAAGTGCAATCTTTCAATTGATTGGCAAATTGCTGATGTGGACACGTGCACATTTTCCTGCATAATATCTTACTCCTATAGAAATGTACTTTAATGGTTTGCTTACCTCAGATGTGTTGCAGATAGTGGTCAAGTCTGAGCCACAAGCTTTGCCAGGGTGAGCGTTCCAGGGTATAATACCTGACAAGGCAACCAAAGAGGAGTCAGGTTTTAAATCTCGATTTTCACTCCCGTCTTAGTTTGGGAAAGATGGTAAAATAAAATTAACAATCTATCAACCAATAGTTTTGCCTTGTGGTAATGAGTAAGAGATGCATTTTGTTTGAAATATAATCTTTCTCTTGCCTCATTTCCTCTCTTAATAAATTCAGTAGAAGGCATATAAAAAGTAAAAGGTATATTTGGTATAATATGTCTATGACTCATTTACAAATCACTTCCATTCTTAAGCGAGATGTTAAGGTGCATTGTGCTCAGATGTACTTTAGCCAAGGGTGTGGTGAACGATCCAAATCAAATTTTACCCAACATTGATGTAAATTGCAGCGATTTGCTGATGCATTGAAATCTGATTGATTTTTGTACTGTTCTGCAATAACCAAGTAAGTAAGTGTATAATTTATCCGGTAGAGTTCAATTATCAAAAAAAAATTAACACAAATTTGATTTTTCTTTAAAAACTATCAACTTCTCAAACGATCAGGTTTTGGTCTCAGATGTGTCCTTGGATGATAAAACAATTGCAGGCACTGTTCCAAACTATTTTCAATATCAAAAAGAAACCTTCAAAATCCTGGGAAAGGAGTTGAGGAAGTAGTCTGTTACCCCGATTCCATTAAATTCATGGGAAATGTAAGATAGGGTTAGAATTAATACATGCAAATTTTTGTTCCATAGATTCTGTGATGTGCTTAATGTGCGAGATTCAGTGTGATTGAGTAGCCTATTCTGTCTATTAACACTCCTAATCCTAAAAAAGATGTTTAATGCTTAGAAAACCAGTTGTGATCATTATACTACAGAGGGGCCCATGCTTTGAACTGTAAACTAAGGTTAGGGATTTGCGTGTTCTGTATGTATTAAGGAAAATGCAGGGACACAGTCTAATAATTTAAACTTATGAACTAAATCAGCATTGTGGAAATAGAACAATATTTTGCATTATAGAGTGCTAAGGGAAACAAGGGGCATAATTAGAAGCTAGAGTTACAGGCACTTTGGCTCATCACGTCCACACCAGCCTTTTTGCCCATCTACAGAGATTTTACAGGAACCTGAGGGGCAACCTTTTCACCTCAGGGGTGGTCCGTATATGGATTGATCTGCCAGAGGAAGTGGTTGAGTCAGGTACATCAACAACATTTGAAAGACACTTGTACCTGTCCAAGGTTTAGAGGGATTTGGGCCAAACAGGGGCAAATGGGACTCACTTGGATGGGCACCTTAGTCAGCATGGACTGGTTGAGCCAAAGGACCCATTTCCATGGTGTATTACTCTGTAACACTTCTGATCCCAACATTTCCCAAACTGCTTTAAAAACAGATTACTGGAAGTAAAGAACGTAATGCTGGTCTTGCTAAATTTACACTTTTCAGATTGGTGCAGTGTATTAATATATTCTCATTCCATTTAACAAATACTGTGGTGCTCGTCTTCAGAAAAACTGCCTTGTTTTTCTAATAGAGAACCAAGTCCCTTGAAAAATATTAAAGTTCTTTTCAAAGATTTGAACAGTTACCCTTGGGTTAATAGACAAAATAAAATACAGCCCTATCATTCTGCAGAGGAATGATAACATCTGAATAATGATGCATTATTCTTACAGATTGCTAACCAGTGATGTAAAAATAGAAACAATCCATTATTTATTCAGATTTTCACAATGGGCACCCCTAGGGCTGTTCCACTTGAAGTCCTTCAGTTTCAATATTGCATGTGAATATATTCATGTTTCAACCTTCAGTACATATGGGACTTTATTTTTAAGATTATTTTAAAATGCTACAGGAAATGGAGATCTGTTTTACAGTAAACAAAAGCACAGCTGCTTTCAATCAGGGTGGTATCTAATGCAGACAAATGAATTCCCTGATGGTTTGGAAATAATGCATTAGCTACAGAGAGAGAGATTAAAA
>JARFYF010000074.1:69966580-69980862 GCA_030265395.1 Rhina ancylostomus | reverse complement strand
GCAAAACCCTAATCACCACTGCAGTTTAGCAACACTGTGACCACTCTGATCATTTTGCCCTAAAATGGACTATTTTTTGTTTTAATTGTGTTCTTTTTCTTGTAAAAATTGAGTACAATTTTTGTTTTTCTTGCGAATGCTGCTTATATGATGCTATGTGCCTGTGATGCTGCTGCAAGAAAGTTTTTCTTTGCACCTGTGCACACGACAATAAACTCAACTTTGACTTTGACCATGCCTTACAGAAGTACATCAAGATCGTAAAAAGAAAAACAAAATGCAAAATATAGTGTTGTAGCCATAGAGAAAGTGCATAAGGTAGACAAATAAAGTGTGAGGGCTATGCTTGTTGTGTCCCAATTCACACAAGACATTTCAGATAAAGTTTGCCACCATTATTGAAAATTTGTCACTACAGATTCAAATGGAATGCATACAAGTTTCAGGCAAAGGGAGATCTATTTCCAAAGTTGCCTCAATAAACAAGAAATGGTGGGCGTCTTATAGCCTGACAACATTCTGAAGTACATGTTAATACACAAGCTGAATTTGGAGCATCAACACTGTGAATGAAAAGTTCAGCTCAGTTTTCTGTGCTTTGACAGTGTCCCAGACTCCTTCCGATGCACCGCAAAACATTTCCATACATTCGGCTTTCAATAGCCATTTTGTTTGAAAGTGTCACCGTGCTCTTTTGTAAAGTGCTGCATATTGAAAACATTTTTTTGTCTTCGGCCCTGTGAAGAAGTGTTTCCGTGGAAACATGGTTATTAACGAGCTAGTGATTTGCCTGGATTTGGCCAAACAGCTGACCGTTTGTTGGCAGCAAGTTTAATGCATTCACAGGATGAGGGTGGGCAACAACAAACACAAAACCCCTGACAAGGGTCACAATTATTCTGCAGCACTGAGCGTAACTCAAATACTGAATTAGAGTCTGGTCTATCCAGAGCAATTTGCTGAGAGAGGGCAGGACATGGTCTCAAAACACTTCTCACTGGCGATACAAACAACTTATAAATCTTTTTAGGGCAGTAAAGGATAATTGAGGAAGTTCATGAGTATTGGTAACTAAGTGGAGAGACAATCTTTATTAGATTTGATTTTTCCTGCGATCCTGTTTAAGAAAGGGAATCATTCCAGTGTGAACTGTCTGTCTTGTACACTAGCTTCATGATAACTTTGTCAGTATAATAGCAACACCATGTTGATTTTCTCACCCCAATGCTCAATATTTCAGTCCTGGCAAAAATATATCAAAGAACTAACACTGGAAGCTGGTAAGGATAATAAAGGAGATTTAGCGCAGGTGTAAGGTTGAGAAGCAACTTCCAAATGCACTGTTTGGGCTCAACTGTCAAATGGCACCCTAGTATTAGTCCAATTCCACGGTCACACCATAGTCAAATGGCTTGAAGTCTTGGGGGAGTTGATGAGACAGTCAACCATAATAAAGATAGAGGTTGTTGATCCCCACTATCCTTGTGGAAAGAACGCAGCTCAGATTCCCTTTCAGGCCCTTGTAATAAAACAATACAGAAAAATGCAGTTAATCCGGCACATTCAGGACGCTGGTGATGTCGGACTTGCAGATTTTCCAGACCATTAGATGATTTTCCTGTAAGTACCGCAACAGACTTTTAATTCTCAGTCGGTGTATTCTCAGTCAGAACCCAGTCGGTGTAAAGGGAGCACAGGAAGTGGGGCCCCAGTGAGGTTAAAGAGAGCATGGGAACCAGGACCCCAGTGAATTTAAAGGGAGAGTGGGGAACATCACTCAGTGAGCTAGGTGCTGAACTATTGGGATATCCAATGGGTCAGACAGTGGACTATCGGAGTTTTACTGCAAATCCCTTTATTCACCCTTTGCCCACGATATTTGGTTTGGCGGCTAATTTGCCTTCACACTGTCAATGTCCTCAGATGTTTGTCTTGTGCCTTTTACTGCAATGAATGAGGGAGGATCTATCAAAAGGACAATGCTGTTAAACCCCAGCTGGGCCCAGTTGCAGCCTCCACAAGGACTTGGCGCTGCAGTCAGGGAACCAGTCAGACCTGGCCAGGGAAAATCAAAACAAAAACCACAGATCCCAGAAATCAAAAACCAAAACACAACCCTGGCGACAGGTCTCCAACCTGAAACGTTAACTGTTTCTCCTCCCACAGAGGCAGCCTTCCCTGCCGCGTATTTCCAACATTTTCTGTTTTCATTCGGGAATTCTGACCAGGCTGGCCGAATCTGTGGTAAATTTTAAACTACCTCTCTGAACAACAAAAAATGGATGGAACCTCCACCACTGCTGTTCCACTGGTCTTGCTAGCTTGTCTGTCCCTTGATGTTAAGTTTTGCCCACACAGCGAGACATTGTGTTTGACAGCCTATGATTACTTCAAGCTGCAAAACTCAACAGCAAGTTCTATCACACGAGGTCCACAGCTCATAATTAAGTAGCATCTCACGCGCAAACAGTGCTGAACAAAGAAATACTACAGCTCAAGAGCAGTGTGTTCTTGGCACTCGACACCTGATCCGTCCTTGGTTTCAGGGCAACGCTGTGCTGAACTGCTTTGCCACATAATGCAGAAATGTTACAAAAGGGAAATAGCAATGCACTCTCTGTTCTCCCTCAGTCCGCCCTGCCATGTTGCCACACAAGGAATTCACCACAAAATATGGCACCAGCAGAGGGAAAACCAAAGGTAGCAAGAGTGCAGCATCTGCCTTTCTAATGCTTAAGATTATGAACAAGTTATAATAGGACCGTGTGCTCCCACCTTTCAGGTAGTTCACATGGGGCAAAGGTTTAAAATGTTATTTTGCCTGTTGCACATTTGCCGATCTTTAGTTACAAGTGACATATCAATAACCCTCTGTAGCAGGCCCATTTACCACGGCACAATGGCTTTGCAGCTAGAGAGATACAGCACAGAAACAGGCCCTTCGGCTTTGGAGTCCACACCAACCAAAAACCATCCATTTACACTAATCCCATTTATTTCTTTAGAAGTCAGAGTGAAGAATATTTGGTGTGTAATCCACTACCATTTCTAATGACTCTGGGAACAATCCTACCCAATCAGTGTTGTGATATTATGGACAGAAGGGTTTGCATTTATATAGCATCTTTCACTACCTCAGGACATCCCAAACCACTTTACAGACAATGGGTGCAAGGCACAGTTCATTTGAAAAGTCCCACAACAACGTGGAATAATCACCAGATAAGCTGCATTAGCAAAAATAACCGGGGATGCTGGGCAGGTCAGGCAGCATCTGTGCAAAGAGAGAGAGAGTGGTTGGCTGTCTACTAGGGTTCTGGATGAAAGGAGGTCACAGCCTCCATTCAATTTTCACTTGACATTAATTAGCAATAAATCAGTCATCTCAGGAAAGTCACAAGGCTTATTGACATGGAAAATAGATAAAAGGACTCCAGAGGAGGCAGTCCTCGGAGACTGAAGTTAATACATTGCCTGTCAATGTAAGTCTTATCACTTACATTGAAAGTCTTATCACTTTCGAAGTGATTGCAGAGCTTCAAGCCACGAGGTCTATGCTTACCAGCTCCTGCCTGCAGCAAACATAAAATGAGAGAAAGCATCTCTGACTCCATCGAGTCCTGCTTCCAACCTGCTCCATGGCAAGCCACATAGATCTTAATCTTTCAGCATTCACTTAGCGTTTCCACCAACTGAAACTAATCTCCAGTCAGCTGTGCAATGTTACCACACAAGGAATTCCCCACAAATCACTGGCCCCAGTGGTTCTGCTGCACAAGCGGAGGACAAGCCAAAAGTAGTGAGAGTTCACCAAAGGTGAATTGAACATGGCTGTGCTTTGTTTTTTTTTTGAAAAGGATGTTGACTGAATGCGGTCAAAAGATAATGAAGATATTGAAGATGAGGTGGGGGTAGGAGGAGGATAAGGTCCATTTCACTGCAGTCAAAATTAGTCCAACTGATGCTGCTTGATCTGCTGAGTGTTTCCAGCATTTTATTCCATACATTTAAATGTTTAAGGAAGTGAAAAAGTGAAGGTGATATCTCAAACATACTGAATGCAGACCTGTACAGACATGGGTTCACTAGAGGTCTTCACTGAAGACCAGGTCACGCAGACTCCAATGGGAATTAGCTGAGAGGCAGGCAGGGCATTGAGAGAGAAAGGTAAAAAGAGCAGGGAAGGAAACAAGGAGAGACATGGCCCCCGGATGAGACAGAGTAATTTTCATCTTCACTGAATGGATGCTAATCTGGCAGATTTGATCTGGTTTGGTATCCACTCTCCCAGATTACTGACTTTATGGTGAAGGTGAAATCTAGCATTGTTTGCTTTGGTTTGGCGAGTCACAGTCCCGCCTCTGTGCTGTGGAGTGGTTGAACCCCAGACTGCCCAGCTGAATTCTGGGCTGATATACAGGGCGGTAAATGCTGGTGTTACTCTCCCACCCCTACATCATGTGAAACATCAGGCACCATAAACACTCCCAGTTCCTGTCCCCCACCCCTTCACCAGCTTATTATAGAGTCTGCAAATCCTATTTTTATAGGAAATAATATGATATGAAAACAACCACCGCCCCATCAATGCATCCTGCCACAGACAATCAACTCACAAATTTAACACTTCAAGTGTCAGAAAATGAAAGAGAACAATGAGTACAATTACATTTAAAAGACATTTGGACAGGTATGTGGACAGGAAAAGGTTCAGAGGGATATGGGCCAAGCACAGGCAAATGGAGCTAACTCAGGATGACGCCTTGGTTGGCATGGATGAGTTGGGCCGAAAGGCCTGTTTCTGTGCTGTGCAACTCTACTGTTACCTTTGTTTGTCCATCAGTTTGTAGATTTGAGGGTCAATCTTCTAATTCCTACTGATCCACAATTGACTATCCCCCACCACCCCGACTTTGTGTCCTTGTGCCCATTTAATGCCTCAGTCTGGATTTGATGTAAAGTTATGGACATTAGTACTGCACACAATTTTACAGCCCGAGTGCCAAATTTGTGATTGTTCACCGCTTTTGAAATGTGAATAACACCACTCTTCAAGGGCCACAAAAGTCTGTGTGATTTTGAGTTGCAAAATTCTCAATCACCATTTGCACTATTTTTTTTGGCTAGGATTTACTTTTTCCTGTTTCTCAAGGTTGACATTTTACTGAAAATGTCATTAAGAAAATTTGTTCTGGGGCATGGATTTTTTAAAAATTATTTATTTGCAGTTGTTTTTGTTTAAAGGCATCAGTATTAAACTGGTACAGGTGTCAAATCTTGCTCTGGGGCTTGACCAGCTTCGTGCGCTTCAGTGTACCGAGAAGTGACGTGCCGACGTGTGGTCCTGAAAAGTTGGCCAGCGAGTTTGGTTAATGAATGGGATCTTTCTCTGCCATACCAGACACTAAATTTGCCCATACAAACTGAATAAGCCAGGAGTCCTGAATATTATTATTGCCTCTATTGTACTTCAAAAATCAGTTTATTTTAATCAGAAAAATTTGCTTTAAAAAGAAAATAATTTTTTTTCTGTTACACCACTCCTGAGTTGTGGTTAAGTTCCTTGTTACATAGATTATCAACATCAAGATGTTTCAAGAACAAAAATAAAATCCCATATGTAAAGCCTATATTTCGAACATGAGAATTTCACTTCTCATTTTATTATGAAGAACCACCCCCCCCCACCCCCCTTACTCTAGAAATACAGTAGGTAAAAATACATTCCAATTCAGTTGGGTCTAACGAAAACAAATAGCAGGAAGGGAGGGAGAAATAACAGGGGAAATATTCAGCTGGGGGGCAATGCTGCAACCCTTGGTGATAACAACCAAGTGTCCATTCTACACATACCAGCTTAAAGAAAACAATCACCTGATCACTGGCAATTTAACAGTAAAGCCTAGTCCACACATGATGCCCGCAAAGGGACACACTCTGGGGGTAACAATGCAAGGAGCTTTCCTAACCCAAATGAGGCCAAATCCAGTATACAGACAGATGCCCAGTTCGAATCAGCAAGTTCAGTACACAGGCCAAGTTTAGGTGCTTGAGGGGCAGAGTCATACAGCATGGATACAGGCCCTTCAGACCAACCAGTCTATGCTGACCATAGTGTCCATCAAGTCCTAATTTCCTGAGTTCGGCCCATATCCCTCTAAGCCTCACCCCTCCATGTACCTATCCACGTGTGCCTCTTAAATAATACTACTATACCTGCCTCAAACACTTCCTCTGGCAGCTCGTTCCATATGCTCACCACCCTCTGCGTGAAAATAGTTGCCCCTCAGGTCCCTTTTAAATCTTTCCCCTCTCACCCTAAATCTTTGCCCCCATCCTGGGGAAAAGGCTGTTACTATCCACCTTATCTATGCCTCTTATAATTTTAAACATCTCCATAAGGTCGTCTCTCATTCTCCTATGTTCCAAGGAATGAAGACCTAGCCTGGCCAACCTCTCTCTAGAGCTCAGGCCCTTTAGTCCTGGCAACATCCTCGTAAATCTTTTTCTGCTCTTTTTCCAGTTTAACTATGTCTTTCTGATAACAGGGTGACCAAAACTGTACACAGTACTCCAAGTGTATCCTCACCAACATCTTATACAACTGTAACATAATGTCCCGACTTCTAATACTCAGTGCCCTGACTGATGAAGGCCAGCATGTTAGACACCTTTTCCACCACCGTCTACCTGTGACGCCACTTTCACCGAACTATGCACTTGTACTCCTAGGTCCCTCTGTTGAAGCAAGACAGCGCCGGAGCGTGGCAACTCATTGCAAGCTGCTCTCTACAGATCTACTCCTTACCCTTACTATAATCGTTCAATACCAATACCACTCCCTAGTGCCGTACCATTCAAAGTACAAGTCCTACACTAGTTTGACTAGATGCAGAGATGAGGTTTCTGCTGATTGGAGTGCCCAGACCAGGGTTACTGTCTCAAAATAAAGTGTAGGCCGTCAGGAAAGAGGTAAGAAATTCCTATATCAAAAAAGGGGAGTGTGTTATAGGAATACACTACCCAACATGCCTGTGCAGTCAAGGGAGAGGGCAGCATATTTTTGGACATTCAGGGATTCCAGGGGATTGAGATTAGTGCAGGAAAGTGGGGCTGACATGAAAGATCGGCTATGATTGTAGAGAATGGCAGAGCAGGCACAAGGGCCAAATGGTCTCCACCTGTTACTCAGAGTCACACAGCACGGATACAGGCCCTTCAGCTCACTGTCCGTGCCAACCACCAACCACCCATTTTTATACTAATCCTTCCCTAATCACTTCTCATCAACTACCCACACACACACACACAGGGCAATTTACAGTGGTCAGCTAACTACCAACATGCATGTCCTTGGGAGGTGGAAGGAAACCAAAGCATTCAGGGGAAACCCACACAGTAAAAGGTAGAACATGCAAACTCCACACAAACAACAGCTAAAGTCAGGATTGAACCCAGGTCTCTGGCGCTGTGAGGCAGTGGCTCTACTAGGTGCACCACTGCACCGCCCTCGCATTTCATATATTCTTATGGTGGGCGTTGATCGAGTTCAGACGGATTTGCTATCCCATTAACCAGAGGTATCGTTATGAGTCACATGTGCATCGAAACACAGAGTGAAATGCATCTTTTTGCGCAGAGTGTTCTGGGGGCAGCCCGCAAGTGTCACCACGCTTCTGGCACCAACATAGCATGCCCACAGCTTCCTAACCTGTACGTTTTTGGAATATGGGAGGAAAACCAGAGCATTCAGAGGAAACCCACGCAGACACAGGGAGAACGTACAAACTCCTTACAGACAGCGGCTGGAATTGAACCGGGGTCTCTGGCACTGTGATAGCGTTACGCTAACTGCTACGCTACCATGCCTGCCCAGGTGGTCACCAGGACAACTGAATTGCTCAACATTGGAGGTGGGGATGCTCCCTGGGCAGAGAGCCCAATGGCTTAACAGAGCCTGTGACCTCTAATCCTAAGGAATGAAATGCAGCTGAACTAATTACTTCACATAGTCGATGCAACAGGAAAACAACCAAAGCAAAATCAGTCTCAGAAACATGAACGTGTCACTAAGGATTGGTTGTAAGTCCACTTTATATCTGTTGCCTTTAATCTGTCTTGTCCTGCAAAGCTGAAAAATGTTTGGGAAAGATAAACAGATAGAATGTTGTTATGTTTCATTACACAGTACAGGCGATAACACAGCCTCCACTCTAATGGACTAATATAGCTCCCCTGAGGCACAAGAATTGCCAAGCCATTAGCACAGAAGAGTTTGCCAGCAGCTCCTTATCTCCCATAATTTAGCAACTGGTTAAAGGATAATCAGTGAAGGAATGTTATTGCATTGACAGAAATTCCTTTGTCCTTTAAGCATAACTAACAAAATTACATAATCATATCCCAGAATCAGGCCAGGCAGCCCAATATCAGCATTTAGGCTCCTCCCATCCTACTTCATGTAACCCTAAGCAACAGATTCTTCTAATCCTGCCACTTTTCTACCCATTTCACCAACTTGTCTATACTCCATTAGGCCAATACTATCCAGCTCATAGCTGATTATGCCTCAGAGTTCTGTATCATCTGTAAATTTAGAAGTTGTGCCTTGCATACTCAAGTCTAAGTCATGAATATAGAGTACATGAAGGAACGTGACAATGCTCCTACTGAACCCTAAGGTTCTACATTTCTCTCCATTCTCCATTACTTTTCATTGCTACTGTGTCCTGTTACTTGGTCAATTCAATCAAGTTAGTCAGGCATAGTCCTTCCTTAACAAATCATGGCGTTTGTCACTGATTATTCCTTCTAATTGAAGGTGTGTACAGTCCCTTGAATTTAGTTCCAATAATTATGAGAAATGGCTGAGTCAGCTGTAATGCTCCTTGAAGCACAGGAAGCCAAAAGCTTGGTCAAAAAGCTGATCTAAGTCCTCATGTGGCTCAAAATTATGTTTTGTTTGAAATTGTTCCTGTTAAGTCTCTCGGAATGTTTTACCATGTTAATGATGCTTTATAAATAGAGCTAGCTGATGATGTTCAACCATGCAACTACCTTACTTACAATTGCTAGCTTTGGTCTCCTCTGCATAGAAACCTCTTTCTTTAAATCTCCGTGGTGTAATGGACTCAGCTGGCCTCCACCCAGCCTTCTCTTTCTTTGGGAAGAGAGACTGTTCAACCTTTCCTGATGTTTATCTTTTCAGTTCTGCTAATATCCTTGTGAATCATCTTTTATACCTTCTTTAGTGCTTCCATATCCACTTCATAATATGAAGACCAAACACTAATTGGTTGATGCTTATTGGGTGACATAACAATACAACATAATCTAAAACATCTGTCTCAGGCCCCAGGGACAATAAGCAGAGATGGCAATGCTATTTTTATCATGTGCTGGTCATGGTTCTTTAATCACAGTGAAGTAGAAGTGTCAGTCATGAACATATGGACTTACTATTGAGCCGAGTTCACTCAGTGAAAACTGGGTTGTTAAAAATTGGCTTCATATGCATGCACTATACACCCCCGAACTTTTTTTAAAAATATAAAAACCTTCAATAATTGCAATTCAAAACCACAAATGGAGACAGATGCTGGAATCTGGAGCAACAAACAATCTGCTGGAGGAACCCAGCAGGTCCTGATGTAGGGTCTCGATCCAAAACGTCGACAATTCCCTTCCACCACCTTGGATGCTGCTCGACCTTCTGAGTTCCTCCAGCAAATTGTTTGATGCTCCAAAATGTTTGATTCAGGACAAATGTTAAGATACATGCTAAAACTGGATTATAATTGAGTGTTGATATCACAATCCTACAGCACAAATCCATCTTTAACTGTGTTCCTTGCAAAGCTCCACATTCTTCACCATGGAATGTAGAGGAAGGGGTAAAAGATAACAGCTGATAGCCTGGGCCCCTGAAGCCACTCCACATTTCCCCAGGTGCAATTTAGCAAAGCCGTTATCATGTACTCTAACATTCAAACCTGCCAATTGTTTTGCATCATTTCAACCCTTGAAGCCAGTCCTGTCCCAACTCAGAAGACATTAACAAACTATTAGCTACTGTTGCCCACTGAATCAGGAGTAGTGGGCATGGACATTTGCCCAAACTGCAGGAGATAGCACTTCCCTCCTGATGACGACGTCCCCGGCAACTTCCTGCCACAAGTACCTCACTGCAGCCCAGGAGGACTCACTGTACCTCACTGCAGCCCAGGAGGACTCACTGTACCTCACTGCAGCCCAGGAGGACTCCCATGGTCCCTTGTGAAAAGAACATTCATCCTGTGGGCACAGCTATTCATTAGTCTGTTATTCTGACCCATTACAGGCACTTACCCAGTGTCCCTTCACCCTTGCCAAATGCACTTATTCAGACGCAACACTCAATAGTAGCTGGAAGAGTGATGCTTGCATTAATTGTCCCTTCAAGCCCTATGCAAAGATTGCACTTGCTGGGCTGTGTGCTGGCAACTGTGAGAATGTGTAGCACAACAGGCGGGCACACCGAGCTAACACTGACAATGCTAGTTTCAATACTGCAGTGCACAGGTAAACCAAACAGCACTGACCCACGGACCTCGTAATCAAAGTTCTACATTGTGCTGGTCACTTCTGCAGTGAGGGTCATTGCCTTTTGCCAGTGCATAGTACAGTTATCAAACATGTGGTGATCACGGTACTTGTACACACTCAAAATGTGTCCCTGGAAACACCTGGCAAATCTCAAATCCCACATACAACCTCCCACTGAAATTACTAACTGAATATCCTGCAATGACAACATCCTAGGATCAACATTTTATTCTAATTTCCGCAAAGAAAACAAATTTAGATCTCTAAGCCTCTGTCAAGGGGAAAATAATTGTTTCTTCCAGATTCATGGATTTTAATGCTTTTCGGTCTATGTGAGTAATGTGCACATGAACAGCAAGTGCTGAAAATACTCAGCAGGTCAGGCAGCATCTGAGGAGACAGAAACAGAACTTTTCAGGTGAATGATCCTTCATCAGATAAAGTTGATGTACTTGACGATGTCTGCACTTTGGGGCAGTCTGAAATGCAGAACTCTGTTTCTCTCTCCATAGATGCTGCCTGACCAATTTTTAGGACTCTGTTCTTATACATGTTGTATTCTTACAGTGTACATTCCAGGTGGATAGATAGCTATACAGGGGCAGTAAGACAAGAAGACTTAGGGATTTGTACACACAACTCCTACAAAATGGTGCTGTGAAGATAGAATTTACAGTAAGCTGGAGGAAAGCTTTACTGTGCAAATTTCCGGTTGCCTCAGTGCCCATCGGGAAATTTGTTGCCTTAGATCTTGGTTGGATTTTCATACACCACAGCAGTTGTAAAATTCTCACAAATGACACCAACACACAAAATTTGTTGGCAGCGTGATTTTCAAACACATTGGTCTGAATAATAACAGCTCTAATTTACTCAGAGAACAACCAGGCTTTGAAACCCCATTCCTCAGAACACTGCACCGTTCAAAAGGGCTGGTACCCAAACACTTTGTCCTTACTGAGACTTAGGAATTTGCACCATCTCTAATACAGCAGCAGGCAAGAATAATTCTGACACTAGGAAACTGAGACTGACAATGACCGTACCCTTTGCGGCAAAGCCTTGACTGCTCTGCCACGTAAGTCATGGTCACTCTCAGTTTCCCTGCATTGGGATTATTCTTACCTGCTGTTGCTGATCCCTGCCGCATTTCACAGTCTGCTGCCTGCTGCTATGCGAGGGAGGTCACCAACTCCAAAGAGAGGAAAGCTGACCTGCTTCTCCTTTAGCTCGCAGGCCCAGGCAGGGTCACTTGCCTGAATTCTGGGCTTCCCCAAAGTGCAGATATTAAGAAACTGCCCTTATATTCTTATCAAGGCCTCCCTGGCGGTCTCACACCAAGAACACCTGGTGCAACCCTGCAGAGTCCAGCAAAGGGAACACACTTCCTGCAGGTTCATCACCTGTCTCTAACCCTTTGCAACACTTTCCCACCCACTTCTTTCCTCACCGATTCCGTTCACACAGTAGCAACACTCTCCAATAACTATAAGAGTGCTGGATGTCGTTCTCCATGCTGTTGGACTGGCTGTAAAGACATTGTCAGTTTCAGCCCAGCTCTACACAGGAACATGCCGTTCCATGGACTTCTCAACTTAAGTTTACCCTCCTTATGCAACTTTCACAACCAGCGTCAGGGTGAACCACAACCCTAACTTAATGCCAAAAGACACTTCTGGAGCTACCTCTAGGTCCTTGTTCCATCATCTCAACAAATACATTGCCCTGATTAATGTAAGCATTACAGATTGAACAGGAGGATTTAAGTCTGAACTATAAACCTGAATGAATATGCAGACTGGCCAGTAAACCCTGTGGTAATAAACTATAAATTCCTTCCCTGGAGACCTGCTGCAATGGCAACCAATCAATAATTCTTGATAGTGCAAGATCATTCACAATTAATTGAGCTAGGATATGAAGACCAGTCAAATGCTGACTCAAACCAACCAAGGAAAATTTATCATCCACATTACCAGCAGGCAGATACCCTGTAGTTTTTCCAAAGCTGGAATTGTTCTCGAGAATTAAGTTGACTGTTAGAAACTGCTCAGAGGTTGAAAGGTTTATAGGAGCTGAATCCCTTATTGAACATTATTTTGCTGAATTACAGCAGCTGGATCCTTCATTATTGCCCGATATTCTCAGATCCTTAATAAAACATGCGTAAACAAATGCTTCTGACACTGGCCCACAGAGGAAAGTGGTAACTCTTACAGAACTTGACAAGGTTGAGGTAAAGTTACTGTTTCTTCCTGGGTGGGCTGTCTCGAATCAAAAGGTCATTTCCTTTGAATAAGAGACTGGCCAATCAGGACCAAGATGGGAAAACTTTCCTCAACCAGAGAGGATAATGAATCTTTGGAATTCCCTACCCAAGAAGCTCAGCTGCTGAGTACAAGATGGGGAAAAGTATTTTTAGATATTAAAGGAATCAAGAGATTGGCAGCAGGAGGCAGGGGAGGGGTGTAGAAGGTGGGGTAGTCAGGAGAGTGGTCTCAGGGGTAAAAGATCAGCATGATCCTTTCGCATGGCAGAGCAGGCTCGAGGGGCCGAATGGCCTTCTCCTGCTTCTATTCCTGATGCCAGGTCAGCAGGACATTTGCTGAGTGAGCGAGAGTTCTGTATAGCACACTGTTCACACATCAGAGCAAGGTTTTGATTGCTGTTGTAATACTTCTAATTTGAATGGTTCCCCTATGGATTTGGGAGGCAGTAGGTGCTAGATCTCAGTGGCATGGCAGCGAGGGCAGAGCATTTCCTTCATAACAGCCCAAGCTGCTCTGAGCAGAGATCTCTGCCCCTCCCACGCACGGTACAATGAGAAGCTCTGTGGCAGAACACCGCCACCAAGTATCTCCATTTGTAAATCAACATCAACACAGTAAAACATCCCAATCAACTTCACAGTAGCAATATCAAACAAGACACATAATGGATCTTGGATGTAATGTGAATTTTAAGGAGTGTTTCAAAGTTTCAGCCAACCAAAGCAATTAAATTTAAATTATACAATGTAAATAACATATGGATCTAATGTGAAAAATAATTCTCAATTATTGGACAAGAACTCGTAAAACTGATGGTGAGATTACAATAATATAAACAATGTCATTTGTGTTTCAGTCTATGGCTTTCCACTTTCTTTCTTGTGCACCGAATCTCTCTCTCCCTGCCCCTGGTGGACGTGCTGTCAGAGGTTTAGGTATTTTTTTTACAGTGTAGTTTACTAAACACGTTTTTGTTACAGTAAATTATGACTTGATGAGAATAAGGACAATTTAATTTCAAGCATATGACAGAAGATGGTGAATTAAATGTTGTGCTTTAGGGAAACACTTGCAAGCCTACGTGAGATAGAGTAGAGGAGTGAAATTATCAGACAGCTTTTTCAAAAGAGCACATTTTACTGACTAGCTTCTCACTTTAAAGGAAATAAATTTTCCAGCCATCTTAGGCTACAGTACATTTGTCACAATCCTTTCCTGAGCTTCCCTTTACTGGGTTCACTATTCCGGGTTGAACAATCCAGCTTTAGAATATGACAGGCAGGATAATCAGTTCCAGATGCCACTATTAATTGTCCAAGAAGGCTAAACCTTTTCAGGGAGGAATGGTCTGGAAGGCAGGATTAAACCCCAGACATAATCACAGCTAACCTGAAAGGTTTATTTACATGTAAACTGAGAATCCTATTT
>JARFYF010000074.1:69821020-69832855 GCA_030265395.1 Rhina ancylostomus | reverse complement strand
TGCTCATGACCTAACGTATAAATTCCTTACATCCATTAACTCTGTTTGCTGAAACACCTTGACTCTTGGTTAAGCATTGCCACTATTTTACAATTATCATCCTTGCTTTCAAATTGCTTCATAATGTTGTCGGATTATATCCAGACTGCTGTATTTCCTCCTGACCTATAACGCTCTAAGAAATTTGCCTTTGCTTGCTGTCATTATTATCTCATTAGAATCTTTTCTGCCACATGCATTATCCTCCATACAATTGGTTCCATTGAAGTTAAAATTCTTATACGTGCTTGGCAGTGGCAACTGAAGATGAATTTATCCACCTTTATTTTTTAATTTCTAATATAAAGCAGGATTTATCATGAAGGAACTTCCAAGTGCACTGCTAACAAAAGTTTATCAAGATGATAGGTAGCACCTGCCTTCCTCACTTTGCAGAAGCTACTCCCCATGAGTCCAGTGATTCCAAGATTTTGCATGTTGTGGAAGAACTGAGGCAAAGGAAGGTGTTGAAGTGGGGAGACCTAGTACAGTTTCTTTGCCTTTGAAAGTAATTTACTTTGAAGTTTTTAGCAGCAGCAATGTCTTCCAAAGTCCCAGCTTACCTGTGCACCCTTAGTTGTAATCAGCATCCCTTCCCACACTCTTTCCATACACTAACGCTTAAGACCTGAGGCATGTTCTAAAAAACAATACCAATGTAAAAGAGATGATGCTGGTTGCTAGGCAATATATGACAAGGAAAGGATTGTGCAAAAGAACTTTTATTAGACTTTTAACTTGTTGAAGCTTTGTTGCAGAAGGACTGTTTCAGTTTGAATTTTTTTCCTGCTTCCCTCTCTATCTCACTTAAAATTGCAGTATTACAGCTGATGCAGTGCATTTTATCTCTTACTGTCCTTACTTGTAAAACAAGAAGGTGGACAAATGATCTTTCCATTGATGATTTGTCCACATTTGTATTTTGAAAGTTAACTATTTGTGTTACGTAGCACTGACTGCAGGTTCTAAAGGCATGCTTCAACCGACATAACAGAGTTGGGAAATCTTACAGCATATTTTAGCCAAGATGCCTTTGCTCATTGTTGTTTTCCACAGGCTCTTTAGATATGGTGCGCAAAGTCAGCAAAACGAGCAGGTAGTTAAACTCTATTTCAGAAACTTGCAGCCAACTACTAGGTACCTGTAGAAACAACCAGAAGATATATAAGGCACCTAAAAAGATAATCTATGCCTGCTGCAAAATCAATCCTCCATATCAATCACTTTTATCTACTTGAAAAACAAAAATTGCAAAATCTGGAAGTCTGAAACAACACAAAATATTGGAAATACTCCACAGAACAGATAACATCTTTGAGAGAGAAACAAAGTTAACATTGTCTTTTGTCAGAATGACATTACTGATGAGAGGTAATTGACATGAAACATTAACTTTCTTTACATTGTCCACAGATGCTGCCTCACTTGCTGAGCATTTTCTCTTTTTAACTAATCTGTCAGCTGATTTTTTTTTTGTTTTGAACTCCCTATATAACTTCCAAGACTCTCATTTTGTTAATGTTCTGCTACTTTTTCTTACAGGCATGTATCACATTTCCCAAATCTTTTGTATTTATCCTCTCAGAAGTAAAAGTATTTAATGTATGTAAATAAAATCTCTTCATACTGATTTTTGCCACTTCATTGCTGTCTTCAGTTGGCATCCCTTCACCACTAAGCTTTTATTGGTGCTCCTTGTTGACGGTAGGTGGCTGATGCTTTGGGGCAGGTTTTATAAGGAGATTCAGCTGACAATTTATTTTTAATTTGTGCTGTTTTCCATTTTAAGAGAGTAGAGAGTGTGGAAAACATTTGTTTGCTTGTCATTTAGTAAGCAATGTTGAGGGATGAGATTAAGTTCAGGAGATTGGTAAATATATTCTCAATTAAGACTTTTTAATTGTTTGAGTTCAAGTTCTTCAGTTTCCTCCAGGAAGGAAAGAAAACTTGAGGGAAAATCAAGATGATGGGAGAATAAAGGTGACTGAGGCAGGTGGGACAGGTGGAAGTAAGGAAAATCTGTACAGATCATTTCATTGTATCAGAACATTGAGGTAGTACAAGGGAAAAGTGATAGCAGAACGCAGAACAGAGTGTCACAGTTGCAGAGAAATGCAGTGTAGGCAGACAATAAGGTGCAAGGCCATGACGAGGTAGATTGTGAGGTCAAGAGTCCTTCAAGGGGACCGTTCAATAGTCTTGTAACAGTGGGGTAGAAGCTGTTCTTGAGCCTGGTGGTATGTGCTTTCAGGCTTTTGTATCTTCTGCCCAATGGGAGGGGGGAGAAGAGAGAATGTTTGGGGTGGGTGGGGTCTTTAATTATGTTGGCTGCTTTAATGAAACAGTGAGAAGTGCAGACAGAGTCCATGAAGGGGAGGCTGGTTTTCGAGATGTACTGAGATGTGTCCACAACTGTCTGCAGTTTCTTGCAGTATGATACCTCTGTTGTGGGCAGAATCACAGATGGTGATGAGGTGACAAACGGGTGAGATAGGTCAGCTGGTTGAGTGGTGTCATAGCAACAACCTTAAGCTTATTGTCAGCAAAATCAAGGAACTGACTGTGGACTTTAGGAAGGGGAAGTCAGGCAAACATGCACCAGTCCTCATTGAATGGTTTGTGGTGAAAAGGGTGAGAGCTTCAATTGCTGGGTGTCAACATCTCAGAGGACCTATCCTGGGCCCAGCACATAGATGCAACCATAAAGAAGACATGCCAGCATCTCTACCTTCTTAGAAGTTTATGGAGATTTGGTAAGTCATTGAAGACTCTGATAATCTTCTACAGATGTACAATGGAAAGCATTCTGACTGGTTGCATCACAGCCTGATATGAAAGCTCCAATGCACAGAAATGCAAGAGGCTGCAGTCATGGACTCAGTCAGTTCCTTCAAGAGTACAGCTCTCCCCACCATTGAGGATGTTTACAAGAGGCAATGTCTCAGGAAGGTGATATCCATCATCAGAGACTCTCACAATCCCGGTCATGTCCTCTTCTCGATGCTGCCTTTAGGCTAGAGGTACAGGAGCCTGAAGACCCACACCTCAAGGTTCAACAACAGCTTCTTCCCCACTATGTTTAGCTACACAGTTGTAGATATAGAGAGTAAAGCAGGGAGCTAAGCACACAGACCTGAGGTGCACCTGTGTTGATAGGGAGGAGGAGATGAAGTTTCTGAACCGCACTGATTGTGATCTCTCAGTGAGGAAGTCAAGGATATAATTGCAGAGAGAGGTACAAAGCCCAGGTCTTGGAGCTTGGCAATAAATGTTGAGGGGATGATGGTGTTGAATGCCGACCTGTAGTTCATGAATAACAGGCTGACATACATGTTCTGGTTGTCCAGGTGGTCCAGAGCAGAGTGGAGAGCCAGCGAGATAGGCTGCTGTAGACCTGTTGTGGCGATAGGTGAATTGAAGTGAGTTCAGATCCTTACTAAAGCAGGAGTAGGTTTGAGCCGTAACCAACCTCTTCATTATGGTGGGTGTAAATGCTACCGGACTGGAGTCATTGAGGCAGGTCACCTTGCTCTTCTTGGTCACCGGTACAATCGATGCCATCTTGAAGCATGTGGGAACCTCAGCATGCAGAAGTGAGAGGATGAAGATGTCCCTGATTAATCCAGCCAATTGGTCAGCGCAGGATTTTAGCACTCACCCAGGTACTGCATCAGGACCTGACACTTTGTGAGGGTTCACCTTGAAGGATGTTCTGACTTCAGCTTCTGAGACTGAGGTCACAGGGTCATTGGGTGCTATGGGGACTTGCACAGGTGTGTCATTATTCTCCCTCTCAGAACATGCATAAAAGGCATTAAACTCATCAGACTATACACAAACCTAAAGTTAAATTTTCTGCTTTTGTTATTCTGGTACAGAGCGACTCATACTGGGAAGGTATATTATAAAAGTGAGTGTAGGGGAAAGCACCCCTAATATTCCATTCATTTCAATTAGCAAATGGATAACTAATCTTATTAGATAAAAGGCCTGCTAAGCTAACAAACGTGTACAGTTTGAGCATGCATTGATGTGCATTTGGAGTTAAAGCACCAATATTCCATTATTTTGCAGGTACTGTACCTAACATAAGAGATCACAACTAAACACAGGATCCCAATCTGAAGCTGGTAGGAAATGGTCTGCCTACTTTATTTTCTGCTACTTATGATTGAGGAATTTCAGAAATAAACAACTTGTCTCCAAGCTTCCAATTATTGCTTATGAAGTGAAGTAAGAAGATTGACTTCCTCTTAGAAGACCAACTGAGTGCTTTTTATCTTTTTCTGTTTTGCATTCTTCCGATTTTATGACCTTTCCACATTTCAGCATTGGTGGTAGATCTATCTACCTCTTCTGCCATCGTTTCTGGAGCCTTTCCCCTTTAAGGATCTTTTAAAACTCCCTTTTTCACAGAGCTTTCAATTATATCTCCTATCTGTCCATGACAATACCTGTGAAGCACCTGGGGATAATTTTTACATTAAAGATTCAATGTAAATGCTAGTTGGTGATCTTATTTTTACTATATGTTTGTTGGTTAAGGATATCAAAGGATGTGGAGCTAAGTAGGTAGATGGAGTTGAGTTGCAGAACAGCCAAAATCTAATTGAATGGTGGATAATGTTCAAAGGCTGCATGTAAAATTAATTTTGTTTCTGATACTATTTCTTGTTAGAGCAATACAGGGCTTTTCTAATACACATTGTAGTAGTGAAAGTCATATATGAAAATTCTGGATCAGCACAATGTTAATAAAAAACCTTTCATCGTGTGTGAAAATGCTAGGATGTTTTTGCTCTCTCCCATTTTCTGACAATAAATGAAAACAGGCAGCACTTACCAATTCATTTGCTAGGATTATGATCCCCTGATAATTTCCAGCTATAATTAATAAATTGTATTATGCCAAGTTTACTGTACATTGCCCCACAGGTGTTTGGTGATTACTATGTCCAGACACTCTCCTCTGTACCATTGGTCTTCTTTATGTGCAGACTATATAACAGCCACAGGAAAGTTATGGGTAGAATAAAAAAATAGACATTGGTAAACATTTCATGTGAAGCAAAATGTGAATTCTGAATTATCCTTTGTTATTAGTGTATCTGCTTGTTTTGCAGTCAGCAGCTGTTGAGAGATTTTGCTATGTGGTACATCACTTTATATCTGACCTAATCTTGACATGTGACCATTCAGTTGGATGCCTGCTTAATTTGCTTGCATTGGACTCAAGATGACTTGTCAGGACTGTCGCATAACTTATGACACCTTCCAGCTCTGCTGCACTCACACTGAATCTGTAATTATATTGGGAGTGATCTTGGCAAGGAATGTTGCTTTGTAATAAATGAAAGCAAGATATTGGCAGTGGTCTTGAGGACATCACTCTCTATTTCAAGCAAAGACTTACAATCAAGTCTTTGTTCGGTAGCCAAACTGAATAATTGAACAGAACATTTGTAGTCAGTATTGCATCTTCAATACTGATTCCCTATAAAATTATTTGAATCTTAAGTACAAAATTCTGAGTTTGTTGTCAACTTATGTTTTGCTTTCACAGCAGTAATCCTGCCATTTTTGTGTCTAACAGGACAAAAGTGATTCCAGATATAATCCAGGAAATATTTTTGAATGAAAGGCATTAATAACAACATATGTAGATGTTTCTTTATCTTAAAGGCAGAAAGCACACATTTTTAATTAATGTATATTTTGAAATTTGATCGCAGGTTTATTATTTGGAATATGAAATAATAGCAGACCATTTTGATAATGAAGTGCAGTGTTGAATTTTCTGTTTCTCAACTTTTTTTTATCTCAGTAGTGGTATAAGCCCATCTTCATTTGCAGTTCTTCCAGAACATCACTTAAGTAGTTCTCTATTGGCAGTCACACATATTTCACTTTAGAGTCATAGGTTGGGAATTAGGATTATCTGCAGGAATCAACTAGCTCATCATAGATCAGGGATTAAAACTGATCTATCCTACTTGATCTTTCCAAGTAGGACAACCCCTTTATCTCAAGAATCAATTCATTGCAGCTTCATCAACACAAGTATGTTCTTTCTGGATACAGAGACCAAGACTTTCTGAATCCACAGCAATTGAGCAAGTTTTCAATTTGTCTTCTATTCCAACACTGTCATTATGACCAATGTACCAATTTAATTGCTTGATGTATCAAAATGTCTTTACATTTTGTGAACACCACCCCCAAATCCCTCTGTACACTAATATTTATTTGTTCCTCACTATTTAAGAAATACTATTCCTGTATCTTGCATAATCACTAACCCGTCTGTATCGCTTTGCAGATTCTCTGTAGTCTTCTCACAGCTTACATTTCCATCCAACTTTGTATATCAGCAAATTAGCATTACACTCTATCCTTTAATCTACATTATTAATTTAATCTGTAACTAGTTGAGCAACCTTCACTGATTCTAGTTACACACCTCTAGCAGCAACTGGGCAACCTGAAAATGTTTTGTTTATTCCAAGTGTCTGTTTTCTGACCTTTAACCACTGATGAATGAAACAGAGGCACTATGAGAAAAAACAGTTTATATTCAATACTAGGATTCAAAAGGAAATTGAATAAATGTTCAAAGGAGAAAGAATTACACAAATTACAAAGGCAAGGGAAAAGGTCCATCCTGGTTGTCCTTTGATGAGATGGTGCAGACATGATGTAGTAAACTGCTCCATGCTTTTGTAGTAAACTGCTCCATGATTCCAAGAACTCTGGCCTTAAGATCTTAGATGGTAAGCAGTCTTATCATAGAAAAAATTAGAAAATGCTGAAAATACTCAACAGTTCAGACATTGAAGCTCAATTGTTTTTGAACACCATATTGTGCTAGGTTCTGTTGGAGCCTTCAATTGTGCATTTATCAAAAATTCCATGATGTCCTTTAGACTAACAGCAGTAAAAAAGATTACTCATTCCTTAGCTAGATACCAAGGGATTTGACTAAAAGTATAAATGTTATTTGAGGTTTTCTACCAATATTGGGTACAGGATCTTAAAAGGGGCACCAGAGGGAGTAGCTTGATCTTGGGGAAGAATGAAAGATTGCTATTGCTGTTTTAATTCAAAACAGACACATTACTTGTGTAAGTTTACAAATGATATGCTTTACAAACAAAGAATGACTGCACAATTATTTATATGAATATTCATCCATCAGATAACTCCCTAACTATCCTAAATGACAAAGGTATTTCCATGGAGACAGTGTCAGACCCAATGTATTGCCAGATTATGGGAAATCTCACATGACTTGTCAGAAGGGAGGTAATGGGATAAACCAAGTTGTTTTGCCTGGAGGTGATGCTCCAATATAAAACGCATCTTCAGCATCTCATGTTACAATGAGATCCCACATTAATATATATGCCAGCTGAACCAGTGCTCCTCTGCTTTTTGCTATTTTTGGAGGATGACAGATGCTAATAATTCCGCAATGGAGCCACTAATCAGCATTGGGGCCTAAACTATTTGTTATGTAAAGCAGTGACAGCTGAAGGAACCATGTGTACTGCAGCCAGATTTGATGATGATACCTAGATGAGTGGGGAAACCGGTTGTGAATTGGCAAAAAGTTGGGAGATGAAGTATAATGTGGGGAAATGTTAGGACATCCTCGCTGGTGAGAAGAATAGAAGCACAGAATATTGTCTAAATGGAGAAAGACTTAAGGATGCACAGAATTTACAAAGGGATCTAGGTGTCCTGAAATACGGAACACAGAAAGTTAGCATATAGGTACAGCAAATAATTAAGATGAAAAATAGTTTACTTGGCATTATTACAAGGAGGACTAGAATATTAAATCAAGGGCAGTCTTGCTTTGATTGCACAGCAAGCTGGTGATGCTAACTGGAGTATTGCATCCTATTTTGATCTCACTTAAGGAAGATTGGAAGCAGTTCAGTGAAGGTTCAGTAGTTTGGATGCCTGGGATGAAAGGGTTCTCTTACGAGTGAAGATTGAGCAGTTTAGGTCTATACATATTGGAATTTAAGAAAATGAGAGGTTATAAAACATAAAATTCTCAAGGAGCTTGACTGGGTAAATAGTTGAGAGGCTTGACTAGGTAAATAGTTGTTATCTGGGAGTTTCTCGAATTAGGAGATCTGGTTGCAGAATAGGGAATTTAAGATGGAGATGAAGAGGAATCTCTTCTCTCAGAGGGCTGTAAGTCTCTGCCAGGGAGCTATTAAGGCTGAATCATTGAATGTATTCAAAGATGAGATTGAGTTTTAGGCTTTGTGAAAGATGAGGGTTATGGGGAGCAGACAGGAAAGTGGATTTGAATCTGCAATCGGATTAGGCATCATCTTATGACAAGCCAGTGTAGGCGTGATGACCCTGTGGACTACTCCTGTTCCTATTCCTAATGTTCTTATGTGTGATCATTTCAATAATAATAATCTCTGGAAAGGGAGACTGTGTTTTATATTTATTACATGTATCATACAGAAGGAGATTATTGAAGAATTTGATAGAGAAATCTGTTTCCTCTGACAACAAAGAGGAATAATTTTAAAATTAGCGCTGAATAGTTCAAGGGTAACGTCAGGATATACTTCGTCATGCAAAGGAAGGTAGTGAAAATCTGTGACATTCTCCTCCAAGAAGCAGTTGAATTTAGGTCAATTGAAGATTTCAAAACTGAGCTTTTACGGAAGTTTAGTTATGTTAAGATTGTTCTGATATATAAATAACGGGCAAAATGAGTTCACAAACAAATATACCAATTGCTTGATGGAACATACTCAAGAAATAGAATTTTCTGCTCTTCATGCTCTTCTTATGTACGTGTGCAAGGAGAAATGTCTATTTAACTAGTCAATTTACACATAATCATAAAGTACAGATTGTAAAATAGAATTGCTTTTGGATACTGATTGATAAAATGGACTCCACGGACCAGAATTTTCTGCTTCAGCACTCCTGGTGTATACCTGGAATGCATATTGGAAAATTATGTATTTTAGTCAATAATTTTCCATTCATTGAAGTTAACATTTGGGAACCTATGGACCAGGCACATGGAATTTCCTGAAGGGTGCTCCTGGCATCATGAGTACCGGCATGGAAAATTGCAACTGGGTAGTCAGATTGACAAAAGCTTTTGACGTTTTTTTTCAGCTTCCATAATCCTTCACAGTGGGTTCTTAGAGCAAGCAGGTCTTGGAGGAGATCCCATTGAACATGGTCAAAGATTGTGGGGGAAAAATGGTGTGGTTATAATGTGACATGATTAGTAATTGAAAATAAAGTAATGTTTAATTGATACAGATAGTGTGTGTATATGTATATATATATATATTTTGTGAAAGTTAAATCTACTTTGTGCACAAAATGAGTGACCTATTATTATCAGGTTATGCATGATTTGTCATCCAGTCTGCTCCGTGACTTTTTCTGTGCTGGTAATTCCTATATAATCCCAGTAATTTTAAGTAGAAGTGACCTGATTCTAAAACATGGAGACAAGTAATTGGTTGGACTGATGCTGGAAAATTACTCATACGTAGTTGTGTCTGTCATTTTATCTTCCCCAGATTTAAGATCTGTGGGGGAAATGTCAACTCAGAATTAATGGCCTGAAATTGTCACTTGGAGTCATGACAGTTTCTGTCATAAACTCTGTCATTTAAGGTTACTACTATGGAGACAGTGTGCTATTAAGTAACACTAACAGCAACTCTTAGAGATATAGTGTAGTAAAATGCTCTTATTTAAATTGTAAAATAAATCCATTAACAAGATAATTTTTTAATTCTTGTGGCTAAAATTTGAAAAGAAAGAACTTGTATTTTTTCATGAGGTCTTTTTTCATGACCTCAGGATGTCCCAAAGTGTTTCATGATCACTGAGGTAGCCGTGAAGTGATACTCCTGTTGTATTGTTGGGAGCTAGCTAGATAATGTACAAACAGCAGAGACCCACGAAAAGCAAGGAAATAAATTACTTTAAATGTTGATTAAAAGATAAATGGTAACTAGAAGTCCCCTGGTCTTCTTCAAATAGTGAGAATAGATAGATTTGACAATGTCTCAACTGATGGATGACAAGTCTGATGTGCAGAATTGCATTAAAATGTCCTTCTTGATTACATGTTGAAGTCATTGGGTGGGGCTTCAATCTACAACTTCTGAACTCATTTATGAGAGCTACTAAGGAGAAAAGACCCACATTTCTAATTTATTTCTCTTCTCGATGTCTTTCCTCATAGCAACTGAAAAAAGCTAATATTTTTAGCCCTTGAATAGGTGCAATAAGCAGGCATTGTATGTGTAGACTGCACCTGTTGTTCTGTTGCTGCTGATGCTTGGTTTCCAATTGCACACAGTGTATTGTTTTCCTGAAAACAAGTTGACAACAGGAGACCAGCTCCTTCCACTGCCCAGAATATGAACCATTGGCTCGGAGTATGTATACACACAGTGTGTTTGGGTCTCTCCATATCACTATGTAGACATTAACAGAAAAAAAAGGCACCAGCAGTTTTCTTTCTTGAGATCCAACAGGTGCTTAAAAGATGTCTATTTTAGTTTTTTCAACTGTGATTGCATACTTGACATGCAAAGTACAATGGCATTGGAAAGTATGAAACTGAATAACAGCATCTGGTGGTTGTAAATTTAGGTGGAATGCACTTGCCAAAAACTCAGTATCTCACCGTATATGTAAAATTGAAATAAAAATTTATTAGTTAACTGATGTGCCACTAAGGAATACAATGATAAACCCAGTTATCCTAATTGCATCATATTTAAACTAATATATAGACTGTACATACGTGGTGTGTACTTTGTTTAAGCCTAAACATTATTTCATGCTGGCAAAGTAGAGTGAAACTTTTGATTAGGGTGGTGCTTTGGTTTTATAATATGCCTGAATACATAATGATGTTACTAGTGTTACAGCAACAAATTATACATCTTTCTGAAAGATTTAAGGCTGTCACTACAAGTATTTGGGGCAGAAAGCAGGGAAACCAAAGAGAAGTCAGAGTCACTATTTTTAATATATCAAGCAGCCACAAAGGCCCCTTAACTGGACCGTAGTTACGTGATCCACAGCTGGAAATTATTTTCAATTGTGTAAGAATTTATATCAGTTTGGGGACCACCTGCATAATCCTCAACTGCCACACAAATATCCTTATAAATTCTTTGTAATAGTAATTGGAAAAGATCATGATAAGGCCATGATTACCGCCAATCTTTTTCTCGCTGGATCCTAAAGTTATGCCAAGATATTGGGCAGATGGAGAAGAACAGCTAGATCTTTATATAAGAAAGATTGTTAGAAAGTATTGCCTCGAGCCTGATGAAGCAAAGAGCTGGGGAAGGATAGGTTAGTAAGATAAAGATCATGTATATAACGTAAATTGATAAATGGGGAAAAGAAGGAATAGAAGCATTGAAACAATTTCATAGGATTTATTGGAATTTATGAGAGGACAGTAATACTATCTCAGTAAATCTACCATTTATTTCACAGTATGAGCTGTAGAAAGCATTTTTATTTTTCTAGTTATTGAGAAGGTTGAAATACTTTTCAATCTCTCGTCCAAACTATATTTTTGTTAATCAATGCCAGAACTGTAATAAAAACAGAAAATTCTGGAAGTACTCAGCAAGGCTGCACCTGTGGGAAGAGAATACAAAAGGTGAGGATACAAAAGAACATAAACAAAAAGACTAGGAGTTGTGAAATGCAGAGCAGGAAGACATGTCCAGTGGGTCGGGCTGGGCATGTCATTCACTCCCA
>JARFYF010000074.1:69795178-69806927 GCA_030265395.1 Rhina ancylostomus | reverse complement strand
ACACACACACACACACACACACACACACACTCTATCTTAAAGGAACACTCACTAATAGTCCTAGTTTCAGGACACTAGTTTCAGAACTAAATCAGTCTTTTCTCGGGATCCTTTACTATGAGATGATGAATGAATCTTGTCTTATCACACCACCCTGTATCTAAAATAATTTGTCCATTGGTTAGTTCCTCAAATATTATCCTAACAAATTATCCCAAATATACTCTATAAATTCACCCACAAGTCTTTGCCGATTTAATTTTTCCAATTTATATCATGATTAAAATTACCACTGTTTAATGCAACATTTTTCTTACAACCCCCTATTATTTCTTGATTTAAATTCTGTCCTACAGTTGTTGGCTGTTTCTCTTTCAGTGGATGCTACCTAGCCTGCTGGGTTTTTTCCAGTACTTTCTATTTCCATTAAACAAACACTTAAATAGGTAAGAGACAGATGGTTAGGGTCCTAATACCGGCAAATGGGATCAGTGTAAATGGGCAAAAAGGTTGGCATAAGCATGATGGAATGAAGGGCCCATTTCTGTGCTGAATGACTCTATGACTTATCCATGACAACTATGATGCCTATTTATGCTAATCCCATTTGCCTGCATTAGGCCTGTATCCCATTAAGCCTTTCCTACGTAAGTACCTGTCCAAACATCTTTTAAGCATTGTACTTTTATTGTCTGAAAGTGATGTACAGTGAGGACAGATTGGTAGAGGACATTGTTCTTTGCTGATATTGGGTGCAAGGCCTATGCTTTCACAGGCTTCAGTAAATGAACTGACAGTGACTTGGAGCTTGGTCTCCAAATGTGCACATACACAATCATTGTCTGTGTATAGTAACTCAATGACCGATACTGGGGTGAAATTAGTTCTGGAGTGGAGGCAATGTAGGTTGAACAGATTTTCCATTTGTCTTGTGGTGTCGAGGCATTGTGATGAGAAAGATTTTAAAAAAGTGTTGAAGCAATGTAGTCTTATTTGTTAAGATCAGAGCTTGCATGCCATCATATAGAAGAGGCAAGGTGAAAGTGAATTTTTGTGGCAGCCAAATTTCCTTCCAAAGTTCCTCATGAATTATGGAGACAAAGGAATTATGAGGTCAGATATGGCCATGTATAGTAGTCCCTGTATTTCTCTTGCTAATGCATGGTGAAGGTCATTTTCACAGTACCTCTAGATGGATTCCTCTGGGATTCAAGGCCATGGATAGGCGATGACCTTACCTGTGGCAACAGGAAGTCCCCTTTGTAGTTACTGCAATTGGATTTGACTCCTTTTTTTGAAAATGGTCAGCAATACAACATCCCTGATGGATTCCCGACATGGATAATGAAGTCATGAGTTTGTGACTGATGTTTTTTTCCACAAAGTTTTAGAACTTTAACAGGGATACCATCAACTCTTAAGGCCTCGTTAGTTCTCATTTGGCAGTTCTTTATTGAGTAGTTTTGAAGTTCTGTATTTTTCAAAGTCAATAAACTATATAATTTTTTTCTTCCTCATGTTATAGAATGTATATTTAATCTATTTTTGTGATTAGCAAATAATTTTCTCATTGATATTACAGTGGCAAATCAATAATCATCTGAAACCATGCAACAGTGGAATATCGTTCAGCTACACCCTGGGCATATACTTATGATCATTTGTTAGACTGACTTAAGATTAAATCCTTTCCATTTGACATGTCCTGAGCACAAACACAATTCTGAAAAAGTTTAAATTCTTGTCATTATTCAGTTTCAGTATGACGTATGTGGAACTGCGATTTTTATTTCTAGAGGTCAGAGACCACATGATTGAATTTTGCTGCATAAAGTATTTATACCATGAGTGACTCAACTCTATAACCTGTGATTTATAAAGTCTTGGTGTTTTATGATCTTCTTTCCATGACAGCCATTACATAAATCACTGAAGAAAGATTTATAAGGAAATGTGAAGAAGCGTAAGACTCAGGAGATTAGTTCCTGTAAGCTGAGAAGTCTCGCACAACACAAGACTATTAAATAGAGAAGTCAGTGAATTCCTCAATATAGAGCAGTTTACTACCCTTCACTGAGCTTTAACTTGGAAAATATTAATTAAATCAAAGTAGCACTGAGCTAAAAATAACCATGATCAACTTGGGTCACTTGTAAGAAACAGCAAAAATGCATTAGGATAGTGGTTGTGAAAAGGAGTTTTAGATGTATCTTGTTGACATTTTATCAAACCATCTGTCAGATCTCTCCTGATATGTTTCCTGCATTTGCTTCAGGGCTGGATATTGTATTCAACTGATTCGTGTCAGCCCATGTGACATAATAGATGCCCCATCCCATTGCAAAACCTCATCACTGTGAGTCATCAGTTGTTACTCTTTTTCCTTCTGTCTTTCCATTGAGTTACTTAGATGATTCTTTTCAGCATTGGTAACACTGCCCTTTGTCTTGAATTTGAAGAAAAATTTTGACTGTTAATCTTTTAAGGATGGCTGTTGTTCGTCATTTCCAAACACTGTTATGTATTTATCCCATGAACAGAATGCATTTCTTTATAATGCATCTCTTTATAATGCATCTTTATGGAGCTCTCCTTGAAAAGCTGTGTGATGAAGATAGGATGCTCGGTGGCTCCTGTTTAGTTTTGTTTAATATACTTTCTTTCAATGCACTGCGGTAACTTTTTTGAACCAAGTAGGAGGCTTGCTTGATAAGCACTCTGAGCTCAATCATCAAAGATTGAAGTGGTAGACAACTAAAGACGACATCAGATAGATCAGCTGGGACTAGAGCCATAATTCCTATAGTGTCATTATGTACCAAGTGCATCTGTAGGGTTTGATACATCTACCTAACAAAATCAATGAATTAGTGATGGCAGAGGAGGACAATGTACCTCATGATTTATCTATGGTGAAGTGAAATATCGAGGAAGAAGAAAGAACAAGGAGGAAATGGGGCATCCACTGCCAGACTAACCCCTTAGGATGTGACAAGTGTTCTTCAATTCAGGCAGTGTGAAATCCTGGAGCCTACAATGACCAACCACTCTTCCTTCTTAACCATTCACTCACACATTTACCCAATGGGTCCCATCGTGTATTCCCTCCAACACTGGCACACAATGGCTTCAGCATGTACCATCTACAAAATATATTACAATCAATGACCTAGGCTATTCTAACAGCACTTTGCAAATCTATTTTAATTCGTATATCATTCACTACTTCAACTATTATGCCTGCTTTGTTCTATTTTGAGCTTTTTATGAAAATCATTAATTGTGATATTTTAATCCAATTTCTGTTAGATAATTCAGAAGAAATGCACAGATTGTCATTGTCATCATGTTGCAAAAAGCAACAGGAAAATGAAACCTCTGTGTTGGGGAGTATCTTGACAGGAAGTACGATGTCCAATTTACCATTGGCAGGCCTTACACAGGAAAGGGTGCAACTATTTCAAAACTGGCACAATTTACACATAAAAGCAAGTGCAAAGGGGTCCAAATCTTTTTGTTCCATTGGATCTTTTTGCAATCACTGTGGGACATTCTGAGAGGATTCTCTCCTCTGGTATCCGGTGAAGAGCAAACATCCACTAGAGGCACTAATGGGCATAAAGCCAAGCAATGAGTTTCCTGTAAAGAATGCAACCAGAATGTTGAGAGCTGGGGAATGTTACGTCGGGTGGAAATCAACACTAAAGATTGAGGGTAAAAAAGACACAGTACAGTGAGAGGGTATGTGAGTGAAAAGAATGACCATCTGGTGTGTGGAGTGAGCTTCTAACCTGAAGAAGAGGGGCCTATGTTCATCCTAGGGCCCAGTCTCCACACTGTGATATGGTATCAGCATTCAGCAAACTTGACACCCATTATGATGGATTTATCAGCGATAATTTGATGACAGTTCTGAAACTAAGTTTAGTAAATCCAGATCAAACATGATCACAGTCTAGCGCTGAACAGGATCTAGTGGCCTTGGTAAAATATTTAGCCTCTGAGATGTGCTGTTCATCTTTAAGACTACCTGCTTCCCTGCCCCAGTCAATGTTTCTAAAATACTTGTCTATCCTATAAAACAGAAAATGTCATAAATAATCAACAGATCAGGTGACATCAGTAGAAAGAGAAACAGATTTAATGTTTCAGATTGAAGACCCTTCATCAAAACTGGGAATGTGAGAAAAAAAGGTTTTAGGTTGCAGAGGAGGTGGAGAAAAGATGAATTGGACAAGGGGAACATCTGGCTCAGGGTGAGGCCAGTGTTGCTGTTGGGGTAAGTTGTAAAGGTCCTCTGGTTAATGGGTTCATGAGGGTATTTAGAGGTTGATGATGCAAAGATGTGTCAAATGTTGCAAAATTCAGGGCTGTAGGACAATGTACAGCAGGACAGGCTACATCAGGGAGAAAGAACAATAAGCCAATATCACATGGATGACTTGGAGCAGAAAAGGCCAGTATTGATACAGACAGAACAAGCAAGTTACCTGGATATGTAGAATTTGATATTGAGTCGAGAAGGTGCAGTGTTCCCAAGTGGAAAATGAGGTGTTCCTCAGGTTTGTACAGGGCCAGCTAATAAAAGTGCAGGAAGCCACAGACAAATAGATTGGAGAACTTAAGATGCAGGCAACAGGAAGCTCAGGGTAATGCCTGCAGACTGAACTCAGGTTTGCCCAGTGTAGAAGAGAGCACATCATGAACAGTGAATGCAATATGCTAGATTGGAAGTGGTACATTATTGCTTCACCTGGAAGTTTCTTTTTAAGTTCCAGATCATGGGAAGAGACAATTTGAAAGAGCAGATGTTGCATATCCTGCAGTTACATGGCAAAGTAATATTAGAAAGGGAGTGTTTAATGGGGATGGAAGAGCAAAACAAGAAGTCACAGAGGAAACTGTCCCTTCCAAATGCTGAAAGGGGAGAGGAGGGGAGGATATGCTGGTGATGGAATATTATTGGACCTGGTGGAAATTATGAAGCATGATCCATTGAATGTGTAGGCTGATGGGATGGATGGTGAGGGCTGGGGGAATTCTGTCCAGGAGGAAATCGGGAATGGGCAGAGGTGAGGGAGATATATGAGACATGGTCCACTATGGTGGGGAAGCAATGGTTCAGGAAGAAGGACTGCATTTCATAGGGATCTGTGCAGAACGTCTCGTAATCAGAACAAACACAACAGAGGTGGAGGGGTTGAAAGAATGGAATAGACTCCTTGCAGAGAGCAGGGTGGGAAGAATTATAGTTAAGATAGCTGTGAGAGTCTGTCAGATTATAATGGATGTTTGTGGCTTACCTGTCTCCTGACATGGAGATGAAGAAATATACAAAGGAAAGAAAGTCGGATCATGTGAGGATGAGAGAATGGTGGAAATTGGTAGTAAATGTAATTAATTTTTTTTGTCCATGCTATTTTCTACCCAGTGCCATTCTATTCCATGCTGTGCTCTTCTCAATGCCGTTCATATTTTCCTAATTGAAGTATATCTGAACACAGAGAAGTAGTGCCTAGGCTTAGCTGACATATCATAACATAGCATTTCTTAAGAAAAAGTGTATTTCTGGCCCATAGAACTTAAGTCTTGGCTTCTGTATTTGAGCATGAAGTCTCAGCCTTGCTAATAAGGAATAAACAGTCTGCTGCAATATTCATAGAGATAACCTCTTCACTGAACATCACAGGATTATAACAGTCTTTAGAGCAACTCTATGGCAATTAGGGCCTCGGTTAGAACAAAGATGTGTGTTGAGTATGAATGGTCTCTGCAGAGATGTGGGTGCTAATCAAGGATTGATTGATGGAATCAAAAGAATCTCTTGTTTTGATCAGATGTTGGACAGAGGCAAGGGTCTCCAAGGTGCCCGAGGTCAGGCAGGGAAAAGGATGTCAGAGGTAGCAGGCCATGCATTGTTTTCCTTCAGATTGATTCAGAAATGATAGCTGAACCTCTGTACATTGGTGGAATTGCACCTCATCACTATAAGAAATACCATCATCATTACAAAAACTTTTATTACATCTTTGTATCATTTGCTATTGTGGAAATAGTCCAATATCTCACATCTCTGCTTAAAATTATTCATTTAGGTACTTAAATTTGAACCTGTTCTTCTATTCAGTGACATTGTGGCTGATCTGTGGCTTAAATCCACATCCCCTAACATTTTTATTTAACAAAAAATCTGTCAATCTTGGATTTAAAAACTAATATTGATTTAGTCTCAGGTGTAAGGTTGGAGTGTTTGGTGGCACTTGCCTGTGACAGAAAATTGCAGGTTAATTATGAACTGCAAATTCTGCCTGAATGGAGCTTGGCTATTTACCCTGAAAAGATTTCTTCACCCCTACTCAGTATTGAAACTTACTGAGTACTGTAAGGGCATCAAGAAACACTACTGGCAAATGCACCTGAATATTAGTAAATATTACCAATAATAATGCCAATGGAAGGTGGGGTGGAACTTCTCAGGACAAGTAATTTCCAATAGTTGAAAGTCCTTTATTTTTGAAATTCAGTGTTGACAATCCTAATCATGCCCATTGTGCAATTTGGATGTGCAAAACCTGGAAGATAACATTCATTAGCTCAATTGAGTTGTATAGTTCTGTTGCATTGTTGACTTTTGGTTTTCTGTTTTTATCTGCTCTGAAGTCACCTTCATATTTTTTATTAGGACTGTATATCTAAGGACAGCAATTTTCTAGCCTCAGTAATAACATTTGAGATTGGAATAGTTTGAAACCCAAGTGTAAAATTTCCCGTCAACAATGTCCATGTCAAACAGAGAATGTGCATGTATCTTTTTCATGTTTTTGCTTATCTGACCCATTTTAAATGTTAATTATTGTGTAAAATAGCACAGGTGGGAATGTGGTACAAGTAAACTCCAGTGTTTGCAAATTCTTTACACTTTGATCTTGCATTCTGATGTGAATGTGTGCATTTAATTCCTCTCAATGATATTGAACATCTTAAAATTATATGTGAAATACACATAAAATGGATAGTGGAGTGAAGGTTGAATCACTGGGGTGCATGTTCCATCTTTATCATTAGAGTTGCTAAAATGGAAGGCAGAAAATTTCACAGAGATAGATTTAAGGGTCTCAGTTTGAGGCTGAGGATGAATGGACAAAGTTTTCTTTCACACCAATCTGTGGTACCAAACTTTAAAATACTTGATGCTGATTCTGGAATCCAAGGTTAAACGGTGTTCCATTTTCTAGTGTCTGCTTTCCTGTTCTTAAAAAAACGAAATAAGAGAAAAAGAATACAATCAGAGTTGAGAGAAAGAGTTAAAGCTGTCAATAATTCATATAAAAGTCCAACTAGATGAGGAGTTGTCTGCCATGATGTGGGCAAGAATGGTTCTTTACCAGGTCTTTCACCTGAAAGGAAAAGAATCTAAATCCCAAATATTTTGAGTATCAGCAAGAAAATAGAATTAGAGACACAAAAATATATCAGATATTTGACTCTATGCTTTTCTTTTGTTGTTGAATACATAATTTGAAGATGTCTAAATTTAGTAAGAAGATTTCCTTCTGATTAGCATTTTTTGATTTTTTTTTTCTTACCATCTTCCTATCAAATGATGGTGCAGCTTGCTGCTCTTAGCTTTGAATTTATGTTTGAGGTTTGCTTTGTTGATGCACTCATTTTTTTACCTGCTTTATTTCTGTTCTTTTGGCAAAGAAAAGACTCAAGTTAACAATTCTGCACTGAAATAATTTTTGTATTAATGAAAAACAGCTGGAGCTAAATTAAGTAGCATTATGTATTAGAACAGTACCTGGGATTTTATTCCATGGTGAAGTAGTCAAAGGGGACAATCTGTCAGTCATGGCTTAGTTGTACCTTTCTTGTATTTGAATCAAAAGGTTGTAGGTTTAAGTCCCTCTGGAACCATGAGCTCAAAAAATCTAGGTTAATGCTGCAATGTGAGTCCTGCAATGTCTTTTGGATAGGTTTTTCATAGCAGATCCTCTCTGTCCTCTCAGGTGGATATAAATGGTCCACAGGCACTATTCTGAAGGAAATAGTGAAGATACCTTTGGTGATCTAACATCTATCTATTAGCCAAAATCACTAAAACTGATTAACAGGTCATTGCTGCTTTTAAGGAATTTTCTAGCTCCTGTTATTTCTACAATACGGTAAGAACTTCACTTCAAAAATAGTTCATTGGCTGTTAAGTGTTTAGGGGCATCCTGAGGACATGAATAGGACAATATAAATACAGGTTGTTTTATGTTTTATTCTATGTTGCAGAATATTTTTTTAAAGAAACATGGAATCTCCAATCCATTCTTCCAGTGACAATTTATGTGGCTGTATAGGAATAATTATTTTGAAGGAAAGTCTGACCATGATACTTTAATGGATAGACTGCAAATGGATTTCAATATTTTTCCCACAAAGTGTGGACAGATTTGTGCAGCATCTAGTCTTGCAAAGCAATGGTTGTTTCATATGTTTTATGGCTCCTTCAGTTTATGTGCATGCCCCAGACTTTTAAGGATATAATTTTCAGTGGTAATGTTATTGGCATTCCCTTCTTACACAGTGTTCAAAAAGCTAGCTTCAGTTAATTAATGTTCTGCTGACAGAATATATTCTATTTATGGAAAGCAATGGGCTGAGGTCTTTGCATTTTCATTTTGTGATTCATTCTAACTACACTCTCATGGCATGTCAGTTCAATCTGGGATTGAACACTAGTTGAACATAAAATATCCACATGAAAATCATTCTAGTTAATTAAAGAACAAATATCTGCTGATTGTGGAAAACCTGTAAGTGGAGAGAGAAATGACCAGCAGATAGAAGAAAGGAGCTATTCACACAGATATACTGGAGTAAAAATGCTATTTGGCCATTTTAATTCATCCATTTAAAAAGACTCTATTGATATTTTTAATATAACTGACCAATTACAGCATTTCCACCTCCACTATTCTGTCTGTATATTCATTTCAATTTTGATCTCTCTTTCTATGAAGAACAATTTCCTGGGACCAATCCTAATTTGCCTTTCTCTCTTTCCTAATCCCACTTTCAAAATTTAATATAATGTAGAATTCAGATCTATCTATTGCCTTAGCTAGCAGTTATATTAAAATTGGATGGTTGGAGACTGCAAAAAAGGAAAAATGAGTGGGAGATATTGTATTTTAACAGTTTTTATTAAAGCTATTTTGGCCCTGTGTTTGCAATTGCTTCCATAGACTAGCTTCGAGGATTACAAGTTTCATTTATTTCTCTTCCTATGTTTATTATTTCTTCAATTCACTTAAATCTTTCTAAAATTGATGTGATACCTCGTTCATCTAAAGCCATGAATATATGGGAAAATGGGTTTAGTGTAGAATTAGTGTAAATGGGTGCTGTATAGTTGGTGGCATGGATTTGGTAGGCTGAAGGGTCTGTTTCCATGCTCTATCTCGCTATGACTCTATGGATCATCATTTTTTTGTCTGAACCAATCGCATAAGGTGAATTTTATGATTTTGGACCACTATTGCTGAATGGGAATATAAATTGAGACTTTGGACAGTAATGTCGGCCTTTTAACTTTAGCCTGCATGAATTTCTCTTTGGAAAATGAATGGACATAAAATAACATGGACTCTGAACTGAGTTTGGTCACCACTGCACTAATGCTCCTGGAATGTTCTTCTATCTTGTGAACTTCTGCACCCGGAATAATAACTTGTGAAATTTATTCCTAAATGTAACAACAGTCTAATTCTTGGAGCCCAACTGAACACCTATGTCTGTTAAATCTAATTCAATGCCCACACTAATTCCTTATTTCACATGCTGCAGAGCAAAGCATTACCTTCCTTCTGGTCAACCATGGACTATCTACCTTCTAATGTAAACTTATTACAAAAATCTCCCACATTATTTCATTGTGGTCGCCATTATCATAAGCACACTATAGACTATTTGTTCACAGTCTTCCAGCGGCAAATACCATTTGCAAATGTTACTTGACTACTAGTTATTCCCAGTCATTTTAAAAAAATTATATATTCTGTCTCTTGATGGCTGTTTAATTCTCCTTTACCGACAAGGGAATTCATCCACTATCTTGGTGGATCATGTCTTTGTGTGGTACTCAACACTCTCTAAGTTCTATTTCTGCTTAAAGCAATGTTGCTGTGATACTGATACTCTAATTGTTCTGTAATTGTTAAAGGTTAATTTTTTTTTTAAAGAAAGTTTCATTCCCTATGTCTCAGATCCTTCTTGGTGAATCATTGTAATGTGAAATTAGAACATGTTATCTTGAACCAAAGAACAGAAGATGCTTGGAAATCTTCAACAGGTCAGATGTATTTGTGGGGGGAGTTACTGTTTTAGGTACATTGCATTGGAGTGCCAAAAATGGCAGAATCATACCATCAAATATATCTTCCCCTTCCCTCCCTTTTTATCATGCTGGAAAGACTACTCCCTCTGAAGTATCCCAGTTCAGTCCCCAGTCACCACCAACACTCGTTCCTCTCACTATGCTGGCATAGATGCAGAAATTCATGCCCTTTCACCTTCTATCTTCCCAGGATCCAGTGCGTTAGATAGCTAAAATAGCAATTTACTTTCACTTCTTTCATTTTAGTAAAGAATGTTCATTTCTCATGATACAACCGCCTCTTTGTTGACGAGAACAAATGCAGATTGGAGGAGTGTACTCTGAAATGTCACCTGTCTGTCCACAAGAGTAACTTCAGCTTCCAGTCATCTGTCATTTTAATTCCCCATCCACTCCATCTCTGATCTCTCTATCATTGGCCTCCTACACTGTTCAAATGACAATCCAATCAAGGAGAAACACTTATTATTTGACTGAACACATTAAAGCCTTTCAAAGTTCAACAATTTCAAATAATGATTCTCCTACTCCTATTTGTACCCATCTTTTATTTCTTTATTGTCCTTTTTCCTTGTACTATCACTCCTCTTGCCACTTCAGCCAGCTTTCTACCCTGTTGCAGCTTTCTACCTTCTCCAGCCTTCTACCCTGTTACTGATTACCTTTTGTACAGATTACCCTTTACACTTCCCCATCTTTCTCCTGTCTTTGTATCATAATCCATCTAACCTTTTCCAGTTCTAGTGAAGGGTCATTGACCTGAAATGGCACAACTCTGTTTCTCTCTTCCAAAGTTCTTCCTAACCTGGTGAGCATTCACAGCATTTTCTGTTCTTTTTTTTTCAGATTTCTAGGGTCCACAATATTTTCTGGTCTTTAGTTTTGAATTCCCCCACAAACAGAGGACTTTTCTGATATTGGGCCCCGACCAACCCATTTATAATTTTAAAGTAAAAAGCTTCCATCAGAAAGTTATGACCCATTTAGTCTTTCCTAAAAGCTGTAATCTCTTAGCTCTGGTACTGTACTCATAAATATTTCCTCATTTTCCCCAGTGCTGCTTTATTTTTTATAGTATGAAGACCTGAACTGCAAAGGTGTCCTGACTTGGACCTGAGGCAAGTTTAATATAACTCCAGTTCTTCTGAAATTTCTACCCTTGGAAACAAATACAATAATTTTGTTAGCAATTTTAATTGTTATGATGACTTGCACTGATGACTTGAGTTGTTCATTTGTACCCCTTTGATTTTCTACCTTTTACAGCTTTTTAAAAAATTTTTTTAAAAATTTTATTTACAGCGTGGTAACAGGCCCTTCCGGCCCAACGAGTCCACGCCGCCCATTTTAAACCCCAAATTA
>JARFYF010000074.1:69784489-69795078 GCA_030265395.1 Rhina ancylostomus | reverse complement strand
AAATAGCTGAAGATGCTGATGTTCACAGAAAGGGACTGGTACATATGAGTAAGTGAGAAAGGGAAGTCGTGTGATGCCACAGACTTGATAAGGAAGAATGAGGTGGTGTGTTGTTGCTCTTAGCAGGACATAGATGAATGTGAATTTTTTTGACCTAGTACAGGGCTTCCTACATTGAATCAATTTGTTTCATACCATACTGCTCCTGTTGACATCCTTGGACATCTCCATCTATAACATTTTTGTAGCAGCAGCTGATTTCTTCCTCCCAAATCTCTCTCTGACTCCTTACTGCCCCCATCAGGACATCAAGGGAACAGGTTATCAAGATTAATTCCAGTTTCCTCTCCTCATTTCTTTAATGTTTTCTTTCCAGTTAAGCTTTACTTCCCAAATAACTGTCTGTGATCTATTTGAATCCAATTAAGTCTAATTCTATAGCTTTCTTGCTAGTTTATTCTACATTCTCATCATTGTGTGATGATTTTTTCTATTTTAACTAACTTAATTCTAATTATCAGAAGCAACTTCAGAATGACTTAAATTACAATAAACATTTTAACCAATTTCTATGTAACACCCAGCTCTCCATTGTACTTACTGTGGCCACATGGCTCTGCAAGGTGCTATTTGAGACCAGAGTTGCTGGCTGCATTGAGTAGGCATGTGAGCTGAGGGAAATAGCATTAGTTGTGGCAAATATACTTTTTTCATTGCCATCATTATAAACCAAATGTTATATTGCTATCCTATTGTTACTTCAGATATCCCACTGTTAAGTAATCAAATAAGGAAGATTCCAAGTTTGATTCTTAACCTTGGCTGAGTTAGCTGTTAGAAGTAGTAAGAACTGTTCCTGTGGTCTGGAAGGATTAATTTAGCCTGTTATTTCACAAAGTTTTTTAATATTTTATTTACAGCACGGTAACAGGCCCTTCCGGCCCAATGAGTCCATGCCGCCCATTTTAAACCCCATATTAACCTACCCGGACATCTTTGGAATGTGGGAGGAAACCGGAGCACCCAGAGGAAACCCACGCAGACATGGGAGAACGTACAAACTCCTTGCGTTCAAACTCCTTACTCCTTACTCCAAACAGCGATGGGAATTGAACCCCGATCGCTGGCATTGTAATAGCATCACGATAACTGCTACGCTATCGTGCCGCTATTTTCTAAGGTGTGTTGTTTGTTTTTCTGACCAAAGAGTGTTTATCCATCTTAAAATTAATTTTTCACAAAGAAACACAACTAATTTCACTTGCCTATGGGTACTTTAAGATTTCAAGTTGAGAAATATTTTAATATTGATTTAGTAGAGCTGTTGGCAAGGCTGCATTAGCTCCACTTCCTAACAAAAGTAGCACTACCTATTTGAAATCTGCAGCAATTGAAATAGAGTCATAGAGCTATACAGCACAGAAACATGGTCTTCAGCCCAACTCGTACATGCCAACCAAGATGCCAACCTGAGCTAGTCCCATTTGCCAGCGTTTGGCTCATATACTTTTAATTTTTCCTATCCATTTCACTGTCCAAATGCCTTTTAAATGCTGTAGTTGTACTCACCTCTACCACATCCTCGGGCAGTTTGTTCCATATACTCACCACCCTTTGTGTGAAAAAAGTTGCCCCTCAGGTCCCTTTTAAATTTTTACCCTCTCACTTTAAACCTATGCCCTAGTTTTGGACTCCACTACCCTGGGGAAAAGACTTCGACTATTCACCTTTTCTAAGCCCTTCATGATTTTATAAACCTCTATAAGGTCACCACTAAGCCTCCTAAAAAGTCCTAGCCTATCAAACCTAAACCCTGCAGTCCCAGGAGTATCCTTGTAAATCTTTTTTGCATCTAATCCAGTTTAATGACATCCTTCCTATAGCAGGCTGACCAGAACTATACACAGTGCTCCAAATGTGACCTTATATTAATGTCTAGAATAGCTGTAGCATGACATTCCAACTCCTGTACTCAATATTCTGACCAATGAAGTCAAGTATGCCAAGCACCATCTACACCTCCCTGTCTACCTGTGTCGTCACTTTCTTTCAATTATGTACCTGCACCCCCAGGTCTTTTTGTTTTATGATCACAATGTAGGTCCACAAGTTTAGCAATGAATTGCATTTGTTTGTTCTTGTTTTCACTTCAATTATAATTAGGTCTATAAAATAACTTGTAACTAGCACTTGACATGAAAACAATTGAAAGTGAGTAGTAATTAGAGGCTGCTTTCCCTCTTATAGAAGAACAAAAATTATCTATCATTTTAAATCCTGGTTTCTCTTTGTCAGATATGCTTCTGGCCAGTAATTGAAATGAATACAGAAAGTTATTCACTATATTAAAATAAGACTTTCATTGCAATCACTTTCTGAGCACTTCATACAGAATTATTTTAAAAGTGTTGTGTTTGTGATGCACAAAACAAGACTAGACATATGACCAGTTAACTTAGCTGAGGGAAGTATGTTAGCCAGCATATTGCGGAAATCTTGTGGAATTTTTGAGTTCAATTGGAAAAGGGTTCGACTATAATAGTGACTTCCAAATTTCTATTATAACACACTCAACTCAATCTCTGAAAATACTGACACAGATCCAGGTACCCAGTGAAAGTTCTGATATCCTCCAGTTATGATTTCAGAAGGACAGAATCTGCTCAGTATTAGTTTTACAGAATTGGTAATGGATCAGATTTTACATGAAAGTGTTTACAGGGCAGTGTGGAGTTACCAGACTTTCCATGTGCTAGTGCCATTAAGTTTGGAATTTCTGGATGGACCTAGGAGTCCTGAATTTTCAGGATCTTCTTCACTGGACTTCCAGACTATATTCCCATATTGCACTTTTCCTGAATTCCAGTGACATAATGTAGCAGTTATTATGTGCATCATATAATGACTATAATAACATTATCACATAATAACTATTATTATATTATGAATAATAGCTAATTAATATAACAGTTATTATTTTGTAGAAATGTAATTACATTGACATAATTATATTATAATATTATATTACAACATTTTCATATTATGTTGGGGAATCCACCAGTAATTATCCTCTCCATTCATTTCAATGCAGAGGAATGGCCGTGAGATAATAAGGCACATATTAGGTAAAATACATGTAGATAAATGTTTTTTAATTGTTTAAAAGTGTTCTAAAATGTTTTCATTTTTGTTTCTCAAGTTTAAAATTTTTGAGAGCTTTTCATTGTTCTTTGAATAAGTTCTAGACATTTAGGAATATGTGGAGATCTTAAAAAGTTTGATAGCTGGCCAATTGAACATTTTTCTTGACTGATGCCTGTAATTATTTTACAATATTTCTGTCAAAGGAGTCAAAAATAGGAGCACAATTCTATTGTCACAGCTTATAATAAGAATTAATTGAAGGATTTTCATAACCGTTAAGAAAATAAGCAGTAAAGATCTTACTAAGGGAAAATAGTTAATTCTGTTTCACTCCTCCCAGGTGCTTTGTCATCTGCTGTTTATTTGCAGTATTTTCTGTTTTTAGTTCAGATTTCCAGCATTTGCATTTTATTTTGCTTGAGGTAATTCTGCCAAGTAAAAGATGGGAAAATTGCTACTTCAGTGAACAAAGAATATATTTGTATGCTCATATTTTCTCACATTTTCTAAGTACCTGATCTTAGTCGTAGCATCATGTGTAGCTCAGTTGTTCCTTGTTAATCTATGGAAAGCTCCTTGCTCTGCACTATCCCACACCTACTACTGGCCCAGTCAGATGTAATACTGTCCTCAGATAATCTCTCTTGTCATCAGCATAACTGGGAGTTGGACTTGATAGAGACAAGTGATTGAAAATAAAAAAATAAAAGAAAACATAAACATGACAACATAAAATCCTAACCAAAGATTGAAGTAGACATGTCGTATCACTTTCCATTTAGTGTTCTTGGATCAAATTTCTGATCTCTTGGTTTAAGCCGATGCATAAAGCTGAATGATGCAGTATGTTTTATGCCACTAGTCATGTTATCAGTGCTCAGAACATAAACTGTTTTCAATCCACGGTCGTACTTCACCTGAAGATATCTGCAGTATTCTGGAAATACAAAAGATAATATTTCTTAGATAATTCTGGCATGAAAAAATGCTTTGATTTACTTTTTAACTTTGAAGATGTAACAGCAGGAACATTGCAATCTAGTTACCTTTTGTTAGAGGTTTTCTTTGCCATAACGTTTGAAATTAATATTTCTTCTTTATGTTTGAAAGTCCTTAGAGGTGAGACTACTTTGAAAGAAAGTATTGTCAGCATAAAAAGAAAAAGATTTGCATTTAGATAGAAGATTCTCAACCTCAAACTGTTCCAAAACACTTTACAGCCAATTATGTACCTTTGAAGTATAGTCACAGTTATATTTTACACAGATGAAAGTTCCACAATGCACAACATGCCAATGGCCAAATTCTCTATTTTTGTAATGCTCATTGAGAGATAATCATTGGCTAAACCATCCTGCTTTTCTTAGGCATTCACCATACAAAGGCGATGTGGTTTCATATCTCTCCTTAAGATGGGATCTCCAATATGCAACACTGCCAAAGTACTGCAGTAGACTCTCAGCCTGGATTTCTGCATCCAGTTCTTTTGAACTGGACTGATATCCATAGCATTTTGTTTCATGGGTAAGCATGTTTTAAACTGAGATACAGCTGATTGTGAGTGGGAAAATTTCCATGCACTTTTCAATGATAGCATTAAATTCTGGGGAGAGAAAATTACATTAGATGAAGGAATTAAGACTGCATTTTGATATTTGAAAAATGCTTTATATTGAGAAATATGAGAAATGAGGAAAATCAGTGCTATGGAATGCACCATTGGACAATGCCACCTCAGGGATAACACACATCTTTTAATTCTACCTGGGATTAAGGCCTGGTCTCATCTTAAAAGACAACTCACAAGCATAATATATGGCCTTAAGTTTGCGTTGATAAGTGTTCAAGTAATATATGTTTACTTTACAACTATTATTTTGAATAGGTGGTGAATGCCAACAGCAAAGTCTTCAGTCAAGACAGTAAATTGTAAGAGAACCTAAGTTAGACATATTAGCCAAATGAAGGATGACAATGCATTTGTGCATTTTAGAAGCACAATTCTCAATTGTTCGTTAATACAATCATCCAGCAACAAGTAGGCTTGGTTCAGTTCAGCGAAAGAAAAGTTGATAAGAAGGCAGTAACATTGTTCAATGCTTTATGATATTATCTTTTGCAATAGGACAAAATTATTTCAGCCCATTATGTCATTTGTGCTTGCTTTTCTTTGTGGATTATGATTCACATCAGGAAGATGGAATGCAAATGAGGGAGGGCTAGCCATTGTTCAGCACATCTGGAGTAAATCATTTGTTCATAGAATTTGTAAAGGATACTCTCCTGCCTTCTGATGCAGTCTACAGAGATTAATCTTACAGTTTCGTATAAATGCTCAGACATGTTGCGTGGTACTCTGTGCAATTAAAGTTCTTGCCAGTGAATTTCCAGACTCTGAGTTCCAATGTGCGGCTGTGTTGCAGAAGAGGAACTTCGAAGAAGCCAAGGTTTCCCCTCAAGAAGGTGAAGGATGTACTGAGGTACTCTCCCTTTTCTCTTTAATAATGGCCATATTGGGACTAATTGAGCAAACAATACCACGTGTCCTTTCAGTTGATATGCACAGATTTAGAGAAAAGTGAAGGGAAGAAAATAAGAAATAATTTACAATGAGTAGAACAGGACCTGGAATTCCAGTATTGTTCTAATAAAGATATATTTCCACATGGTCCACACACAACTCTATCAAAATTGTATTGATTTTTTTCTCCACTATTTTCTAAACATAAGATTTGATGCTGAGAGTGAAGGGAGGAAAACTGCCTCCATTTCTAGTTCTATGAATTACAGAGATGAAAACTCAGTGGAAGATTAATGAAGTTGCAGCAAAGTTGCAATGAATGCCTGTGTTGAGTGTTAGTGAGGAACATGACTGCTCCATAGGTTGAAGCATTCTTTGTGTAGTTGATTGCATCATTCAACATTCATTCCAGGGATACTGCCTCTAACCTTGTCATTGTATTCAGTGTCAGGCTATTATCTTTTGCAAATGAAAACATCATGGAATTTCTATCATAGAGCAAAGTGTTTTTATTTGTTGCTGAACTGAATTTCTGTGAAAAGGAATTTTAATCAAATGAAATCAGGAAATTACTATACGGATCATGAATTACTTTCCAGTTCCTCTATGCATTTGCCATGCTAATGTATGGAGGTGCTTAGCTTGCGCTGTAGTGAACAACGCTGTGTACAAGACTTGCTTCATTGTCAGTTAAAAGGAACCTGCCCAAGCTGCTTCCAGCCTGTGAAATCCACCCTGGCTACCAGCTACAGACAGTTCCACCATTACTAAATACGTACTCCTCATTGCACCGGTCTAGGATCCACAAATGTACCCTGATCCTGCACCTACCATCCTAATAATGGCTGGGCTGACACAACTGGACTCAATCCCTCCTTGACAGATGATCTCCATATCTAGGATTTTGTACTTCCTTTTGTACTTTCTTACCTAATCCATGTCTGTTTCTATCTATTGGCTCATGGTCTCTATCTGTCTACTGATTTGTAACGGTGGAGCAAGCAGAGAAAAGGGATTAAACCAATAAATCCTATTCTATTGTACAATATGCCTGTGTGAAATTTGCAGCAGTGGGACCTTGAGAAAACATTTTTTGGCCACTCTGTACTTCCCCTTTTAATGAACCTTTTCAGGTGCTGAAGAATCCTTAAACCACCTTCTGATATTATTTCACCTCACAGGAGCTCTTATTTTAACTCTGACCTGAGAGAATAGATGATTACAAGGTCTTAGGCACAAATATTACAATTTAAACATTTAATGAAGGAAACAGAGATTTTATTATGATTCAAGTATAATTTTTTTTGCCACACCAGTCACAACCTTGTCCAGATTTCCCAATATGCCTCATTCTCTAAAACATTACTTTCAGTTATTCATACTAACTTACTTTTGTGACTTGTACCTATCAAGCTTGAATTTTTTAAAATGATCTATTTATGCAGTATTTCTTTTCTTTGGTATTACTTCACTAAAGTTAAATAATACTAACAAGTCTTACCTCTTTCTTTAATTGGACTGATATGGGAAATACATTGAGGAATTTAAACTAAGTCTAAAAATTTGAAAATTCAATTAATTCACCAGAGGTATATGCTATATGGATTTTGCTGGGTAGAACTTACTCAGAACTTAGTCCTGTGTTATCCAAACAGACTGGATCACTAGCAATGAAAAATGAAAGCTTGTATTACAATATTAAACCAGGGTATTAAACATTAATAGCTTAATTTCACAGACACTACTTTCAAATGTACACTAAGGAGTCTGTTTCCTATCGATTGCTGGGTTCCCTGCTGGTAAAATGGCTTGATCAAACTGCTAGAGGCCAAGACATTAATAATACCTTCATTTGCAAATGTGCCTTCTGAAGCTGGAGGAAATGTTATGTGCAATGAAATTAAAAGACCCATAGGAGCATCTGAGATGCTAATCATTGGGAATTATCTGACAGTAGCCATCTGGTGCAGATTTATTTTATTTTGTCAAAAATTATTCGGAGAACAATCTATTCGTAGAAATTGAGGTTCCTATCCTTGACTTGTTTAATATTCTGTGCTTTAAAGCATTGGCACCTGACCATATTCCATAGTTGTCTATAAAGTTATGACCAGTTTGCAATTAATCTGATGTTTTTATCCTAGGAGATTACTTATGGTATTTTTTTATTTATCTTTTGTATTACGTGCAAGGGAAGCCATTAATCACTGACACTTGAGTAAGATTAGTTGCACAATCAAGATCTCTGTTTTTATGCAAATGCCACAGAAGCTCACAAATATCCCATGTAATTTATAGCTTCCAAATCAAGAAGATTACAAAACTTTTTTAAGGCTTTTTGTTCAACGGGTCTAGGGTATTAGATCTTTCAATCTCATCTTGTAAAACAAAGTGCTGAAGTTGTCAGTTAGACCTCTGTGGCTTTAATTAATTCCTAATATTTCCAGAAAGCATGCAAAATCTCCATCACTTGATTGCGTTTTATTAGAAGGAATTCAGTGCACTTGACGGAAGTGTATCTGTCCTTAGTCCATTCAGCTTCCCGAGCACCTTCTTCTCTAGTAATCTTGACTGTACTCAATTCTATTCCCTGAGACCCCTGACTATTAGGTATACTGCTGATGTCTTCCACAGTGAAGACTGATGCAAAATACTCATTTAGTTCCTCTACCATTTCTTTGTTACCCATTATAATTTCTCCAGCATTGTTTTCAATCGGTCCTATATCTACCCATGTCTCTCTTTTATTCTTCATATATGCAGAAAACATTAGTTGATGATCCATACTTCAGTTCCAGTATTAAATTGATATCTACTCACATCCAACTATTCTCAGCTGCTTCATTAATGACCTTCTATCCATCATAAGGTTGCAATTTTCATTAATGATTTTACAATGGTCATTTCCTTTCACAAATCTTTGATCCATGTCTGCATGCAGAAAGATCTGAACAATGTTCAAAGGTGAGCTGATAAATAGCAATTATCAAATGCCAGGCAGTGATCCTCTCCGACAAGAGAAAGTGTAACATCTCAGCCTTGACATCAATAGCGTTATCGTTACCAAACACCCCACCATCATTCTTGGGATTACCATTGACCGGCAACTTAACTTGACCAACCACATAAATATTCTGCCCAAAGCTCCAACAACACACAAAAGTTAGATGTCACCTGGAACAAAGGAGCCTGCTTAACTGCGAGTCCATCCACCACTCTAAACATATGTTTCTTTTACCACTGGGGCACCGTTTTTTGTTATTTATTATTTTTAATTTGTGTTTTTTTCTTGTCAGCATCACTCTTATTACCCATCCCTAATTGCCCTTGAGAAGATGGTGGTGAGCCAGTTTCTTGAACTGCTGTGATCCTTCTGCTGAAGGTACTCCTAGCAGTGCTGTTTGGTAGGGAGTTCTGGGATGTGGATCCAGCAACAATATTGAAAGGCAAAATATGTCCATGTCAGCATGGTGTGTAATTTGGAGATGAACCTGCAAGTGGTGATCTTTCCATGTGCCTGGTGCCCTTGTCATTCTTGGGAGTAAAGGTCATGAATGCTGAGTAGCTTGAGTTGATAACTGCAGTGCACTTTGTAGATAGCACGCATTGCAGCATTTAAGTGCTGGTGGTTGGGGGGGAATGAATGTTTAGGGTGGTTGAAGGAATGCCATTAAAGCTGGCTGCTCTGCCTGGATGGTGTCAAGCTTCTTGACAGTTGTTGGTACTACACTCATCCAGGGTATTCCATTATGCTACTGATTTGTGCTTTGCAGATGGTAGAAGTGCCATGGGGTGTCTCGCTGAAGGATACACTGCCTGTGACCTGCTCATGTAGCCATAGTTTTAATGTGGCTGGTCCTGTTGAGGATATTGATGGTGGAGGTCTTAGCAATGGCAGCACCCTTGAATGTCATGGGTAGGGGGTTAGACCCTATATTGTTGGAGGTGACCATTGTACAGTACTTTTGTGGTACGAATGTTACTTGCCACTGATTGGCCTGCACCTGAATGTTGTTTAGGTCTTGCTTCATGTTATATTTGCTGAGGAATTGTGATTGGAATAGAATATTGTGCAGTCATCAGCAAACAACCCCACATGTGGCCTTATGATGGAAAGAAGGTCATTGATGAAACAGCTGTAGGTAATTGGCCTTGGGCACTGCTCTAAGTGAACTCCTGCAATGTTGTCCTGGGTCTAGAATGGTGGGAATGTTTGGGTCAAAGCTCTTGTTTAGGCCTGGAGACAAATCATCCTCGCAAAATAATCGGACATCCGTGAGTAAGAAAAAAGCAAAAAAAACCTGCAGATTTAAGAACTCTGAAATGCAAACATAAAATGTTAGAGATAATCAGGAGGTCTGGTTGCATCTGTGGGAAGAGAAACAGAATCACTGTTTCAGATTGATGACCTTTTATCAATTATAATGTGTTGTTCCCCAAAGCATTTGAGTTTTACATCAACTTAGTAGTTTTTATGGTCATTATATTAAAGGTTGTTTCGCTTTACCATATTCCAGAATTTGAATTTGATAGCTGTATGTGACAGGAATTGAACTTGGGTCACTGGATTGTTGGTCTGAGCCTCTGGATCAACTTTCCCGAACTTGTACCTACAAAATACAGTGTTGATTACTCCAGTAGCATTTCCAATCCTATAACCTCCACCAGCAAGAAAGACCATGAATAGTAGGGCTCTAGTGAGTGTTGAAGAACAAAGGGACCTCAATGTATAAATCCTGAAGGTGGTAGTGCAGGTGAAGAAGGTGGTGAAAAAGGCATATGAGCTTTCATTAGCGGGGACATTGAAAATCATAGAACAGCACAATACAGGCCCTTCGGCCCATAATGTTATGCCGACCTTTAAACCTTGCCTAAAACTATCTAACCCCTTCCTCCCACATATCCTTCTGTTTTAAATTCCTCC
>JARFYF010000074.1:69614762-69625235 GCA_030265395.1 Rhina ancylostomus | reverse complement strand
TCTGTAAAACACACATACAAATCTTGACCATTTCTCTTCCAAGAACACCAATGTGATGCAATACCTATAGTCCAATGCTTGAAGTCCTTCTCCCTGTGATCATTATCCCTCCCAAACTTTCCTGCCAGTGAAAAGCTACCAAATGCTTTAATGTTGCTAAGTGGAACAATGAGGACCTCCATACAGTCATTTGTTTGCCACGTTTGGTGCTTTGTGAGGTAGGCATACTTTCTGCGGATGGAAATATAATCACATAAGTCTGTGGCACTGTGACTCATAGTTCTGTCTCTCTAACTTCTCCTTAGAGAAGCTATGTTTGTCTTTCTGCTGCGTCCGCTGTGGCAGGGTGAAGGTCCTGTAGAAGGAAAATGCATGAATTAGAACTGTCAAAGTAAGAAGGCTATTATAATATGATCACTTCTCATTTGCTGCAAACTGCAGGTTCGCTTGAGACTGCATATTGTATGCAATATACTGTATGAGATTGAGTTCTGTCAGCATGTAGGTGTGTGACCCCCATCACCTATTCACTGACAACCTTGCATTCCAGCATGCTGTTTATCTCCACTGCACCTGTTGTTTGCAAGATGACCGCAGTGCCCTGCATTTCTCTCAGGTGTGTTGTGCTCCTTTTCAAAGAGGAAATGAAGGTGACAGAATGGCATGTGTGGAACAGATTGATTGGGTGTGTTTGTTGCTAATGACTGAGGGACAAGCATGCCAACATATAACGATGAATATCAGTTGTGGCTGGATAAACAGAGGTATAAGTGCAAATGCAGAAAGGTTTGGCTTAATGTGCAAGATGTTAATTTGGGGACAGACTTAACTGGCAAATTGAGGGAGTTGAAGCAATCCATATATGAGAATGTGACTGAATGTGCCTTTGTACTCATCTTCCTGGTCTGTTAGGTTCTTAGTGGACATTTCTCTGGCCAACTCGAGCCAGCCTTTCTGCTTCTCCCTCTTTAGCAAGGAATAATAGCCAGAGTTTTGCTGAGTGGGGCCCAGTGTTTACACTTACCAGCACACCTGCTCAACCTAATCGGTTTACACAGTTGGCATAAACCCTCAGATACTTCCAGGTTTAATACTCCAGAATGTTAAAATTTAACTCTTACCTCAAGATTATAGCCCATTAAACTGCTGATCCCTGAGTCATCCTGAAATTATCCTAGGCTACAAGCTGCCTTTAAATGGAAATTATAAAAGAATAGGAAACAACCTGGGCCATCCCATGTAGTTAATATGAGTAATGTTCTGATGAAAGGTCATTGACCTCAGACATCCTTATGACATAGAAAGAGGCCATTCAGCCTATTGAGTCTATGCCAGTTCTCAGAGCATTATCATTTCCCATTCCCCTCACATATTCTCTGTAACCTGTTCTCTCTCGGATGGCCGTCAACTCTATGCTGATTCTCCTGCCCATCCACCTACACTAGGGGCAATTTGTAATAGCCAATTAACCTACCAACCAGCAAGTCTTTGGGATGTGGGCAGAAATCAGGAATCCAAATTTAAAACAAAATGAAATAGAAAATGCAAAGCATCTGAAGGATGCCCATACAGTCACAGGGAGAACATGTAAATCTCTCTCAGACTACACCAGAGGTCAGGACGGAGTCCAGGTCTTTGGAGTTGGGAGGCAGCAACATTGCCTGCTGTGCCACCTGAAATGTTAACTCTGCTTCTCTCTCCACAACTGCTGCTTGGCCACAGAGTACTATCATTTAAAAATTTCATTTTCTTAAATTTGGATTCCTAATTTTCAAGTGTCCCTTATTCACTTTCAATCCCAAGTCACATCCCACCCAGCTCCCAATCATCTTCCTCTCCGACTTTACATTAAACTCGCAAAACTGAGACACCAATAGATATTTAAATCTGCCAGTTTAGGATTTATAGCAGGATCTCTTCTGGACTGTATCACTGGGCGGGGATATCAATTCAGCCTTGCCACATTGTAAATAACCCCATGGAAATCCTACTTTACATGCAGTTAAGACTAAGATTAATAGACCCATTCTCCCTTTTGCTAACTTGTACATGCTTCTTTTAAGGTGCCAATTAAATTTATTATTCACTAAGTAGTGGAAAGAAGAATTTACATTTCCGAAACACCTTATCATCTTTCTTAGAAACATCTCAAAAAATTTAACGTGCAATGAATTACTTTGAAATGCAGTGACTGTTGTTTTGCAAATGACAATTTATTATTGCTCTCCAAGTTTTGGAGCCAAGCCAGTGTAAATGCCATGCTTGTGCACTAACTTGCAGTGCTAATGAACATAAATAATAAGTTCCAATGGCAAACATGATGTGCTGAACAATGAAGTAGGCTGAAGCCTCTAGCTTCACACACTTTTGCTATGTGTCAACAACCTGTATTTGCACTGGCACTTTTAAGGTAGAAAAATATCCCAAGGTGCTTCATAGAAGCATCATCAAACTAAAAGAATTTGGCTCTAAACCAAAGAATGATCCAAGAGAATGTGTTCAAAAGTGTATGCAAAGAGGCCTCAAAGGCAGAGGGACAGATGGATTTAGGAAGGGATTTCCAGAGTGTGGGGCCCAGATGGCTGAAGGGATTAGTTACTTATTATAACATAGAACTAAGCCATTTGGCCCAGGAATCCCAACAGCGTTCCATTCCCTGCCCCTTCTTTACTTCTCTGCAGCTTAGCAATGTATTCTCTTTCACATGCCCGTCAATTCCCCTTTGATTCCTTTGCTACTGACCTACACAAAGTGGTACTTTACAACAGGCAATTAACCTACCAGCATGTCTCTGGGATGCTGGAGCAAACTGGAGCAGCAGTCAGAAACCCACAAACAAAAAAAGGTGCAGGGAAGAAAGAGGGGAAGCATAATAAGCCGGGATCAGAGGAATAGAGAATTTTGGGAGCATGCAGGACAGGGAGACATTGTAAACATAGGGAGGTACAAGGAATTAAGTGTGAAGATGAGAATTTAAAATGGGACCAATGGGGACGAAAGAACTAATAAACATGAAGAAGGACAAAACTGATGATGTTCTAGAGTTGGTATGTAACAGAATATGTGATAAGGATTTGGCGGTGCTTACAAACATTTGTGATTAGGAGAGCATTGAAATAGTCAAGGCAAGACGTGCCAAAGTAGTTTGAAAATGGATAGGCAGAGGCATAAGCAGAGGTGGGCAACCACACACAGATGGAAGGGTTTCTGAGGGGAAGGATTTGGGTTAAGGACTCAACCAAAAGACATTGTGATTCATACATAATTGTCCAACAGGCAATGTGATTACACAGAGGCAGTGGAAGGGTGAAGAGAGGTGGTGCAGAGGTAGAGCTGTGTGTACTATCTGTACACCCTGGTAAGGTGCATTGCATGGATGAGGAAGGCACCAAAGTAACTGTGCATGATTCACAAAAGAATGGTTTGCTATTATGCTGAGTAAGTAGGAAATCTAACAGCATGTTATTGTTCATTGCAAAAGTCGGAAGTCATGCTTCAGTTACATGGGGCATCGGTAAAAACATAGCTGGAACACTGTGCACATTATTAAGGACATAAATGCTTTGGAAGCAGTTCAGAGAAGGTTTGCTGCATTGACAGTTGGAATGGGCAGATTTTCTTATGAGATGAGGTTGGACAAGCTAGGCTTATCACCTCTGAAGTTTAGAAGAGTGAGAAAACTTGGTTGAAACACATACCATGCTGAGATATCTAGTTAGGATGTGAAGAGGATGTTTCCTCTTGTAGGAGAATTTAGAACTAAGTGGTTACTCTTTTAAAACAGAGATGGGGTAAATTTTGTTCCCTCAGAAGGCTTGAGACTTTGGACCTTTCTTCCTCGAAGGATGGTGGAAGCCAGTTCTTTGTATATTTTTAAGGAAGAGGAAGATTAATTCTTGAAAGGGGAAAGGTAACCAGAAAGGGGTTGAAAGGTAACCAGGGGAAGATGAGATTACAGTCAGATCACCAGTGAACTTGTTGAATGGTGAAGCACACTTGAGCGGCCATGCAGCTTACTTCTGTTCTTAGTTCGTATGCAGAATTTCCCCAGTGTCTGTCTCTGAAAGTTAAAATTAGATATAACATTTGAGAAACAAATGCAGGAACTGCAACACTTATACATTCCTTTCTAGAGCAAAAACACAAAAGTAAAAGCAATCCAACTGTGGCTTACGAAAGAAGATAAGGATAGTATTAGATTCAGTGAGGATGTAGATAAAGTTGCCACAGAAAGGAGCAGGTCTGAGGATTAAGAACAGTTTAGAATTCAGCAAAAAAAGAACCAAGGATTTGATTAAGAGAAGAAAAATAAAATATGGAAGTCAACTTGCAAGGAACATAAAAGGAAAAGATTCGTGAAGACAAATGTAAGTGCCGTACAGTCAGAAATTGGAGAATTTAAAATGAACAAAGAAATGACAGAGCAATTAAACAAATGCTTTGATTCAGTCTTTAGGAAAGAGGACATGAATAACTTCCCAAAAGAGTTATGGGAACCAAGAATGCAGTGAAAACAAGATTAGTATGAAGTATCAGTACTAGATAAAGGAAATTGGTATTAATTAAAAAAGAGTGGAGAAGTTAATGGGACAGAAAGCTGATAACTCCCCAGAGGCTAGCAATCTGCATCCCAGAGGTAGCCTTTAAAATAGTGAATGCATTGGTTACCATTCTCCTAAACTCTATATATTATTGAACAGTTAATGCAGATTGGAGGTTACCAAATGTCACCCAACTAGATAAAAAAAGGAGAATCAGAAAATCAGAATCAGATTTATTATCACTGACTTATATGATGTGAAATTTGTTATTTTGTGGCAAACAGAACAGTGCAAACATTAGAGAGAGAAAACAGAGAACTGGAAAGCAGAGAACTTGAATGTTGAAGTAGGGAAAATTCTGGAGTCTATTACAAAGGATATAACAACAGGATATTTTCTATCAATTAATTAGACAAGATTAGACAAAGCTAACATGGATTTATGAAAGGGAAATAATGTTTGATTAACCTACAGCAGTTTTTTTGAAGATGTAACTCATGGCTTAGATAAGAGAGAATTGGTGGATGTGCTGTATTTGAATTTTCAGAAGGTCTTTGATAATGTACCACACAACAGGTTAGTGTGCAAAATTAAAGCATATGGGCTTTGGAGCAATACACTGGTATGAATTCAAAATTGGTTGATAGATAGGAGACAAAGAGTAGGAATAAATGTTTTATTCCAAGTGCCAGATAGTGACAAATGGGATGCTGACGAGATCGCAACTTGGTCCCCAGCTATTTGCAATAAGACAAAGTATTATTTAAATGGTAATAGATTGGGAAATATTGATGCAAAAGGAACCTGACTCTCTTTGTACAGCAATCACTAAAAGGAAACATGTAAGTACAGCAAGCAATTAAGAAGAAAAATGGTATGTTCACTTTATTATAAGAGATTTGGAGTTATACTTTGCTTCAATTATACAAGAACTTGGTGAGATGATACTTGGAGTTCTGTAGTTTTGGTCTCCTTATCTAAAAAATGGAAGTGTTTATGTTTCTGTGTTGCTCTACTTCCTTGCTATATATTTATCACAGCAATTCATCGCATAAAAAGAATTCTAATAGTACTTTATTTGCATTGGTTCATCCACTAGGAGCTACAGAATGGCATTGGGAAATTAGAGTGCAGCCCTGCAACCTATTGCTGCAAAAATAATTCCCTTCTTGTTGCTGGAAAGAGAGCTGTCACCAGGAAGTGCAGAAGTGAAGCACTGCAGATACTGGAAATCTGAAATAAAAATGGAAATACTCAGCAAGTCAGGTAGCATTTGTGGAGAAAGAAACTGCATTATTGTTTTGGGTTTGTGACTTTCCATTTGAACTAGTCTGTTTCTCTCTCGCCAGATGTTCTCTGATCTACTCAGAACTTCCAGGGTTTTTTTTTGATTTTGTAGTAAGGAACATGAGATCACTTTAAGAGGCCCATTCCTGCTTTAAGTAAATAAGAGAGATTGGGTTGTGGAAAGGCAGGTATTCAATGCAAATTCCAGCATGGAAATAGAAACTTGGCCTGTTCCTTAACACAATTTGATGGCTAGATTTTCAGTCACAATACAATGAGGTACAGGAATTAAAATCATCTTTATTATTGGCACAGTAACAGGACTTATGATGCCCAGCCTTCTGCTGATTTATTTCCTTACTTTATTTAAAATGTCTCCCCTGACAACATCAGTAAGTCATTAAATGGAACAAGATGATCAAAAAAAGGGAGAAAGGCTGAAGCGTAACAAAACAATTTATCATATTTTAAATTATGGTAAAATTTAGAACTACATATTTCTTTCTTCACAATTTTAGCTATTTCTACTAGGAAAAGTTTTCAAATTACTCTGTCAGAATTGTGTCTGCATTTAATAGCTTTTTTTTATACTAACAGGAACTAAACACGAGTCATATACTGTTTTTCAGCAGGATGATGTTGGAAAACTCAGCCTGCCTCAGTTATCTCCAGATCCTACTGTTCCAATGCTTTCCTGGCAGGCATTCCATTTCTTTATTGTTAATGTGATTCATCAAAAATTCTGCTGCCTGCACCTAACTTGTATCGTCCTCTGTACCTATTACGCTGACTTCGCAGGGGTCACGTCTCTCCCCATCACTGAAACCCTTTCAGGTATCTGATTTTCACTCCTATGGCATCTTGAGCATACTCGATTATAATTGCTTCAACTTTGGCAGATGTGCCTTACATCATTAGGCCTGTTCCCCTCCTAAATTTTTCTACCTCTCTACTTCTTATTCCTCCATTAACTTCCTTACAACTTACCTCTTTGACCAAGCTTTTGAACATCTGTCCTAATAGCTGACCAGGTTACTTCTGTGTCAACATTCTTCTGAAGGTACATAGAGCTGCTGTACTACTTCTTTGGCAGCACGTCTGAGTCCAGTCCTGCTCTATGGGTGCTCAAATGACGAATGAGTTGACGGATTATGGGATCTGTAGACTCTGTCATAGTTGGGATCGCTGATGCTTGTTGAGGCGGGTCGGTAGGTTGTTTTGGATGTTGTATGCTCCTTCCTCTTTCCATACATAGCTTCTGTGAGCTACTAGCAATGAAGTGCTCATTCCTTTCCTAGATGTTCCCGTCTTACTTTTGAGTGCCCGTGAATCAGGAATTCCCATGAGTGGATGAGAGTGTTAGCTTTTTTCAAGGAAACCTTGAGAACATCCTTGAAGTACTTCCTCTGTTCTCATAGAAATTTCCTACCATAATGGAGCTCAGAGTAGAGTGCTTGCTTTGGGAACTTGGTGTCAGTATCAGGCATGCAGTTAATGCCATCTGCCTGACAAAGCTATTTGGACCTGATCAGAGCCCTGATCTGGCCTGGGAGAGAATGCTGATGTTGGTTTGCTTATCATACTAGAGGAGTCATAGAAATAGAGTCAAAGATTCACACAACATGAAAACAGGCCCTTTGGCTCACTCCATCCATACCAACCATCAAACAGCCATGTACACGAATCCCTCCCACCAACCACAGGCCCCATTCTCCTGCCAATTAGCCTACTAACCAGAACACTTCTGGCATATGGGAGGAAACTGGAACATGCAGTCACAATGAGAACTTGCAAACTCTACACAAACAATGCCCAAGCTCAGTATCAAATGCAGGCCTCTTGAGCTGTGAGGCAACAGAGCTAACTGCTACAGCACTATGCTCATTTATAGTATTCTATAGAGATAGCACTAGTGGTACTTCTTCAGTGCTGTGAGATGACTGCTGTAGATAATCCATTTCTTTGAAGTATATAGGATTGTAGGGATTTCTGCTGTTCAGTAATTGATGAGCTTGGTGCCAGATGTGAGATCTTGGTTTGATCCATCTCTATGGTAGCTGAAAGCTATGCGAGTACACTGGAGTTAGTGATGATTTTTTACATTGACATCTGCATTCTCTCTCAGAAGTAATTCCAGTACTAATGAAATGACTTTAAACATTATCTCCAAGGGGAACCTCAAACTTAAGATAAAGGAACCATTGTTGACTTCTAAACTTGTCCCAAAATCCTGCTCTGAACTTTGACAGATCAGCTTCACCTTTGGAATATTGTGGTGTAGTGGCATTCAGGAACAACACACTCTATAGATTCCCCTAAATTTACATACCATCCCGATTTGGAAATACACTGCTATTCCTTCATTATAGTTAGGTCTAAACCCTGGAAACCTCAATGCAACACCATGTGGTGAAGATGCAGAAGTACCTTCATCACATGGATTCAATGGTTCACAAAGTGAGCTCACCGTCACATCCTCAAGGGCATGAAAGGGCACGATAAATGTTCACCTTGCCAACTGGGCCCACATCCTATAAATGAATAAAAATAGTGCAAATAGGAACAATTACTAAGTGGCAGTGATAATTTCTTAAAAATTACCAAGGTTTTTAGTGCTGAAATGTATTTATTGCATTATTTTAGTTACCATGTCGCCATTGTAAGTAAAAGACTGTCAGATCTGATTACCACAATCTTCTTTCAAAGTGGATGACATCACTTTTGTTTGTAAATTTACAAATTCAAAAACAAAATGTTTTAAATCTGATATCTACTCCAAGGCAACACTATTAAATAGATAATGACTTGGATGATGATTAATGTCACTCTGATAAGAAAAATAGCCATGGGCAATGCTCGTCATGGGAATAAATCAGCAGTGCTTGCTTACAATAATGTTAAACATTGCTAATAGGTAAATCTATTGTGACAGCAAAGTTTTACCTGGAAAATATGCATTCCTCAACCAATATCACTAAAACAGATTGTCCAGCATCTTTTCCCCCCTCAATATATTGTTTGTGACACTTTGCCAAGAACAAATTTGCTGCCATGTTTTTCTTTATTACAACACTGACAACAATTCAAAAGTACTTCATTAACTATAAAGTGCTTTAGGACATCCTGAAGTCATGAACGACACTTTAAAAATGCAAGTCATTACGTTCTCGCTGTTCCAAAGTGGATGAATTATATAAGCTGGGATAGTTCTCATTAGATCAGAAAAAGTTAAGGAGAAGGTTTAATAGGATTGCTCAAAATATAAAGGCCTTGAATAAGAAAGAACTGTTTCCAGTGACAGAAGGGTCAGTGACCAGTTGACACAGGTTTAAGGTAAATAGTAAAGCAAAATCAGATAGAGACAGGGGAGCTTCTTTATGAAGGGAGTAATTCTGTTCTGGAATGCACTGCCTGAAAGGGTGATAACAACAGTTTCAACATTAGATATCGATTAGGAAGTTGGATGAATACAGAAAGGATAAAGATTTGTCAGCCTATGGGAAGTGGGACTAATTGGTTTGCTCTTTTCAAACAGCTGGCCTAGTTGCCCATCTTTTGTGTTATTTCCATCTATGATTCCATGAGGTAAAAATTGTGTGCCCAATGGGAAAATGTTTGATGGTGCTTGTGGCTCCCTTAGATTTGGAGACTCTTGGGAACACAGCAGTGATGCCAATTGGCACTCACTTTGATGTTGCTGGTGTGATATTTAAATGTAATTTTCCCTTCAGAAACCATGTGGGCCTCTACTTGAAAGCTGGACCTTAGCAGGAGAAAAACCTACCTGAACATAAATTAAATGGACCATTTCAACCTGAGTGGCAGCCAAGTAGTCCCCATGAAGATGACCCTGTGATAGGCCATGTGCTTCAGGTAAGGCTTTCTATGTCAAAGTCAAAGATGAGTTTATTGTCATCTGCACAAGTACGTGTATGCACAGGTGCAATGATAAACTTACTTGCAGCAGCGTCACAGGCACATAGCATCATATAAGCAGCATTCACAAGAAAAACATAAATTAAACATAAATGATGCACAATTTTTACAAGAAAGAACACAATTTGAACAAAAATAAACAAAGTTTATTTTAGTGCAAAGTATCAAAATGTTCATAGTGCTTCTAAACTGTAGTGATTAGGAACATAGAACATACTCTATAGAACAATGCAGCACAGTCCAGGCCCTTCGGCCCATGATGTCGTGCCAATCTATATAAACCTGCTCTATGATCAATCTAACTGTTCCCTCCTTCACACCCATAACCCTCAATTTTTCTTACGTCCATGTGCCTATCCAAGAGTCTTTTAAATGTCCCTGTTGTACCAGCCTCTACCACCACCCCCAGCAGTGCATTCCAGGCACCCACCACACTGTGTAAAAAAAACTTCCCTCTGACATCTTCCCTAAACTTTCCTCCACTCACCTTAAACAGATGTTCTCTAATATTAGTCATTGCCACCCTGGGAAAAAGGTGCTGGCTGTCTACTCTACCTGTGCCTATCATAATCTTAGATATCTCTATCAAGTCACCACTCACCCTCTGTCACTCCAAAGGGAAAAGCCCTAGCTCGCTCAACTTATAAAACGTGTCCTCTAATCCAGGCAGCATGCTGGTGAACCTCCTCTGCACCCTCTCTAAATCTTC
>JARFYF010000074.1:69484114-69494831 GCA_030265395.1 Rhina ancylostomus | reverse complement strand
TGGGGTATTGCGTGCAGTTCTAGTCACCACAGTATAGGAAGGACGTGATTAAGCTAGAGAGGGTGCAGAAAGGATTCACAAGGATCCTGGAATAGAGGGCTTGAGTTATCAGGAGAGATCAGATTGGCTAGGTTTGCTTTACCTGGAATGAAGGAGGCTGGGGGTGACATGAGGGAAGTCTATAAAATTATGAGAGGTATAGCTAGGGTAAATAGTCAGTGTCTATTTCCCATGGTAGGAGTGTCTAAAACTGGAAGGCACAGGTTTAGGGTGAGAGGGAGGAGGTTAAAGAGGATCTGAGGGGTAATATATTCACACACAGAGTAGTTAGCATCTGGAATGAGCTGCCAGATGAAATGGTGGAAGCAGGAACAGTAGTAACATTTATGAGGCATCTGGGCCGGTACTTGAATGACAGGGTATAGAGGGACATGGATGTAACGCAAGCGTGGGATTAGTCTGAATCGGCATGATGGTCAACACTGGAGTGGGCCAAAGGGTCTGTTTCTATGCTGTACAAATGTATGACTCTGACTCTAAGATTCTGGGGATAGCTTCTCTGCTCCGTCTTAATTGTGCAAAATCTGTTATGGTCACATATTGGAATAGACAGGGCCTCAGATTAACATCTCAGTTGAAAGACAACATTCCCTCAGTAACGTACTGGAGGCCAAACTACATTTCAGTGGTGAAAGTCTCTGGAGCAGAGCTTGAATCTACAACCTTCTTATGAAGAGGTAAGAGTGCCACCAATTGAAACACAGCTGTGAGTATAATATTGGGGGGTTAGTGCTGGATTGCCCAAACAGTTGTGTAAGGTTCTAGTCTTTAATCCTGATAAAGTAATGCTTCAAGGTCCATGAAACTCAGTCCCATTTGAGATTGGCATTCCTATTTTTTGGTTGGTTGTGTTTGTGGTGTTTTGGAAAGGATAATTCAATTGATGTGTTTTTGTGGTGAATTCAGAATACCATCCACTATTATCACATTGTGACATATGAATAAATGCTGGTAATGGGATTAGTCTAGATGGTTACTTGATGGTCAGCGTGGTAAGCCGAAGGGCCTGTTCTTGTGCTATATGACTCTATATGCAAATTGGAACATGCACTGTATTTTTATAAGTGCCCCACATCACCTTAATTGTCTGGGGCTAAATTGGAAAGCTCTTGAAAATGAGTGCAAGAATCATAATGCACAATTAATTTGCACTTGCTGCTTCATTTACAGGCAGTGCAGGAATTTGTACTCCCCAATTATTACCCTATTTCAGCAAGAAACCAGCACTAGCCACTGAAGTTGTTGTGAAATGTGGTAACTGTGGCAACAATGGAACAAGAGCCGTCAATTTCTGCACAGCGAGCTCCTACATGAACAACAAATGGATTAAATAACCAAAAAATCTGACTTTAGTGATGCTGGTTGCAGGTTAAATATTGACCAAACCACCAGAAATAATTCTCCTGTTCATCAACAATATAGTACAATAGAGTCTCTGAAAACCACCTGAGAGGGTAAATGGAGCCCTGGTTTAACACCTCAAAGAAAGGGGATGTGACTGACAGTTCAGCACTCCTTCAGTATTACGCTAAAGTCTTGGACTAGATTTTGTGCTCAAGCTTTTTTTGTGGGTCTTGAATCCATTCAACTGAACCTTAGATCTATTGTTGCCTCAGCAGGTGTATTGACATTAGCACAAGTCACCAGTATAGACAAAGCAAATAGTGAATTGTTTCTGGGTCTTTGGATCATTGTCATTCTTTCTTTTGCTTCAGAGACCCTTACAGACTCCATTTATTACCAGTGTATCTGAATGATTCAAAATTACATTGTTAGACAGTTGAATTGAAAAGCATTAAAAGGAACTGCCGGTGGGACTCTATCATCACTTAGATGACAAAGCTTCCACTTAACACGATTCTAAAAATAGCTGAACTGAACAACCTCTTTAGAGCAATAGCTTTGGAATTTATTCCAATGATAATGGCGAATGGTTATCACCATGTAGTTAGCACCATGACAATGTGAACCATGTCAGTGTCAGGGTTTGTGTCAAGGGCCATACATCCATTGCAGTTATTTCACTTGCAGGTTTGCATGAGGAAGTAACTCCTGTTACACAATCTAAGGCGTTTATTACAAGACTACTGGCTTTTAGTTTGTTGAGTCACAATGTTGCTGCAAGACAGAAGAATGATAGATCACATCGAATCACCAAAACACATAGGAACTGAAGAGAAACATGTTAATAATTTGTTTCTAATAAATACTTCCTTTGTAGTAGCCACTGCGCAAATTGCAGTCTGCAAAGTGATATAATTGAATTCTCCAACCTTTGCTGGATACTAGAATCAATGACCAGAGTCAGGTTCAAGTACTGGCCTCACCTAATGTCTGAAATTGACAAGCCTAATGTTGCTGAAATTAACTGACATTCAGTCAAGATACATTGTGGCCATTTGAAATAGAATCATCGCATGCAGACAAGACATTAGTGTCATTCTCATGTTGAGATCCACACTGATTTGCTGGCGGATATACTGATAACTGGGCTGTTGTCGAGTGGAGGATGTAGTACAACCTTCTGCTTGGCTGAGCTGAGGCCAAGGGTTTCTGCACTGCTCAGATGGACTTATTCTAATAGGACAACGTGGACTTGCACAAATTTCATAGCCCTCAGACTGGAGGACCCACTCACTGAACCCATGTTAGGTTAACCCAGACCAAGCACACAGTCCCATTGTAATGAACTGGAGAAAGAAGCTGCTGCAAGAGAGCCAAGTAAAGTTTTTCATTGAAAGTCATAAACCACAGGGCACAGAAGCAGGTTCTTCAGCCTACTGAGTCTACAACGACCATCAACCACTCATTGATACTATCCTACTTTAATCCCATATTTTATTCTCCTCACGTTCTCAACAACTCCCCCTAGATTCTACACACATTAGGGGCAATTTATAGCAGCTAATTAACCTACCAACCTCCACCTCTTAGGGATCTGGGAGGAAACCAGACCACCCGGAGGAAACCATGTGGTCAAAGGGAGGATGTGCAAACTCCACACAGACAGCACCCAAGGTCAAGACTGAACCCAGGTCTCTGGCGCTGTGAGTCAGCAGCTCTACTGTCTGCGCCACTGAGGCCCCTGATTTAATTAATCTGTTTTTTTTTTCTAGAGCTAAGTCTGTATGTGTTTTTGTGTGTCTGGAGATATGGCCTCATCAGCAAACAAAGCCATTTTTTCAGTGCAACCAGCCACTCGCACTGACAGAGCCACCTGCTATCCTGGGTCACACCAATGAACTAGGAGCTGGGCCTTCAGAGGAAAACTATGGCCTGGACTACGCTGGAAGGAATGGGTTTAGGAACCAATGATCTCACAACTGTGGAAAACTAGTCCAAAATGGACCTGACTATACTGTGAACTTTGCTTTGTATGAATAGCCTACACAATTGTTAATGTGTTAATGCACCAGAAAATCATACTGGGTGGCACAGTGGCACAGCTAGTCAAGTTACTGCCTCACAGCTCCAGCAACCTGGATGCAATGCTGACCTCAGGTGCTGTCTGTGTGGAGTTTGCATCTTCTTCTTGTAACCATGTGGGTTTCTCCTGGATGCTCTGGTTTCCTCCCACATCCCAAAGATGTACAAGCTCGTGGGTTGGTTGACAATGTTAATTGCCCCTCGTGTAAGTAGTTGGTAGAATTGTTGGGAATGTAGGGGGATTACAGGGATACTTAATGTGAGATTGGTATTGAGCTGGCATGGTCTTGATGGGTTGAATGGCCTCCTTTATGTTATAAGGAAATATACATTGCCAATGTTTATATTTAACTTGCCTTCACCTGCTCTGACACATTAAACCCCACCAGAAGGTCCTAACTTTTTCTCTCTCATGGTTGCCTAGCTTCCTCTTAAATACAGACATTCCATTTGCCTTGACAACTGCCTGTGCTACATATTACATTCCCAATTCTGAATAAAACATTATAATTTGCTACATTGCTCAAAGCATAGCTGAACCTGAATTTCTGATTTTTAGATTGCTGAGACGGTGTCTCTTTTCTGTCAGGATGCATATTTGACAGTTGTAGCGTTGACCTGGCCCCAATAAAACCACTTGTGTGTATAAGTATTTTTTTGTTTTCACCATACCCAGTTGGCTCTAGAACAAGAGACGATTGCACCTTCAGTAGAATTCAGAGTAACTGAGAAGGGTAAGGTCACACAAAAGTTGGCAGCTTGATTTATTAAAGTGCAATGAGAATCACAAAATGAGAGAAGTAACAAGCAAACCTGTGAAGGGAGAGTTTCCTAATAATACCAAAAAAATCCAAAGCAAGTGTTTCGCCACAGGCACGCATCAAAAGGGAATGAGTAACTGCAGAAACAAAGCAGACTATTCACACGGGGCTGGCTTAATTCCTAGTGCAAACTCACTCCCAATACTAATACGTCCACAAGTGACAAGAACTGAATGATAATTCACGCCGTAGCTCTTTCCGTGAACATGGATTGCATGGTAATTTTTGTGCCCTGGCATGCTAACAAAGGCATTACTAAAGCTGCAAACCCTCACCCAAACGGTCTGAGAAATATTTGTTTCCCAAAGCTCTCAATCTTGGCAGTTAGTCTTGCCACTTTTGTCTTCCAGATCACTGTTAGTATCAGAAGACAATTAATTTCAAGGTCTCCACCCACCCACTTTTCATGAAACAAAGACGAGAGCTGCGTGATGGCCTCTCTGCTGATTTATAAATGGTCTGGAAGAAGTACACAGGTTGAAAGTACGTTGCTTAAGGCACCAGGTATAGCCAATGAATGAATCCTGCTCCTTCCATCCATGCAGAGAGCACTGGTAATGGATGTCATTCGAGATGCTTTCAGAGGAGCCCTGCATCTGCAGGTCACACATCAGACCACAAGGGGATATGGATCGTTTAAGTGAAAGGGCAAACAGTTGGCTAATGGAGTATAATGTGGTAAAATGTGACATTTTCCTATATAGCAAGAACAATAAAAAAAAGAAGCATAATATCGAACTGGTGAGAGATTTCAGAGCTGTGAGATACAGAATTGGGTGTCCTAGTACATGATTCACAAGAGGCTAGTTTGCAGGTATAACAAGTATTTTAAAAAACTAAGAGAATATCATTGTTTATTGCTGGGGTTATTGAAAACTAATGTAGGGAGGTTATACTTCAGTTATAGAGGACAACAGTGAGACCAGACCAGGAATACTGTATACAGTATTGGTCTCCCTATTTAAGGAAGGATATTAATGTGCTGGGGACAGTTTACTGAATTGTAGACTGGAATGGGCAGACTGTCTTATGAAGAAAGTTTGGGCAGCCCTGGTTTGCTTCTTTTGGAGTTCAGAAGAGTGAGAGTGGACTTGACAGAGTGGGTGTGGAGAGGATGTTTTCTCTTTGAAAATCTAGAACTAGGCATCACAGTCGCTTCCTCCAAGGAATGTAGAAGCAGAGTCATTGAGTGTTTTGATAAGATATCTAAATTAGTCACATGTACATTGAAACACACAGTGAAATACATCTTTTTGCATGGAGTGTTCCGGGAGCAGCCCGCAAGTGTTGCCACACTTCTGGTGCCAACATAGCATGCCCACAACTTCCTAACCCATACATCTTTGGAATGTGGTAGGAAACTGGAACACCTGGAAGAAACCCACGCAGACATGGGGAGAACGTACAAACTCCTTACAGACAGCGGCTGGAATTGAACCCAGTTCACTGACGCTGTAATAGCATTGCGCTAACTGCTATGCTACTATGCCTGCCCCTATTCTACTGTACCCGTCCAAGAACAACGTGGTTCCACTGGAGTGGAGTTAGATAGAGGGCTGGAAGGCTACTGGGATAGGCAGGAATGCTGAGGTGAAATTGTAATCTGACCAGCCATGACTTTATTGAGGAGCAGAGCAGTCTGAAGAAGTTCAGTGGCTTTTTCCTGCTCTTGGTTTACTCTTTTCCCCTCGATTGCTTCTGATCACATAGTGAGGTCCTCTGAATCAATTGGGCAGATGGCTTAGAAGATCCCCAGTCACTGATGGATGGATACCATATTCGGCAGGGCAAGTTTTTGGAATCTGGGTATTTCTGTGAAGACCAGCATTTATCGTTCATCCTCATTTGCCAGAATTAGAAGTTAACTGCATTGGTGGGCCTGGAGTCACACCAGCCAGCCTGTGTAAGGACGGCAGGATTCCTGCCCTGAAGGGCATGAGTGGGCCTGATGGGTTTTTACAACAGTCTAGTGGATATTAAGGGCAGTAGTCTACTATTATTAAGGTTCCTAATAATTTGTGCACAGCAGTCTTTAGAGTGTGGGTTTAGTGACTAAGCGAATTTCAGTCAGTAGGTTCCTTGAGGGTATCTCATCACCAGGTTTCGATTTGACACTCTGATATCAGTGCCAGTCAGGTAGGTGGGAGGAGAGTCTTTACTGACACCCCTATGGTTTGAGTTATTGATGAGGTTGAGGTGAGGCAGGGCAGCTCGTCTGAGTGGAATGCATTTCCTGCACCATATGGAAGGTCACGCTTGCTTCCAGTGTTTGAGATGACGAAGGAGCAAAGGAGGATGAGGGGTGACTTGATAGAGGCGTACAAGATGATGAGAGGCATAGATCGAGTGGACAGTCAGAGACTTCTTCCCAGAGTGAAAATGGTTCACATGAGGGGGTATAATTTTAAGGTGGTTGGAGGAATGTATTGAGGGGATGTCAGAGGCAAGTTTTTTACACAGTGAGTGGGTGCATGGAACGCACTGCCGGCAGAGGTTGTGGGGGCAGAATCATTAGGGACATTTAAGAAACTCTTAGATAGACACATGAATGATAAAAAAAATGGGGAGGTATGTGGGAGGGAAGGGTTAGATAGATTTAACAGCAGGATAAAATGTCGCCACAACATTGTGGGCTGAGGGGTCTGTACTGTGCTGTAGTGTTCTATGTTCTATGACCACGTGCGCAGGAAGAGTCTCCAGCTGCAGCAACTTGACCTCTGCATTTCGGAGCTGGAGCAGCAGCTGGAGTCACTGTAGTGCATGTGTGAAGCTCAGATCTCCGTGGGTAGCATGTTTAGCAGGGTGGTCACACCACGTGTTAAGTGTGAGTGGGTAGAGAGGAAATGGGTGACTGCCAGACAGACCTGGAGGACTCCTGCAGGTTGTACAGGAGTCTTCCAAGTCAATCCCATTCTCCAATAGATTTTCCCTTTTGGATACTGTTGGGGTGATGGTTCCTCAGTGGAATGCAGCTGGAGTCAGGACTGTGGTACTGCGAATGGCTCAGCTGCACAGGGGAAGAAGAAGAGTAAAAGAGCAATAGTAATGTTGTCTCAACCTCTCTGGTGATCCCTCTAGATATAGGAGGATAGAGCAGACGAAGGTTTGGCCAGAGAGAGATGGCGCAGGAAGGAGGGCTTCACATTTGTGAAGGAATGGAATTGTCTCTGGAGCATCTGTGACCTTCACAAATAAGATGGTTGCACCCCAGCAGACCTGGGATCAACATTCTTAGATGGGGAGTTTGGGGGGTGGGGAGGTTTAAACCAGCTTGGCCAGGAATGGGAGTGTCAAATGGAATTCAGTAAAGATAGCAGGAAGGGGAAGTTAGAAAAGTGGTAAGTGAAATAAACTGACGGCAAAACAAACCTCAGCAACAAAGAGGGGGCGGTCTGGGGGAATCAAAATGCAGCATATGATGTAATGACCAAATTAAAGGCACTATACCTGAATGGTTACGGCATTTACAAGATAAATGAATTAATTGCATAACTCGAAGTAAATGGATATGATCTGATTGTCATTACAGGAACATGGCTGCAGGGTGACCAAAGCTGGGAACTAAATGTTCCAGGGTATTTAATGTTTTGAAAGGTTGCAGAAACAGAGGGAAAAAAAGGAGTGGTGAAGAACTATCTATAAGGGAGGAGATTAGTGCAATGGTGAGAAATGATCTTGGCTTGGTAGGTCAAGGAATAGAACTGGAATTAATTTGGGTCAAGTTAAGAAATAGGATAGCACAGAAAACATTGGTAGGAGTTATTTAAAGGCTATCAGATAGTAATATTACGTGTGGTATCATTCAGGAAATTGGAGGTGCATATGAAGAGATAATGCAGGAGAATTTAACCTACAAGAGATGGGGCAAATCGAGTTTGCTGCAAAAAAAGAAGATACATTAATGGAATGTATAATAAATTGCTTTTCTAGGTCAATACATTGAGGAACTAACTGTGGAAAAGGCTATTTTGGATCTCATTTTGTGCAATGAGAAAGGGTTAATTGATAAGCTTGTTGTCAAAGGGGCTCTGGGGAGAAGTAATCATAATGTAATAGGATTTGCTATTAGATTTGAAAGTGATGTGTAATACAAAACTAGGGTCTTACATCTAAATAAAGGAACTATGAAGGCACAAGAGGAGAGTTGCTGTGGTTGCCTGGGGGAACACATTGAAACATGTGACAGTGGAGAGCCAATGCTGAGTACTTAAAAAAACAATACATACGTTGCAAAAAAATACCTTTCAAGCATCAAAACCCAACAGAAAATGTGATTCATCCGTGACGGACAAGAGAAATTCAAGATAACGTGAAATCCAAGAAAGAGACTTATAAAAGGAAAGTCAGGCTTGACTAATCTGCTGGAGTTCTTTGAGGATATGAGTAGAGGAATAGAAGAAGGGGACTGAGTGGATGTGGTGTACTTGGATTTTCGGAAGATTTTCATAAAGGTCTCTCATTAATGGTTCATCAACAAATTTAGAGCAAGTGGAATTGGGGGTACTTGACAAGGACTGAAAATTCATTATCAACATAAAGCAGAGTGGGAATAAACAGATTTTGTTGGCTTGGCAGAGTGTGAATAGTGAGTTCTGCGGGGATTGGTGCTTGGGCCCCAGCTACTCACAACCTATATCAACAAATTGGCTGAGAGGACCAATTGTCATCTTTCCAAGTTTGCTGCCAATTCCAGACTACTTGGCATGTGAGTACAGAGGAGAAAAGAGGCACCGAAACTATATGGATAGACTGAGTGAATGGGTGAAAATGTGGCTGGCAGAAATCAATATGGAATAATATGAGGTTATCCATTTTGGTGTGCAAAGTATTTGTTAAATGTTTAGAGATTAGATATGTTGGTATTCAAAGAAATCCAGGTGTGCTTGTTCGCAAGTCACTGAAGGCCAGTGTGCTAGTGCAGCAAGCAATGAAGAGGGCAAATGTACGTTCACCTTTATTACAAGAGGATTTAAATACAGGAATAAGGAAGTCGTATACAGTCTTGGTGAATATCTTCACCTATTACAGACTGGAGTTCCTTCTCAAACTTCTGTCTATAGGATTGTTATAACTGTGACGGCCACTATAAACATAGAACAGTACAGCACAGAACAGGCCCTTCGGCCCACAATGTGCCGACATAGCTAATCCCTCCCTCCTGCAGGATGCCCATATCCCTCCATTTTCCTCTCATTCATGTGCCCATCCAAGCCCCTCTTAAAAGCCCCCAATGAATTTGCCTCCACCACCCTATCAGGCACCACATTCCAGGCACCCACCGCTCTCAGTAAAAAACTTACCCCTCACGTCTGTTCTGAACCTACCTCCTCTCACCTTAAATGCATGCCCTCTGGATCACTCAATCATGGAAAAACGATATTGCTTGTCCACCCTATCTATGCCCCTCATAATTTTATACACCTCCAACAGATCACCCCTCAGACTCCGCCGCTCCAGAGAAAAGAGCCCAAGTTTGTCCAGCCTCTCCTGATAGCACACGCCCTCTAATCCAGGCAGCATCCTAGTAAACGTCCTCTGCACCCTCTCGAAAGCCTCAACATCCTTCCTATAGTGAGGTGACCAGAACTGCACGCAGTACTCTAAATGCAGCTGAACCAGAGTTCTGTAGAGATGCATCATAACTTCTTGACTCCTACACTCAATACCCAGATTTAATAAATGCACACATCCCATTAGCTGCCTTAACCACCCTGTGTAGCCACTTTCAATGAGTCATGGACTTGCACCCCAAGGTCTCTCTGCTCTTCAGCACTGTTAAGGGTCTTGCCCTTTAGACTGTACTGCCTCTTGACATTAGTCCTACCGAGGTACAACACCTCACATTTATCCGGGTTAACCTCCATCTGCCATTTCTGTGCCCACATCTACAGCTGATCTATAATCACACGGTGTCCATTACCAGTCTTCTACACTACTCGCAACTCCACCAATCTTGGTATTGTCTGCAAACTTACTCACCCATCCAGTTCACTTTATGTACATCACAAACAGCAGAGGTCCCAGTGCAGATCCCAGCGGAACACCACTACTCACAGGGATGTTTTTAATTCTTAACGTTAGCTCTGATACCTTGAGTCAAACCTCCCCTGCTCAGTCTGTGGCCTCCTGCTCTGTAATGCCCGAAGCTGGCAGTGTGCAGAACCTGGAGAGCTGAAGGTATTTGCTGGCTGTCACTTCATCCCTCACTGGTCAATGGGGACGGACTTGTCTCCGCTCTGCGGCAGTGACTTGAGTCTACTGTCTCCAGAAGACAACAGGAGAAGATGAGCTGAACCCAGAACTTCTGACTTCAGGTGTACAAGACATCGGTGAGATTGCACTTGGAATATTGTGTGCAGTTCTGGTTGCCACACTGTAGGAAGGATGAGATAAGATTCCTTTATTAGTCA
>JARFYF010000074.1:69399323-69410211 GCA_030265395.1 Rhina ancylostomus | reverse complement strand
TTAAACATGACATAGTTTGAGAAAACCATTGAAAGGTAGTAGGGGGTATTGGATCCTTCCATTTAAGCAAAATAGATTGCTTGGCCATTAGTGTGACAAAGCCAATCATACGGTTAGTGGAAGAAGAATTTCATATATAATAGTATCTTACTATACCCGTTGGGAATATCTGAAAGCTTTGCACAGACTTTGTGATATGCTCATTATGCAGCAAAATAAAAGAGCCAGGGTTCAGGGAGGAAGGCTGAATACAACATGAAGAATTCCCTGCCTTTCTTTCACTTCTGTAATGGTATATTTCAAACACCAATTATAGGACCAGGCAGGTGAAACCTCAACAGCCTAGAATGGGCTGGTTGTCTCATGGAGAAAGGTTAGAAAGACTAACCATATGTCCTCCAAAGTTTGGAAGGCTTAAGATGAATTGATTGAAACATGTAACATATAAACATGTAACAATGTATGTGAAAAACTTTCAGACATTTCAACAGACACAGCAAGATTCCATTTTAAATTCAAATCTTTATTTGCTTCCCTTTCCACTTTAATAACACTGACTTGAAATGAGGGGTAAAAATCTATTCTTCATGCTGTCTGATTTGCAACATTAGAAGTCTTCCATACAACACTGCCAACATTTTATGCTGAAGCTGCCTGTAAATATTTGTAAGAGTTCCGCTAATCACATTTACGTTAACAATGTGCATCCGCTGCACATCCACCCTGTTATCTTTCACTTGAGAGATCTTGACAGGGTGGATGTGGAGAGGACTTCCCCACCAATCTAGTAGAGGGGATCATTGTTTCAGTATCAGTAATTTTAAGGGCTGCAAGTCTCTGGAACTCTTCTTCAAATGGAAGTGAACACTTGGAATGTACTTAAGGCAGAATTAGATAGATTCTTGATAAGGGAATGTGAAGTGAATGTTACTGCCAGATCAGCCCTGATCTTACTGAATGGCAGGCTTGAGAGACCCAGTGACCTGCCTACTCCTGTTCCTCACTGTATGTTAATATATGTGTTTGTTTGAGCAAGAGTTTACAGCCTGTCTTCAGTCACCCACACTTGCCACTGATTTATGTGCAGTTCCCTCAGCAGGAACCTGCAAATAAAATCCTTGGCATGTCGCTGAGACCTTGTGTGAGGTAAATGCTTCCCACATGGTGGTGGAGTGGAAGGGAAGTGGAATGCTAACCAGAGCGACCACTGCCCATTAAACAGCTGACAATTACTGACGCTAAACAACTCAGAAGCATTCAAATACTAATGTAAACCATAAAGTTATTTAAACAATTAAAATAAGGCATTAATTATTTTAAGAAAATCAGAAATGATACCAAAACACTGAGACAAACAATTTAAAAAAATCTAAATTAACTGGTAGCAGCTTAGCCTGTGGTTCATTGAAATCAGTGCAGAAAGGTCCATCATTGTTAGGGAAATCCACTCCATCGCTCAGCTCCATAAGGGATCTTGTGTAAACAGAGGCAGTAAAACTATTACAGACATCTGGCTGCAGTGTTGGGACCTCCATGGTCATGTGGAAATACTGAAGTTGCAGACAGTTATGTGGGAATAAGTGACAGTTAGGTAGGCAACTGCTGACTACTTTTTAATCAAATCAGAGTCAGTGCTTCATCTGAAGGCAGTGTCTCTGATGATTATTGTTGCAGAACTAACCAAGGCTTTCTTCCCAATCTGTGCTAATTTACCCAGTGTCAGCAAGGATAGTGGGATCATCACAATGAATGTTAGAAGTCCTGAGAGAGGAATTGGAAAGATCAGGGAAAGTTTCCCACTCCTACTTCCCAGTTACTTATCTGAAGAAAGTGAAAATATGTTGCCATTATTTGGGGAAAATATTGGACTTGGAAAATATTGGACAAGTACTAGGAAAATGTTCACATGGACAAATTGCTGGAGAGTGCCAGCCTTATGTTCTAAGGATGTACAAGTAGGGTAATTTTGCTCCATTTGCTCTGTGTACCATAAGTGGTCAGTTGGGGAAAGCAGTTATCATCCTTTGGTAAAAATTTGGGACTAAGAAGTGAAAGATTAACATTTCTGTGTAAGCTTTGCTCACATCATTCACAATATAGCATTTGACTCAGTTAGTTTGACAATTGAACATCACATATTTAAAATGAAGAGTGTTATCTGCTCTTTGTTGTGTTGTGGTGGGAAGCTGTGGATAAATACCAGGGTTTCATTACAGCTGAGCAACAAGAGACTGCCCCTTCCCAACCTATGAGATTAGTTTTCCTGTCACATATTTGTTATTAAAAAAAATCACATTCTCATGACTGTACACTGCCTTGGATTATTACTTAGATAATAAAAGTTCCGACTACAATGGAAGTTGATAGCTTATACTCCTAACTGTAAAAATATAGGTCAAGTATTATCTAGCAAATGTTCCCACAAACCGGAATCTCTGTGGATTACTGATTACATTCAGTTTCAGTGTGGGCAGGTGGGAGAAGCTGCCTACACTTGTACTATTCTTCTCTTATAAAGATATCCTGCACATAATTCGGTTTTCTTTAACCAATCCTAATCAGGAATAATTCTATTAATTTTCCAAGCTTATTTCTTAAGTGTTTAACAAACTGCAGCAGTTCAGAGGAAACCTAGCTAAATGAGAGACCAACTGGGCAGAAGAGGTTGCAGAGTTGTTCCAAAATGCATGATTGATAACCTTATCATATAGATATCTCATTTGGGGCTACAGGTGGGAGAAATTAAACTGGATTGACCAGCAACTGCTTTGATCACCTCTTTCCATTCTTTTGCAGCAATACTCACTAGGATATATATAAAACATAAACACTTAATGAGACATTATGCACTTCAGATTGCTGCTCAAGGTTGGAGCAGGTTATTAAGCAACACGTCAGGATCTCTCCAAGCACTTCACATTTGTCGCCCCAATCAAAAATATACTAGACTTCTGGCAATCTTTTCTTCTGACACTGTGCTATTGATCATAAAATGGACAAGGTCATACTCTAAAATCAAAAGTCTCTGCAAACATCGCTTTCAAAGTCTGTTGAATTGACTATCTAGTCAATATGGTAAAGTTAAGATCCAATAGCACTCCACTTCACAGTTTGCTTTTATTTCAGGTATAGATTCCCTAAAGACTCAAATGCAAAGCAATTTCTGTAATATATAGATTCATGTCACATTCTTGGGAATGCAAGAAGCTGAACAATTGCTTTAACAGCTTCTATGAGTCTACTTTGTTACCAACGGCAACCGTTTCAATTATAAAAGTGTGGCATGATTTGATGTTTGCGATTTTGAATAGAATAAATTCCAGCAGTTTACAGATAAAGATCAGACGGTTAATGAATACTCAAGGGAAATCCTCCCAAAACCCATTTCATACACTGTTTTAATTTATGGCAGCACCCGAAGTCAAAAATGTAATTAAATCCAATTTATATTAAGTGGTCTTTTTTCTATTATTCTACAACTGTCCCATCTTATCATCAGCTGATTCTCTCATCCGTTTCAAGCACTCATGAGCACAGAAGATATGTGAGGTGATATGGAAGCATTCAGAGGTTTTTGTGAAGGTTTTCAAAGAGTGCTGAAGGTGACTGTTTTTGCATTGAATTTGTAGTTAGTGGACAGTTTAGAAACTGGAAGGTCATTGGCTGTAGTTTGTTGATAGCCACGAATATGCAGAGACATGGAATATACTGTATGTAGGCAGCTTTAAAAATGAAGGGTAAACTTGCAGGGGTTGGTGGAATAACTGTTAACTTATAGGATGAGCATCCAGTTAGACGGATTTTGGTGCAACAGCATGAATTCTTATCCCACCATGACAGCTTGGGGATTTAATGCAAATAATTAGGAAAGCTTGTATCCATAATACTAACCACTATGAATAGCAACTTGTGAAAGTGCCTTGAGAAACAGTAATATTCCACTTCCATGAAGGATGGACAATAAGTGTTTGCATAGTCCACATTCAACCATCAAATAACTATTAAAGACAGGTAGACATTTTTGGAGGCTTTTCCCATTTGGTAAGGAATGTCAGTGCTGAAAGTTTTTCAGGTTTACCATGCCTAACTCAGTGTAAAGTCTCCACCACTTGCTCGAGCAAGAAAATAATTACTTGAGATAGATGTAGATCATACCCTAGTCATGATAGCAATGAAATAAAGAGGTATTCTGTATTTAAAAATATCTTAATGTTCTACAAATATTCTTGTTTTCTTACTTTATAAACATGAGTAAAACCTTAAAACCAGCCCTGACCTGACATGTCTTAACTTGTTGGTGAATTTCCATAAGATGCTGTGATATTATTCCCAACTATATTTCAGTCAAAAGCAGAGATTTTCTTTGAAAGGACAGAGAAGAATAGTTGGTAAAACCATATGAAAACTGATGTGAACAAAGATGGGCCAAGAGAATTGGCATGTAAAGATGTGGTTTGGGAAAGTGGGGGTTCCTCTTCATGGGATGTGACAACAATACCAAGTTAGGATGGAGCTGTACCAATGGGAACTCAACTGGGCCAAGTGGTCTTCAGAAAGGGTAAATAGAAGAAAACAACAACTTTTTAGGGGTAGGAATTTCCCTTTCATGGTGGTGCAATATTACCTGATATATGCATCACCCAACACACAGTTCCATTGCTTGGAATGGACTCCCACAATATGTGACTACTTTTTTAACTTTGTATATAAGACTCTGGACAGTGTGGATTCACTTCTTGATCTTATAATAGAGTGAACAAACCAGAGTAGGTAAGCGAAGAAAGGGTCATCTGGGGAATTACGCTTAAGAAGTACGTGACTATGACAAAGGCTTGGAGAAAGGCTGATTTTGATGTAAATAATGGCATAGAATAACATGGAGAAATATTTAAAATGTCTAGCCTAGAGAATGAAAATCTTATATACTAAAACATAAGATCAAATCAAATACCAATGAGCTTCCACTGATAAAGAATAAGCATAGGGAAAAACGATGGTAATAAAACAGAGAACACTAACTACACGGGCAGCAGGAGTGGACGTGGAAAGAGAGAGTGTGAAGAAATTACTAGAGAACTACTAGAGAAATTACTATAAGAACTAGCAGATTGAATGGTTGAGGAGAATCATATTGATGCTGAATTAACATGAGCAGGGAAGGGAATGGGTGGTTATGCTGAAAGACAAGGAAAGACTGGTAAAGGCTTGAGCTGAGCATAAATGTTGGGTTGAATTGGTTGGGCTTCTGTCATGCTTCTGTGTATATATTCTGTGCGGTTTGATGTAATTCTGTATATAATTTTAGGCTGGCTCTAACACACATCCCAGAACCAAAAGGGAACTGTTTTGTTTAACCATATCACCAGTCACCAGATAATCCTTGGCTTGGAAATATGAAATAACTGAATGAAGCTCTGAGAAATTCTTATTATTGAACCATCCCAGCTGTATTAACGTGCAGTATTCCAAAAGTGCAGAGAAGATTGCACTGCCTAGACCATATTGGGTTATTGACAAATGTTGTTATGAGTTGGTTTAAATTATGAAATGATTGAATGTAATGAAGTCATTTGAGGAACTTGACAATTAACCTGTTGGAAGCATCAGTGTTTCATTGCTCTAAATGAATGCCACTGAAACACTTGCTCACAGCATCTTGTTGCTCTCTCCAGATTTTAATGAAAAACTGATCTCACTGATTCACTGAAAAGGACTTAGTTTTGTTTTGTGCAGAGCATTATATTGGGCAGAAGACAATCAGAAAGCTGCTGCCCTAATGTATCAATGATAATATGATTACATTATAAGCAATGGGAATAGTACTGCGATGTATTTCAGTGTGACAAAATGCATCTCCTCAAACCATCAACCACAACAGGCGACAGTGCTTGGCATCCATCCATCTCTGGAGAATTAAACAATAACAGTAGAATATAAATTAAAACATTTAAAAAATAGACAAAAATATGTCTAGTACAATGAGGGGTATAATTTTGCAGAATTATCACATATAAAAAGTATATGTTGAATGTGTCATGGCAATAATACCCTTGCCTTCAAAACCTTTCAACCTAGATTTTGAAATTTTTAATTGACAGCTGGCGTTAATTGATTTTGCTTGTATGAGAGAGAGAGAGAGAGAGAGAGAGAAAGAGAGAGAGAGTAGAAACAGTTATGACTGAGAAAGGCCCTTCAACTTACCCTAATGCATCTATTTAAATAAATTATTAAAATCTCTCTACTGCAGCACTTAATTGCTTATTAAATGATCCCATTCTTTGTTGTTGTCCCGACTACTCTGTGTGGAAGTTTATTTCATGTATTGATCACGCTTTGTGTGAAGTAGGATTTCCTGATAGATTTATCTTTTGAGAGTTTAAATCTGTTCACTGGATCTACTCTCACATTTCAATTTAAAGTATTTTCACAATTCCCTTTATTAATACTATGTTGGCAAAATTGGATTTCCCTCATTTGTGATATACTACGTAAGTGCTATACATAGCACTAATGCCATGTTGGGAGTTACAAAACAAAATAAGGAAATTGGGGCATCCTTGCTTGAAGAAATTATTATTGTTGTTTACTCCCTTTAAGAAGCAGTAAAGGCTAACCTGCACATTTCACAGGTGTCACTGGTTAAAAAGGAAGGCGGTAGCAAAGGCATTGACCAATTGAAAGTGAAACACTGGTGTTAAGGTGATTTCTCCATGGAAAGTGTGTGTCTCTGTCTCTCTGTGTGATGGTGAGATGGGCAGTCATGAAAAATGGTAGTGGGAGTGGGAGTGGGAGTGGGAGTGGGAGTGGGAGAGGGGAATAAGGAGTGACCTGATTGTCTCCCATGACTTGGGGTAGTCCTGAGCCCCAATGATCAACATCAGTTTACAGATTGAGACCAATGAACTGTACTTATCTGTTAATAGAAGTTCAACCTGCACTAAGGACTATTAGCAACTAAGTTGGGTGAGTGGTATACTCTTAAAATCATGCAAAATTCACCACTTGCAGCATTCTCCTCATTGAAGAAAGTTGATTATGAATATCATGCCACAATCTCTTGATCCAATTTGCATCAATGAGTAATTAGTGGATGCCACACCTATTGATGATATCATTACCTGCATGAAATCCATTGGGGAATTAACAACACCAGGATGATTGGTGACAGGAGGGCCCAGGCCAATTACATAACAGACAGGACTTCAACACAATGTAAATACTTCCAAATATGCACAAAATTAGATTTTGTGCATTAGTGATCTCTATAAAAGAGTATATGTTTTTTTTAATTGATAATTTAATTTCTAGTCTCATTACTCAAGAAAATTAGCATCCAGAATCCTTATTTCCTAGCTGTAGAGACAAAAGCAACTCCCAGCTGCACCCCTCTCAGCACTTTTACTCAATCTAGCTTATGAAGAATAATTTGTTTCTATCACCAACTGATGCCTCATCCGTTCACCAGATTTACTTGATTCTGGACATCTTTCAGTTTAATTAGTAGCCACCCCCACTGAACTATTATTAAAATCCTCTTGGAAGTCTCAATGTAAAGTGTCGGGGGCTTCCCACATTTCGCCAGTGATGACTCTCCCTCAAGATAGTGGAGGATATTGGCTGGGCAGGATCCCTCCTTCTGAATTCATATCGTATTATGCAGAAGCAATCTTTAATTTAGTCCTTCACTTTACATGGAATGGAAATAAAATACATTAGCTTTTTACTATCATTAAACATTGGAGACAGGTTAGTACATTGCCAATTTCCCAGGTTCCATTCAGTATCCCTCATGTGTGCCTCACAAATGTCCTCCCTAGTTTCTTCAGTAAATTGGGATAATTGTGATTGGTGCCCAATGATTTATTAATTTTCAGCTCTCCTAACCCTTTTAGAATTTCAGTTTCACTAATCTTGAAGATATCAAGGTGATATCTTAGGTACCTGGAAAAAAATCAGTAACAGTGAGTCAGCAGCCCAATTTACAATCCAACTTGTCTTTGAGTGTCCAGTGATGGTCACCTCTGTGTGACCTACAAGTTACACAATGCTGCTCTTTCTACCATTGAACTATTTCTTTTGGGATGAAAAACACAATGATGCTGGAGGAACTCAGCAGACCAGGCAGCACCCATAGGGAAAATCAGACGATCAACGTTTTGGGTCAAGACCCGACTCCTGAATATGGGTTCTGACCTGAAACATTGACTGCCTGCTTTTCTCCAGGAATGCTGTCTGGCCTGCTGAGTTCCTCCAGCATCATAGTGTTTTTCATCTGGATTCCAGCATCTGCAGTCCTATATTTCTCTATTTCTTTTGTGACTTTGCTTCCTTCTTCACTGTTGTGCAATGCTTGGTTGTATGAAGCCACATGGCTTCCACCTTAGCTATTGTATTTTTCCCTTTGTCAGTTTTATGTATTATTTCTAATCTTCAGGTTCCCCCTGCATGTTTTTCCCTTAAATCCACATTGACTGGTACTGGACCCTCAGCCATTCATAATCTATGACAACGACTATGCAAAAAGACAAAGGGTAAACTCATCCAAGTTTGCTGGGTATAAAAAGCTTGTGGGAAAGTGACTTTTGATGAGGTTACACATGCCTAGAAATTCATCCTCAATCAATAGCACTACATGCACCAGATAATAATGAAAGGGTGTTTTACTCTGCCTCAGAAATCCAGTCCATTGACAGCAAAAGGACAAATTTCAGAAGCAAAGTAGAAGGCATACTTGCTGTTAGATAATGAATAATTTTGTGTTACTTTGGGGAAAATATTTCTTGGCAAAAGGGGATATGGGGAGTTAAATAAGTAGGCAAGTGTTGTACAATGCAGGGATGTGTGAAATTGTGAATTTTGGGAAGAAGAATAGAAAACACAATGTTTTGCAGCAGAGAGGAACTGGTAAATATTGGTGCACAGAGGAAACTTGGTTTTCTAGTTCCTCAGACTCAAATAAATATACATATAAAACAAACAGTTCCAAAAGTAAATGGTGTGTTGATCTTTATTGAAAGGGGATCAGATTACACAAATGTAGGCAAGTCTCTCTAAGATTATACAGGCCTCAGTGAGACCTTAATAAAAACAGAAAATGCTGGAAACATTCAGCATAGTCAGCCAGGACCAGTTTCAAGTCTGGGACCGTCTGTCAGCGTTCTGGAGTAGTGGGTGCAGTTTTGTCCTTTGTACATGAAAGAAGGGTGCACCAGCCTGGAGTCAGTGCAGTGTAGATTCATTGGATTGACTCCTGTGACAAGGGGGTTGTTCTTTCAGGAGAGAATTGAGGACTCACTGCAAATGGGAGAAGCAAACAAGACTTGGAGAAGGATGTTCTGGGGAGATGTGACGAGGCTGCTTCCTCAGGCTGGAAAGCGTAGAACCAGAGGCCATTGTCTCAGGTTGAGGAAGTTGGCCATTTATGACTGAGGTGAGGAGGGATTTGGTTACATACCCAGTCATTGAACTTGGTCAAAGCTGAAAGTGATAAATTGTAGAACATGAAGGGAATCAGGAGACATGGAGAGTGGGCATGAAAGTGGATAAGACACAGGATCAGTCTTACTGAATGTTGCTCCTCTGTCTTACTCTTGCTCCTATTCCTTAATGTTCTTTAACTCTATTCACTCTATTTCCTCTCCACAGTTGCTCCTTTACTTTAACTTCTCATATTTTTCTTCTTTTAAAAGTCTTTTTGTCTGCTCTGCACTTCAAGTAAATGTCCAGAGTCTTTAAACCATTTTGTCCACTTTTTAATTGATCTCTGAAACTGTGTGCTGTTGCCAAAGAATAGGGTACTGCCATACTGATAGGATGTGACTTTTTGGGAACATTTGGTATGAACCATCTGCTCACAGTGTCAGAAGTGCTGGAATTAACAAACATGTGGAGAGAGAGTGCTGGCAGGTCCATCAAAGCAGTAGCTTTCATTAATAGTGGGGAGGTGTCACCACAAAATCCTCCAGATTCACTGGAAGTATGAGCAAACCACTATCAGTGTCATCTCACAGTCCAACACCCCCTAATTACACTCATCAGCTACTCTGGGCAGCTACTTCATTTGCATGCCTGATGTCAGACTCACTAAACAGACAGTCTATTCTAAATTCTGTCACAGGAAGACATTACCAGGTGAACAAAAGAAAAGATTCAAGGAGGTGCTAAAAGCCTCCTTGAAGAAATGCAACATCCCCGCTGACTCCTGCAGATCCATTGGGATGGCATTGAGAACCTCACATCCATGCATTGGAAGGACACAGAAACCTTGCACCTACGGCAGAAGGAGCACACCACCTCACAGATTTCCCACCCACTCACCCCAACAGGTACTTCCTGACCCATATGTGGGAGTGTGCAGTTCCCTCAGTGTCATTGAGTTATAAAGAAATACAGCACAGAAACAGCCCCTTCGGCCCAACTCGTCCCTGCCAACCAACAAGCCCACCTAAGCTAGTCCCATTTGCTTGTGTTTGGCCCAGATCCCTCTAAACCTTTCTTATCCACATACTTATCCAATTGTCTCTTAAATGTCATTATCGTACCTGCCTCAACCAGTTCTCTGACAGCTTGTTCCATACACATTCCACCCTCTGCATGAAGAAGTTGACCCTCGGGTCCTTTTTAAGTCATTCCCCTCTCATCTATGCCCTCTAGTTTTTGGTTCCCTTTTCCCTGGTAAAAAAGACTGTGTGCATTCACCCTATCTATGCCTTTCATGATTTTATGCACCTCTATAAGGTCACCCCTCAATCTCCTACACTCCAAGGAATAAAGTCCTAGCCTGCCCAACTTCTCCCTAAAACTCAGGCCCGTGAGTCCAGGCCACGTTCTTGTAAATCTTCTTTGCACTCTTTCCAGCTTAATTACATCTTTCCTATAACAGGGTGAC
>JARFYF010000074.1:69223910-69242879 GCA_030265395.1 Rhina ancylostomus | reverse complement strand
TTAGTTAGTTTTTGGGAGTTAATGTTTGGGGTTTAACATTTTTACTTCTAACATTCTAACATTTTTACTTTTATTTTACTTATTATAAGTAATTATTAATAAAGTAGTTTTTAACACTTGTACATGTCTCGTGTTTCTTTTGTTGCTGGTACGTAACACCTTTGACATCTTTCATCTTTTTACTCCCATTACCTTAAATTTTCCCAAAAATGACATGGGATGACAGCTAACCAGTTTCTCTTTTTGAGCAAAGGTACTTACATTGGATACTACCCAGACTGGTATGCTTTGTGTATCTGAACAGCAGTGAAAGTTTGGACCCAAAGCCTCAAATATTTTTCTGTCAATGTCCAGGGTTTGTGCTATCAGGTTCTGTGACAAATAACAACTAGGAGATTTTTTTTCTTCAGAAGCAATTGCTTTTTTTTTACAGTAGCTTCTAATTTCTGTTTCATATCCTCCTGTAGGATGTTTACATTTTGAGTACTCCCATCAAAGCTTCTGTTCATGAAGCATTTGGGAACCATTGTAAATTTGTGAACTGCAACTCTTTGAAACTGTCCTAGGAATTATTTTCATCAAAACTATCTGAAACATAATATCCTGTAATGCCTATCAGAACTGATATTTGCCTTGTGAAAGACCTTGCTTTTAAAGCACTGGGCCTTTGCAGATTAATTTCAATGATTATTCTTAAGCAATTTTTGCTACTTTATCACATTTCTCTCTTGCATCAGACAAAACGTGCATCTAACTACTTAGAAATTCTGATGTCTTGGTGAATAACAAGAACAAAATGGATTTGTGAGACGTTTGGTCCGATGATAGCCTTGCAGTTTCTTTAAATATCAAAATGTGATCATGCATCATTTTGGAATTTTTTTTAAATTCTAGCTTTGAGAACTTATTTGTCAATGTAATTCTGATGTTTTTAGAATAGGCTTAAGGCTTTATATGTATTGTATACTGCTAAAAACTTAAAATTCATAAGGAATACTTTCTGCTCATTATGCCAGTTCAATAAAAATATTTTGTTGCCATTCACGTTTAAATTACATAATAGTGCACCAGATATTTCTCTGTGAGCTCAGATAAACAATGTCTTCACCTGTATTTTTGAAATGCATATCAATTCTTTGGTGCTTCAGTAGTAGACTTTCAGTATGCATCAGTAGTCTTGTGTGCAGATTGTCAATTATTCAACTGTGCCTAAATTCTGGTCAGTCATCAAAAATAAAAAAAACAGATATTGGAAATCTGAAATAAAAATGGTAGAAGTACTCAGCAGGTCAGGCAGTATTCGTGGAAGGAGAAAGTTAACATTTTAGGTCACAATCACTTTGTTAGAAATGGAAAAGTGAGGGAAACAAAATTGGTTTTAAATTGCAGAGCAGGTTGAAGAGTGATGGATAGGATAAAGGAAATATCTCTGATTGGGTGAGACTCGGAATGCCATGGGGTAAGTTGTAAACAAACTCACCCCTTCAGTGGTTTAATGGAGATGGATTGAGCAAAGGAACACAGAAGTTATGAAATAAAGGCCATCAGTGATTGAGAACACAAACAAAGGAATGTAAAAGTTACAAACTGTAGGACATGCCCTTGGCCCATAATGGATCATTGAGCTAAAATCCAGTCAGAAATTTGATTTGCTGTTTCAAGTGTTATCCTAGTAGTAGAATATTTAATCCAAATTCAAAGTGATACATGTAATTAACTTATGTAGCTATAATCCGTCTACAAACTAATGACAGCCCCACCTCTTCATGGCACACTGCTGTTGCTTGCAGTCAACTAAGAAGTGGCAAACTGGAAGTTGATCCAAGGAACATAATGTCAAATTATAAGCTTGCTACGAAACCTGAACCAGCCTCAACTGCTTGAGGACAAGCCAGGATGATGTGGCCACTTGCGCCACAATTAAAATGAGAGGTGCACTCAGATCCATTTTGAAAACCGTTACAGTTGAAAAGATGGTGGGTAGAGCTTTTCTGACTGTCACAGCTTTGAGGCGAGTTTTCAAGTGTATTCAACATGCTTCCAGAGGCTCATTTGTCATGCAGAGTAATAACTGATGTCCAAGATGTGTTTGAGCTAGCAAGGGAGAGCCCCCCAAACCATGTAAGTATATGTGAAGAGTCCAAGGCGATGACAATGGATAGGGGATCAGGCTAGCACAATCCAGCCCTGATCTACATTCAGCAACAAAGTAGCTGACTTGTTGCTGACCTTTATTTAAAAAAAAAGCTGCCCACAAAGGTCTTGTGTCTTGGACTTCCTCTTTTCAACAACAATGATTTAGTATCAATTCAAAGTTTGTTCATGATATCCAGCAATAGTAATGTCATCAAGTTGGCTGAAGAGCCAATCACACTGAAGAGTTCTTGCATAGCAAACCAGGCATGAAAAAGCATTTTAGTAATAAACATTTTTAGGGTTCAGAGTGTGAAAGTTATATTTGATTATTTTTAAGTGTGAAAAATGCATTATGTTCTGAAATACCCAAGGCAATGAATAACAAGCCATGGGCAAATGGCTTTTGATCATGGTTATGACTAATGACATTTTTAATATACTAAACAATAACACCAGTTCTGTTTCTCCCTCATGGAATTGTTCTCGGAGGGAGGAGCAGACTACATCAGATCTTTTAGGGCTATTTATTTTTTTGAGCAGAAATTGTGCCTTAGGAAACCAAAAATTCGCGCAACAGTACATAACACTTCAGGATGCTTTGCGGTGAGATGTTTGTGACTACTTAAAACTTTTATCAAGTTACTCACTTCCCTTGATTACAGTGAAGAGAGCTGCCTCATAGCCTGTGGAAGAATACCAAATCATTGATAATAAGTTCAGGATTTCTGTGTTTAAATTGCACATGCATGGGGATTGCAGTTGCAATTCTGATTCTCATTTTCTCTAGTCCAAGAAGCTTATTTCACACATTGAGCTAAATTGCAGTACAAAACTTGACTTACTGTTTCAAATACAATTTTTAAGTTTAATCCAGAGTTATCTTGGTATTAGAAAAAATTTAAAATGATACAAATGTATACCTGCAATCCATCTGTAGATTATTTAATATTTTATACTGTTGGTCAGTGATGAAGTGTACTTCTATCATCTTAGGCTGTCAGACTGTAAAACTGCTTTTGTTTTCCTAGGTGTTGAGGCCTCCCCACAAGACAGGTTCTTAGTGATGGCAGCTGAGATGAACCAAAAAGCAGGAGCAGCAGTCCCTCCTGATCTGAGTCAGTTCTGGAAGGAAGTAGCTAGAGACCAAGTGATGGAGCACAGGTGGTGAAGAATTTTTTTGCCTGAATAATGCACTTTTACTTGTTTTAGCACTTGTGCGTGACTTTAATGAAATGGAAGTGGGTATATTTTTTGTGTGCAAGAAAAAATCCTATGGTAGTATTCTAAATGGTGAATTTGCAGTGAATAACAAATGTGCAGCAGGTTCTGATTCATTACTGAAATTTGAACATTTGAATTACTTCATGGGTATTGCCATAAGGAAATGCTTACCATTTGTGTATGTTGCTGATGTTTAGTGCTATGAGTTTACTGGATTTGCAACTGTAATATGTTTGAATAGCACTGATGCCATTTGACACTGGTAATTCATGTTCTAAGGATCCTATCAATGAAGTGCTTCTTGGTCCTGACACATCATTCAACTTTGACCCAAGTTATTCTTTAAGGATTTATTTTTTAATATTCTTATCAATTCTCAAATTGTTCATTGTGCTTTCCCATTAATAAATCTTATTGGCCAATGTTAGTAATCCATCTCCTGAGCTCATCACCATGTTACTCTTCCAGCAATTTGCAGCACAGTGGTGAGGTAAAAATCCAATTCCTACACTGTCATGCAGTATGCACTGGACATTTGTTGGCTGGGATTTGAAGTTTTAGAAAAAAATTGTGCTTTGCTTTATAAAGTTTGCATCTGTACTGTTTATTTGAAATTTGAGATGTCTTAATTATATATGGTATTACAAAGGACTTTGATTGTAATCAGTGAGTCCTTTAAAATCCCAAATACAAAATCCTTCCAGCAAATTGTTTGAATGGGTGGTTTCATGTGACTGCATCAATAATATGATGTTCAGAGGTTTACTTTACCCATTGAATTTATTTAAGAATTTCATCAAATGAAATAAATGAATGAGGAGCAGTGAAGTATGATCCAGCTACCCATGTGTGGTCATGCTCATTCGTGACTATCCACTTGAGTGAACAAGCTGACTGCGGGCTTTTTGCCTACTTTGGTTGCCAAGTCATTCAGGGATTGATTATTTCTTTTGAAATAGAACATTTGGTCCAATGGTTAATCAAAAGTAGCAATGATTTTAAAAAAATGCCTTTTATTTCATGTGAACAGTGGATTTCCAGCAGATTGTTTAAATGCATCAGAGGATGCACAGGAAGGTTGGCTGCTTTCTGGATGCTCATCAGTTCAGAACTGTTTCTGTGTTATGAATGGTACACCAACTTAGTCAGGCACATCCCTAACATGAAGCTCAGGTTCTTCTTTGTCTGGTCCTATGTATGTTTCTGTTGCAATATTTGCAATGGCTAATCTCCATTGGGTAGCAGAAGCACATAGTTTATAGTGAGGTGCAATGCAATTCTGAATGTGAGTAGTCCCTTCCAGTGAGAGGAACTGATAACTCATTTTTCTTGTGTGACTAAACTGAGAATGCAGAAGTGTACAAATGCAAGCCACTCTGACTGGATGTAAACTATATTTTTTGTTTGATCTCTGTAAAGGATATTGGGCAAAGGAATTATTTGAAAATGGAAATATAAAAAGGTCTAAATTTTTCTGTTTCCCTAGCCAACCAGTTTTGCTGATCCTGTATTAAATGACAAATGATTTTGGATCTTGAATGGAGTATATCCAAATAGGTATTGAGTCATGACTACCACTTTATTATATTGTATTGACCATCTTACTATGCCCTAGTTCTCAACATTACTTGTATAGTTAAAAAAAAATCCCCTTGGTCCTGTGGCAGAGCCCAAAATCTTGAGGCAACACTTTTATTTTGCTGTCTGGTGATGTATCTCTGATAGGCATGGTTTATCATGTAGTCAACAGATGTGGTATATCGCCAAGATGATGCATTCTGTATTCTCAAAACAAATTGTGACATTGCTATTAATATAGTGGGATATCCAAAGGAATGTCACACCAATCATTTTTAATTGCAAGATACCCTCTGGTCTCAGTGCTTATCCAGCTAACAATGAACCTGCAGAGAAAACTGGCGAATGGGTTACTTTTGTAGTCAGTTACATTAACAGGCTTGAAAGGGCAATATATTAACATAGTGGTAAAGCCAGAAATGGATATTGATCTGAGATCCTGACTGGTTTGGCAACTGTATATTTGGAATTCCATTAATTAAATGTTTTAAAATTTAAATTTTAAAATTTAATTAAGTGTTAACTGTAGTTGCTAAGCTATCATGAACTGAATGCCTTTGGACCATTTATGATGCCCTCAACTCTGAGGTTCCTTAGTGTCTATTACTCTAGTAAGTTCAGCCTGCTCTTAATTTAAATTATTTAGTACCTCTGATTTTAGACACTAGAATCACTTGTTATTTATGTCACAATTCAGATTTTTGATTAACTTCACCTTTTAGAACAAAAGGCCACTTTAAATTATCATGGGAGGATGAGTACTTGAGACTGTGTTGAAGTGAATGGCATATTAAATAAGTAATATGCTTGAATGAAAAACTATATTAAGTGCAATTAAAAATGAAGGTGTAATAGCTAAATAGTGATGAATTTCAGTAGTGTTGGGATGGCACAATCTGTTGGATTGAAACAGTTTGGATTATTCATGTTTTAAAATAATCATTGCATCAGAATTTACTCCTATTATTTCAATAAAAAATGAAGCAATGGTGTCCACTTATACATAGATTTTCACAGAATAGCACAGTGTAAAAGGGAAATGTTGAGCCCACCAAATTTTTGGCTCTTTTGAAGACTTGACAATCTAGGACATATTGTTCCATACTTTTAAGATATTTATCCTGTTTCGTCCCTCAGCAAACCCCACAAAAGGCTGCCATTGAATTTTATCAGGTGATGTGTTCAAAGTCCTAGTCATGCATCATGTGTTTAATCATGAAGATCTGAAAATTATAGTGCAAATTGCGGCACACCTCCAAAATGCTGCAGAATTGGTGTCTTACTATTCGCCTCCTTATTTAAATGTAAATAGTCCAAAGTTCCTGTGCTATAAAGATACTAACTAAGCATTCCCCATTGTCAAGACTTGCCCATTTTAGGTTGACAGTTTTTAATGTGATAGTTGTTAATTACAAACACTCTAACCCTATAACAATAATGATTGAAAGTACAGTGGCTCATTCTTTCATATTTTAATTGTTTGCTAACTTAAAATATGATCTGTACTTTTTTTTTCCTTTCAATCCATTCTTCTGTCTCCTCATCTAGTTCTCATCCTGATTTGACATTGAATTTAGTATTCTTGCTTCCACTTCTTGATGCAGGGAGACAGTGGCTTGTAAATAATCCAACAATTTGATTGAGGAGATGCGTGCCTGCATTGTTGATTCAATGTCATTGAACTCTTTGCAGCAACTTGCTGATGTCCACTAGCTCTTTAATTTCTGTTGATTTCTAGCCTGTTTTTATTATATCCTGAAATATGTTGTGGCTTAGTGCATTGATGTTCTCCACTGGTCCAACTACACTTGAATTGTAGAAGTAATTGTGCAATTCTTTTCAATGAAGTTTGGAATATTATTTAGCTGTGTGGGATTTAATATTTCCTAATGCAATTTTGTAAAACTGGTTTATTCAGTACTCTTGTTCTAATGACCTGAACATTTTAAAACTTGTAGGTACTGAACAACTGAGATAGGTTCTGAACAATGATGTAATTTTTCATTGGATCAATATTTTATGTACAGAGTGTTCAATTAGCAGGTACATTTTATTTTTATTTAAGAAACACTGAAAGGTCTACATTCATGTTAGGAGCAAGGAATAGAAATATCAAAGCCATGATATATTACATAGAGAAGACTAGATGTATTAATGGCTTAAGTAGCTTGAAGGATGGCTTCAAAACCAGAGGAATATGATTATTTTAATGTTATCAAAAACTTTTTGAGGGATAAAAATAAGCAGTATTTGAATTTAAGCAATGTATTATGCACATCTATCCATAGCAATTTGTTTTTGATATTACTGTTAGATTTCTGGTTTGTTCTGACCATGTTATAATACATGTACTCTATTCTTCCTTCATTTCTTGCTGTCCTTGCACTTCATCTGAAATTCTACATGTTCATGAAAGGAAAAAAAGTCTTATTTTACAATCTCAATCCACCCTATAGCAACTTGTAGCCAGTAGATTACTTTTGAGGTGTGGTCACTGACATGATAATGGAATTTTAGCAGTCAGTTTGAACACCACAAGTTCTAACAAAAAGCAGTAAAAAAATTACCAGATTTTCTGCGGTGTTATTTGAGACTAAAATGGTGTGTAATTTCTATCAACCAGCTCTAACATGTTCTACTTTTTTAATATGGAGATTGAAAGTCAGCTGAGGGGAATAATCTAGTAGAGAAAGAGGATGTCATTCTGCAGAATTTTGAATTATTTAGCCATATCAAATAATTGTCATAGAATCACACAGTGCCTATTTATACTTACCCATTTTCCAACACAATGGCCTTCCATGTCTTGGAGATTGAAGTGCTCGTTTAGATACTAAAATGTTGATAGTCTCTGCCACCACCTTCCCCTCAGGCAGTGTATTCTGGATTTCAACACCCAGTGGGTGAAAAATTTTCCTTCTCGGATCCCCTCTAACCTTCCTACCCCTTAAACCTGTACTCTAATTTTGTACATCTCTGCTATGGCGAGAATTTTGTTGCTTTCTGTCCTGTCTATGCCTTTCATAATTTTTCATTCCTCAGTCAGGCTCTCCTTAACCCACTGCTTCACCCTCCTCTCCCTGGAAAACAAACCCAGTTTATCCTGTCACTCCTCTAAACTGAAACACAGCACAGTGATATCCTTTCTGTAATGTGGCAGCCAGAAATGAACACAGTACTCTAGCTATGACCTAACCAGTAGTTTGTATAGTGTATCATAACCTCCGTGCTTTCATGTTTTGTGCCCTAGCTAATGAAGGTGAGTATCCTGCAAGCTGCCTTCACCACCTTGCTGTTACCCTTGGGATTCCATGGACTTGTGAATCAAGATCTCTCTGTTCCTCAGTTCTCCGTAGGTCCCAACTATTCATTTTGTCTAGCCTTCATTGGTCCTCCCAAAAGGCATCACCTCTTTCCCTTATCCAACCCTTGAAATACAGAGTTCCTTGGAGTTGTTGTTCTTCAACCTTACTGGAACACGTTGCTCCTGAACTACCACCATTTCACTTTTGTAGGACTCCCACCTGTCAGGTGTCAACTCAGCTGTAGGCAGCTGTTCTTGGTCTACTTTTGCCAGTTCCAGTCTTCTGCTAGTGAAATTGACCTTCCTCCAATTTGGGATCTTAACTTCCAGTCTATCCTTGCCCTTTCAATGAACTTGGAATTATAGTCTCTATCTTCAAAATGCTCTTCCATTGACACTCGAGCGACATACCTAGCAAAGTTCCATAACATCAGGTCCAGTACTGACTTATAAAATGTTTTGCTTAATTTGAAATAAGCAATGTTACATTTCTCTAAATTGCAAGGTGTATCCAGTAGATTACTTGTGAGGTATGTAATTGCTAATAATATTTTGCACAATAACTTAATTTTGAAGCTATTTTCAATTATTGTACTCTGCAGATTAAGATGCCATGTTATTGAAAGCTCTAAGGCTGCTACTATTGCCAAAGAGAATCTCATTCCAGCCAAGATGACTTGCATTCAAAGGTAGGTAAGCAAATACTTCAACCTATTATTTATATAGCACTGCCTATGCAGAATGAAATGTTAATCTAATTCTGATCTAATTTAGATTTTGAAACCTAATCTTTGGTAACATATAATTAGTACCCATAATTTACCATGCCTCTATGCACCTTATTGACAAGCAAGTTACAGTAGTCTGGCAATCATGGTACTCTGAATAACCTTAAAATCCATTACATCTGATACGTAGGCCAGTACCAGATGAAATTATTGTGAAAAATGTTGGATTCTTGTAAGAAGGCTCTGCTTCAGGAATAACTTTCTGTTCTTTCTTGTCTTCTTTGTAACTCCATGCCATAATAAGATGATTCTTGTTGGTGCAAAGGCAAATAAGGTGAAGTTCTGTGTATGGTCAGGCCCAAACCCAGAACCATAAATTTGTTTTCAAAGTAACTGCATTTGTGTGGTAGAGTGATATAGTTCATTATATGAACTATAATGTTTGAAACAATGGGTTGGAGCACACTACTACTTTGATCATGCCTACTTTCATCTCATGCCACAAAAGGGAGTGCTCTGTGAGTTGTGACCAGCTTTCGGAAGGCTGATCCCAAGGCCCTGCCTGCGGCCTGTCCCATTCCAGATATAAAATTTTTGAAAGAATTTAAATATTTTAATGCATTTGAGAGGGATGATTTTAAAAACCACCTACACATCCAGGGCCAATTTAGAGTGGCCAGTTAACCTACCAGCCCCACTTTCCCACTTTCCCACCTCCCCCCACCCCCACATGTTTTTTGGGATGTGGGAAGAAACTGAGGACGTGGAAGAAATCCATGTGGTTGTAGGGAGAACATGCAAATTCAATTCTTTTGGTTTGCTTGTATGCAATCAACTTGTTTCCCATGGGATGTAAAAGAAACTGTATGTCTATGCTAGAGGAACTTGGCTTTTGAGGGTTTTTTAATGATCTGCAGATCTGCCTGTGACTAGAATTCAATTTGGTCTATTTTATCACAAGAAAAGAGCAGTCTCAAATGTCAAGGACTTGAATAATTGGAGAAGAAAAACAAATTCCTGAAACAAATAAGGTGTGCCTCATTGTGAAGTTCAAATATTTATCCCACAGAAAATCAGTTTCTGATGAGCTGATTTTTATGATGTGCAACAGTTCATTGTTTGACTTAAACCATCGAAATTAACTTTTTTTTTGATTCAAAGATAATTCGTGTCTCTGCCTTCTTGAATATTTTTTGCATTTAAGTTGCTGCTGTTTATAGTGAATGAGTAAAGTAACTTTCAAAAATAATAGCGGAATATGCTGGATGCAGCAACTCAATCTGCATCCACGAGGTCGACAGAAGTTTTCTTTCTGCTCAACAGAATTGGGAGGTACACATAAAACATGGCTTGCCTCTTCTCACAGATGCTGATTGACCCAAGTGATTTCCAGATTACCAGCATCTGGATTTTTTTCTGTTCAATTATAACACTGTACTTGATTTAGTTTGCTCAACGCCACAGGCCAAGGAGTTGTTGTAATGTCCTTCACTGTTAAAAGAATAGGTAGTGTGTTTGTAGAATTGTTTCAAGATTTGGAGATCTCCAATCTACATTATCAGATCCTTTGGTTTTAAGCACAGGAGTCATGTGGTTTTATAGTTTAAAGATACCTTTTGTTTCTACTTATTATCTTCTTAAAGGATATATCCTATACTCTGTGCATATTTGGTTCTGGGATTGAACTAAAACCAAATCTCTTCTGCCACATTTGAATAGAGAATATGAATTAATATATAATAGACTGTTCGTCATTGCACTATGATTGAAGTATATTAACTCAACTGGCATTCCCTTGGAAATTAAAATTATAAATCACAAACTGATTTCTTATGATATCATTGTCAACATTGTACCCTTTTATAATTCATTGGTTGTCATACTCAGTCCAAAACTAATTCCACTGAGTATACAGCACTGGGCAAAGCAATTTAAATATTGAAAAACATATTTTAAATGATTTGTTAATTGATGGGGACCTTGGTATTTTTTTCAGTTCCTGGAGAATTACCATCATTACATTTGCAACTATGGAGTGAGAAAAGTGATACAGGGTTTGTTTATCATAATTGTGTTACAATATAAGCAGTGCTTACAAGTAAGTGAATTGTGCAAATAGATTCATGGAGTACATATCCAAATATACTGAAACTTCATTTACAGAGATTATGGATTTCTTTACAGAAAATGCACAGCTTGGGGCAGAATGCATAGGTATTGTGCAGTCTAAGAATCTTAATTTTGCACAGAAGTTGCATTGTCCTGATGATTTAATAAAGTGTAACAGCAGAGATGAGATTTGTTTTTATTAAATAGCATGATTTTGGCTCTAAGTATCTAAAATGAAAATGGTGCAGTTCCCTTTTTAGTGTGCCTTACAGGGATGCCTGTAAAGGAGACAGGAACTGTTTTATTGTTCACCCAGACAATTTCTGTTTTCCCTTCCTGGTTTTAGAACTTAAACTCATTTCATGGGACCAAAATTAAAGAAACTATTTTCAAGCCAAGACCAAGTAAAGCTTATATATTTTGTCAGAAGGCTTTATTTTCAACTTAACTGGCATCGGTTCATTTCACAAGAAAAATTGGACCAGATTGTCCCATGGCTTCCCATTGTAGAACAATCTTAGGCAATGTAGTCTTACGAAGAACTAAATTGGGACATCTGCAAGGTCAGTAAATTACTTGCCTGGTATCTCCCAACATCATCTGCCTCTCCATTCGACCCTGAGAGTTTTGGTGCCTTCTCCCTTGAGCCTGCAGTTTGCTTGCTTCCTTCAAATTTCCTGCTACCCCTCTCAAACCAAATACAATTCTCATTCTCCTTTTCATTTTAAATCCCCGTCCCCCGCCACCATTATTGGGCTTTGTTGCACGGCCTCCCCATACATAGATCTGGCCACTGATTTCTTGAGCCAGTTGTGTGGTACATTTCAACTCCAAAGCTGTGCATCAGCTAGTCCACTGTGTTCAAAGCGGTTGTTGCCACTGTACTATTGTACCATCTCACTACACCTTAATGGTTGTATGAGAATTTCTTGACAGAAATCTTCCCAAGGCACCAACCAAGAACATCATCAAACAAAAATGTGACGCTGTGGCACAAAGATGTATACTTTGTCCTATCCATCCCTCCCTCCCAACCCCGCCCACCCTCCGCAACTTGATACTAACTTATTTTTTCTTCCCAGTTCTGACAAAGGGTCTTTCACTCTGTTAAACTTTAAACTCTATTTCTCTTTTATCAGATGCTGCCTGACCTCCTGAATCTTCCCAGCATTTTCTGCATATTCTGGAAATTTGAAAAAAAAAATTTTTACAAATATACATTAAGGCAGTTGAGCAAAAGCCTGGTCAAGGGGGAAGATTTTAATGGGCGTGAGCGAGGTTGAGAAACTTATGGAGGAAATACTAGAGTTTGGTTCCTAGGCAGCTGAAAGCATGACCACCATTGAGAAATTAGTGATGTGCAAAAGCTCAGTGATTGGAGCATTGTAAGGCTGGTGGAAATCCACGGAAGGATTTCAAAATGGAGACAAGAATTTTAAAGTCAACATATCCTGTATAGTCATAGTAGGCATTTGTTAATTCAACACGTGATCCTGCCTGTATGTTTTTGGCCAAGTCCTATCACTGACATTCATTCATGCCTCAATTTCCCCTTCGTGATTAGTGTGGTTTTATGCCCTTTTTGTTGAGTATCTTAAGATAATGGTTTGCATTTCAGCTTCTTCATAAATATTGATGCAGATGTTGCAAAGTTGCAGGCAACATATTTACCCCAAATAAATGTATTAATTCCAACTTCAGGAATACATCAGCTGTCTCCACTGCAGTTTTCTACATTTTGCAATAACACTGAATGAGCATGTCCATTGTGACCAAAATAAATTGCCTAGTGCAGTGGCCTTGAGTCGTTAGGAATTGGGTTTAGGCTTCCCAAACTAGCTTCATCTACTTCACTAGGTCACAGATTTGTGGTGAGGTGGTAGTTTCCAGTTTACTGCAGTTGTTTTTAAAATGTTCAGTGTTTTTTTTGCTGGTTGAAGCAGGATGTTAGTTGTGTAATTTCAATTTTATAGCCAGCTTTTTCAACGTGTGCTTATGCATTGTATGTGACTTTATTGATGTTGTACAGAATACAGTAATGTAAATTGATGAATCGTTAAATTTTCTTTCATATTGCATTTTGTTTTACAGATAAATAGATTAATGGTGTCTAATAGACGACTGGAGGAGCGGATTGATCGTTGTCTCGTTTTTCTGCAATTACTAACTGTCATGGTTGCATTGCTGGTTATTCGCATTCTAACCCTGCATTTGCAGTCCTCAGATAATGCCATGCAGTAACTGAACCAACTTTTTGATCCACACAAGATCACATTACCAAAGTTGTGGTATTTTTTTCAGTTCCCCTTAAAGTTGCCAGTAATATGCTGTATGTTGAAGGCTACAGGATGACCAATTTTGTTTTGTATTCTGCCATTTTTTGAAACTCTTTGATAAGATTTGTAATGTAAGAAATTGACTTTCATGTTTTAAACAAGCTGTCTAGTCGTAATGAATCATGACTGTGATTTGGCAGTCAATCTGTAATATATCTTGGTGCTACTAACAACATGAAGCAAAAATAATTAAACTGCTGCTCTCCCCAGGATTATTGGGGTATAATCCTGAAGTCTCTAAGATGAATAAAAACAGGTGATAATTCACTTTGATCTCTCGGTGCTTGTCAAATGTGGCAAAGCAAAATCTATATCTGATTTGTTTCTAATAGTCCCTTAATTTATCTGCTCAGTCCTGAGGTTCCTAGAATATGTTGAATCATCTAGCAGGAGTGTTCTGGGGAAATCACCAGCCATTCATAATCCTTTTTAAGTGCTATAGTGATGATTATTGAATGTACCTTTTTTTATAATCAGAAAGAGAAGGTTGGAAAATAACGTCATTTACCAGACAAATGATACTGAAATTATTTTCTTTCTAATGAGTTTGATCAATGTAAATGTAGTTATAAAAAGAAATGAAGATTACTGGGTTTACACTGAGTGTTTTGGGTAAATCATGTTAACTATAGTTAGCTTAGTACATGGACATTGATTTTTTTTTAACTGATTTAATATGCTAGAGATCTAATATGCTAGATGACTTGAATTGCTGTAAATAATCTTGGTTTATTTTCAGTTCCATTTTGGAAGATAATTTTCCCTTTGATCTAAATTTTCATCTTGATTTATATTTAATATTATGTTTAAAAGAAAAAATGAAAATCCTGTGCCAAAATTCTAAATAGCACCAATCCACCTCTTAGCACAAGAACAAAAGCACAGTGATGGAAACCAATGCCAGTGAACAATGGCAATGTTGCCCTTAAATCTCAAAGTAACTCGTGCTTGCTTGTGTATAAAGTTATTTGCCTTTTAGAATTTTTGATGATATTTCTCAAACTCCAGTTTGTCAGTGCTGCTGTCTCACCTAGAGGAGCTCCAACTTCACTTCAGAAACAAGAACAAAGGATAGGTTTAATGAAAATTAACTCTCAACTCCTGAGAACACTTTAATTACCCAAAGACCTATGACATTTAAAAAGAAACAAGCACCCCATCTTGAGGAAGCTTAATTCTGTCTATAATTATAATCTACAATCTACTTGCCCACTCTGTTCAAAGCTTGGCCCTATAGGTTCTCTTACATTCAGTGGAGACTGGTAAATGACAAGAGATTTTTTTTAAAGAGAAAAAATTAAGGTATGTAGTGCCAAGTGCAAATGATATTTGTGCATCAATATGCATAAACTGCAAGATTTGATCAGGAAATCTACTGACTTTATAGAAGCAGCACTTAAATTGTTCACTGGCGTGCTGATTGAATTTGATTCATTAAAATGTTAAAGAATAGCATCCAAAAATAAGTGTCAAGCAAAAATGCAGATCTGATGGTATCAGAAGTAGAAAATGTGAAGTTAAATCATTTCTGTGAGTATACAAGAGACTTGCTGGATTGTGATGATTGCATTATGTAGTATTTTTTTTTCCAGATCTTTTTGTTTAAAAACTAATAGTTGTATATTATTGAAGCTGAAAGCATTTCAGTTATTTTGGGCTTCATATTTGAGGCAAAAAATATAAAAGATGAATCATTTTCAAAGTTGTACCTAATTTAAGAGTTTCATGATAAGAGTACTGATTATAACTGCAGAGCAAGAAATCTAAATTAAAATGCACTTTATGGCATAATAAAATTGTGGATTATGTCTTAACACTGCAAAAAGATTGTTTGCAAGTGTTTTATGTTATTTGAAAATAAACATTTTGTTTGTAACCAGATTTCAAGAACAAATGTGTATTTATTACAAACAGTTATTACAGAATTGCATTGTGAATAAAACTTAGAAATTAAAAATGCATGGATGAATTGCAGAAGTCATGTATTGCTTACCATAATAGAGGCTAATTAGTTTTTTTTCCATAAAAGCACAATGATTATGGTAGGATTAGTGTATAAATGGTTGCTTGATAGTTGGCGCAGACTGAATAGGCCAAAGGGCCTGTTTCCATGCTGTATCTATCTGAATCTAAAAATATGCCCTTTGTAATGCAAGATCAAATGAAGAACATCATGTGATTGCTGCTCTTCAAAAAATGAGCAACATCTATGACAATAATTATCTTTACTCCATTAAATGTGCGTCGTATTGATGTTGATTACCTTACACATTTGTGTCAAAATCTTCCTTCAGTATTTTGTCTCTACCTTAATCTGCTTTTAAAATAATATTTTTAAACTTATTTATTTCTGAAGCCAATATTCCTGCTGGCCTGAGGAACAGTTTCAATATTTATTTTGCTTTCCTTTTTACTACTACAAGCTTATCAGGAAAAGTAATTTATATGCTCTACATTGTTTAAGAAAATTTATTAAGTTTCAGAAGTTATCCATGTTTATCTGGAGTCCATGGCCCACACCACCATGCTAATTTCAGGCTATGTTTCAAATCCAAACAAAGCAAAAATAATTCCTTTTAGTCTGTCAACAGTTGAGAGAACAACAGTTGCTAGCTTTTGCTACAGCAGCAAATTTCTGAATTGGGCTTGTGTGTCATATATGTACTATAGAATCAGATAGGTAATGTTTACAGAAATAAGTGAGATAATTGTTGGGCAGCTGACAATGATGTAAAGCTTCCCTACATCCTAGAACTATGGGATGAACTGGGGTGGGGGGAGGGGGAGGGGAAGAATACATTTCAATTGTGTGGAACTTTCCAAATCCGGTTGTTTTAATCTGAGGTTTAAAAACTGAATGTTATGTAGATTAACAGAGGAGAAAGCTGTGCCACTCTTAAGTAACCCTTTCTTGTTTGTACCCTTTTTTATACACTGTTTCCTGCAAGGTTTGCTGTACCATGCTCAGTAATAAAAACAGTAGAATTTACTGACTAGCTCATTGGGAAATAATTAAATAATTTTTGAGATGATATTTAAATGTCCCTTTAAACACATTACATAATCTTAGACTTCTGTAAAATTGAAGATAAATAGTTAATAACAATTTTGGAGAGCTATTGAAAATTATAACAGTGGATTTCCCAAAGGTTTCTCTATTAATCTACTCCTGATGCATTTATTAATACCAGAATTGAAACATGGAAGTCAAATTAGTGTTTGAATATTGCTGTAATGTTCAAATCTGAATGCTTTTGATTTATAAAGCATTTCTCTTTCATGCAGATAATTAGCTCATGAAGCCAATTCCATTAATCAGAATTGAATAAACATTTGATGGCTTTGTAAACTTTTTTTTAAAACAAGATCGTGTTGATCTGGTTATTGATAAATTGGATCTGTTGATTAGCCCTAAGAACCTTCTTTTCAGTTTGATCTCTGCACTGGCCAAACTGCAATGGGTGAATAATTTATCCACCTCTCTCCCTGAGCGACCTAACTGTTTCTCTCTGAAGATGCCTGATGCTTTATGTGGACTAAGGATTTTTAATTACATGGAATGTACAATGAAGAAAGAGACTGTTCAGTTGAACTAGACACACAAGCCTCTTACCTATTGCTTCAAAACCTGTCTAGGTACTCTACTATTCCTTTTTCCCTCTAAGTTATTTAAATGTATATTTGCCATTTGTCTCCAACACTCAATATTCTACATTCTCACCATTCTGTTAAATAAATTTCTCCTGAATTCTTTAATGACAAAATATGATCCTGAAATCTGGTCACCTCATCTGGCAGGAACAGTTTTCCTCCGTCCACACTATGAAACTTTATTATTAAAGTTCTCTTCCCACTTGGTGTATTGTGTGGTGCAATTCTTGTCACCATGCTATAGGAAGAATATACTTAAGCGGGAACACATGCTGAAAAAATTCACAGAAGTATTGCCTGGACTGGAGAGCTTGACTTGTAAGAAATTTAATAGGTTGGAACTGTTTTCCCGGGGGTGAAGGAAACTAAGGGGTGACCTTAGAGGTTTATAAACTTATAAGGGAGATTCAATCTTTTTCCCAGTGTAGGGGAGTCTAAAACCTAAAGGGCATAGGTTGAAGATGAGAGGGGAAAGGGAATCTGATGGGCAAGTTTTTCCACAGAGAGTGGTGGGTATATGCAGGTGCAATTACAATGAAAGACGTTTGGACAGGCACCCTGGATAGGAAACGTTTTGAGGAATGTTAGCCAAGTGCAGGCAAATGGAATTGGCATAGATAGCCATCTTGGTTGCCACAAACAAGTTGGGCTGAATGGCCTATTTCTGTGCTGTATAATTTTATGGATCATTTCTCATTATTTATCCAGAGTGAAGAGCAATCCTTGCACTGAGTGCTGTTCTTCACTTTAATAAGCACATACCTCATCAAACTAAAGCAAAATGTTTAAAATAAAAATCCAAAAACTTGGCACAGAGAATTTAACGCCAGGAATATTAAATATTTAAATTTGCAGTTGGGTATGTAATAGGTGAAAATTCAAATAAAAAAATAAAATTAGAAGGGCCATGGTCATCAGACCAACTTGAAATTAGATTTGGTGTAATCAGTAGGGGAACCAATGAATTATAAAATGTAATCTATTGGTTTGCTGGCTGAGACTTTTGTAAGTCAAATCTGTCTTTTACTGTTTAAATATTTTAAAGTAACTAATTCAAATCTTTCCATAATAAGAACTATTGAAGATGCAAACAGATCGAACACACCATAGTTATTAAGCAATCAAGGGATGTGATGTTAACACGGGAATGTGGTTGTGAATTAGAATATTGGCTGCTATCTTATTGAATGACAGAGCAGGGACGAAGGGCCAAGTAGCCCACTGCCTCATTTCCTTTTGTACTTTTGCATCCCCAAAAGCATTGTTTTATCTTTTTAAAGAAAAGTCTGCTGCCCCAAAAATGGCATGAAGAAAGCAAGCTCCTGCTCCTTACTTTGGTTGAGTTCTTCTTTCACCACTTCTTTCCAAACTATTCATCATAATCACAGGCTCATAACCCTTCCAAAAGTACTTAAGATGTTGGCAGGTTCCCCGTGAACCCGAAACCTGTGCTAATTATGGTTAACACTGTTTGAAATGGAATCTTCTGGTAACATAGGTAATCATCACAATTTAGGCAGACTAACCCTACAGCTCTACAAGAAAAATAGGAATTGTGTTTAGTATCCCTGCTAGATACCCATCCCTGACCATATCTGTGAGCAAAGTCACATGGAGCTTTATTCTTTGTTAACAGTGACAGACCAGTTGGTCAAAAGATTATTTTCACATGTTGTCAGTTAAAGGGTCTTGGAAAGTCCACTTATTTAAATGATGTTCTAGTAATGGTTGTGTTGAGTCATTTTAACACCCAAATGTTTAATATCATTGCTGATAAAGTCATGCAGGACCTATGGCCCACCTGGTTCATGCCAACCATCAAACACTCAAACACCCATTTACACTAATCCCATTTGCCTCTCCTCACATTCCTCTCAAGTCCCTGTCTCTTTTCTAAACACCCACC
>JARFYF010000074.1:69193985-69205257 GCA_030265395.1 Rhina ancylostomus | reverse complement strand
AGGGTAGAAAAGTGTCCAATATAAATAACACAAATTGATTGCTTGGCAATGTTAGGAATATGACTGTCCAAATAAGGAATTTAAGTTACATTTACCCCTGGGCAGGGTGGTGAATAGTTTTGAGAGAGAGAGAGAGAGAGAGAGAGAGAGAGAGAGATTCAGAGGGACAAGGAAGGGGATGTGGTATAGAGAGAGGGACAGAGACAGGGAGAAAAAGACAGAAGGTGGGTGGGGGAAGAGAAGGAGAGAGAAAGATGGTGATATAGAGAGACAGAGAGAAAGAGAGAGCAGGAATGGGTGAGTGGGAAAAGGGAGAGATGTTGCAAGGACCTGACCTCTCCTGGGCACTGAGTCCAGAGTTGGCTCCTTTAATTGAAAGCTGGGACTTGGGCTGGTTTGCCATTTGGTCCGTGGGTACTGTCAGCAGGAGCAGCAGACATGATTTAATTGTAAGGTAAACATATACAACCTTCACAAGCCATCCCTAATCTCTGAGTTCTGCACCAGTGATAAGCTAACTACTATTCAATTATGAGATTTAACTGGCTGTATTGAAGGTTGGTAATAAGCAGTCTGCATGGTGTGATATGGCAGCCCTGAGCTTCTACATGAAACAATCTTCTGCTTGCATCTACAAGAGCAGGGACAAATTGGTTATTTTCAGAGGTTCGAGCAGAAAATGGTACATGCTCCTTCGTGACATACAGAGTTTTACTTTCCGGTGTAAATCATGAAAAGTCTTTATAGTGGTTGAAAGAAATGAAAAGGACATTGAACGGCATGTTAGTATTCTGCTCACTGGATTCTTGAGCAGTGCCATGGATTGACATGAAACATTCGATTTTTATAAGCATTACTTGAAATTCTGCTCTATATTCATTGGGGAAGAAATGGATTCAAATGTTACTTGATGTATTAAGGTAACATTACAGATCTAACAGGGTAAGGTCATAGACTATGTGAAATGTCAACTGACTCACAGGTTGTTGAGGGTAGATTAATAGAAGTTGTGAGTGCTCAACAATACAGAAAGCTACATAAGGCAAATTTTGTGTCTTCATAATGTTTGATGTTTATTTATGAGTTCAAACAATTCATTAAAATGTACGTGTAAGCCTGTTTTAAAAAGTGTAAAGAATGTAAGCTTAGCTGGCCTGATTCAATTCATTCTGGCCGTCAATCCGTGAGTGCAGAACCTGTGAAACTGGTGAGTTGCACATAAGATTGCTGTGGGGAAATACAGATCTTGCAGAAATAGGGGTCAGACACCACTGAGGTTTGTCTGAGTCACTTGATGGGCACAGTAGTTTGAGCTTCATCATCAGTCTCATCCGAGTGTTATTTCCAGGGGATCCAACCTACAGTCCTATGCCCAAATACCCACCTATAACCTAAGAACTGAAAGCTGAGCCAACTNNNNATTCAATTTGCAATTATATTTCCTGTTCTTAGCTCTGTCCTGATTGAATTTCATGTGCCTGGGGCTTTGAAAGGACTCTCTATTTGGGTTGTTGCCTTGAGATCCTAAATCAGAATCCGCAGATCTGTTAGCACCTGCAACTTAATGAAAATCAATGGGAAAATGGATTGAAATTTTAGGTGTAGATTTTAAGGCCACATTTTCAATAGCCCCTAAATTGAAAAGTTAGAAACCTCTTTGTCAGTGAATAACAAAAATAATGTGCATATACATGCCGCCTTCGCTGGTTAAACATCCCAACCATTATTAGATAAGTTGGGACTGTTCTAGAAAGCCATAAAACAAGCTGTTGGAGGAACTCAGTGGGTCAGGAAACATCTGTGGAGGGAAATGGACAGTTGATGTGTCGGGTTGAGATCCTTCATCTGGACTGTATCTGGACTGGATCAAGGACGCTCGACCTGAAACATTGTCCATTTCTTTCCACCTGACCTGCTGAGTTCCTCCAGCAGCTCAGTTTTTTGTTCCAGGTTGTAGCATCTGCTGTCTCTTGTCTCTCCAGAAGGACATATAAATGGAGAGACAAGAGACAGCAGAATACAGGCTACGTCTTAAGGAGTATCTAAAAGGAGGTGTTTGCAAGTTACTCGAAATCTTTGGGACCTACTTACAGAACGATCCAATGGATCAAAGGAATGTGGATGTATAAGAGGCTGTATTGGATTGTAAGGTCAGAGAATGTGGTGGAGAATCGAGGCAGTGGATGAATTTGAATCCAAAGTTCAGAAGTTGAAATCCCCGGGTGCTAGCAAATCAGGAAAGGTGTGCAGCAAGGACAAGTGAGACAGGCAAATGGATGGTAGGAACTGGAATATGGACAGTCGAGCTTTGGATGAGTTTGGAAGTCTTTGAAAGTCTTTTGTGCTAATACTCGGGTGGGGGGGGTGTATTGTGGAGGGCCAGGGCTGTCATGTGACAGCACGGCCCAGCACCTGGTTGAAAGACACACCACTGTCAATCAAGGCCCAGCTCCACCCCACCCATCAGTGCACACCTGATGGTTGGCCTCTTTAAGCACCTTTGTATCTGGCCCCGGGCCATTGGTCTCCAGTGATCGATTAGTTCTTGCTGGCACTGGGCCATTGGCCCTTCTGAACTACCTGAGCTGGACCACCCCCCCAGCCCTCCAGCACTATAAAGAGTGCTCCATGTGCTGGTTCTGCCTCTTTGTTGACCCGGAGGAATCATGAAACAATGCTGGAGAGACCGCTGGTAAGCCGTGCACTTCGACAGGGTTAGAAGTGTTTTAATTTAGGATAGGATTCCCGGTGGCATGGAGCCGTGCCTGCACTGAGTCAAGGGGTGGTGGGTAGCGTATTGCTTTTCCTTGATTGTTTGTACCTTGTTTGTTTGTTTGTGTGTGTGTGTGTGTGTGTGTGTGTGTGTGTGTATTTTATCCTTGTTGCAATTTTTCCCACGCAAGCTATCACCAGTGCACATGTGTGTGTGTCACCCCGTTACCTTTTCCTGCATTTACCTTTGTAAATAAATCATTTAACTCTAAGGCTGTGTCCAGAACCCTTGCCCTTCGAGACCTCAAACTTGTCTCACAACTGTTAATGAATTCTAATCCTACCAGTAACAGTGCTGAAGCAGAAGGCCTTCTGCAACCCCTTTCATTTCTCATGGCTAAACAAAAACTATTACTGACCAAATAACATTGCTCTGCCCCCGGAGTTGTCCCCTATTCCAATAATAATTTGAGGACTACTTTTAAATGGTAAAAGATAACAAATAACATAAAAAGACAGAAAAACTGGGGATTACAAAAGATCATCTGAAGCTTCTCTCTACCACTCCAAGTCTCCCTTTGAATTATCTAGTTACACTTTTAATGGTGCTAGTTTTTTTTCTGGCATTATCTCTTCCAGCAGACTGTTCTAAACAATTGTCAACTTCAGAATATGGAAATTTCTCTAATTAGCTGTTGTAAGATTATTTACTCAATTTTAACAATAAGCTCCCTGATCCAATGTTCCCAGGTCAATTCTCAATTCGCATGAAGTAGGGAAATGGTTGGCTGGAATTGACAAATATTATGTTACCGTTCACCTGTTGGCACTTATGGAAAGCTTGCTCAGTTTGTTTGCAGTATTACTTTGGGGGGAAAAGGATCAGGCAGGGTGGCCACACAACTTGTATAAATGAGCAAAGCTGGGAAAACATTATTAGTTTTAAAATGTCAAAACATGCATTCTAAATGGACAGTCTTCTAACATAAAACAATAACTATGTGTCTCCAAAGATGCTGCAAACCTAATGAGTATTTGCAGCATTTTCAGTTTTTATTTCAGATTTTTAGTAAGCAATGAGAGGTTATGGTTACTTCTTTCCTGGAAGAAAGAAAAACTTAAAACTCCCATGTCTTTCGCATCCTCAGAAGGTGCTTTGCATTAATGCATCATCATTCTTGTTATGGAGTCGGTCTACATTAAAACGTTCAAATATCAAAACCGACAAACTTTTAATGTCAACAACAGTTAATTTAATTGCAAATAATATTTCTCATGAAACCTAATATGTAATTTGCTGGCAATGAAAAGAATGGGTATAATCTCATTGCTTGTGATTCTGGTAAGGAGTTGCACTCGCACAATGGTTGGCACTGGAGTGTAACATTATTTGTGGAGCCAGGGAGAATGTTCCTTCTTATTGGTTGCTGGTCAATCCATTCGACAGCAAACAAAGTATAAATAGTTCATCATCATGCATCAGCCCTTGGGAATTGTAATCAGGGACCCTAACCAAAAGCTTTAGATTACAGTATCTCCAGTCTCTTGTGTCTCTTTCTTAACTAACATGGCTGGGCTGAAGCACTTGCCTTAACTGTAAAGTGCACAACACCATTTTGAGCTGCTAGTGCCACATTTACACTGGGTGGAAAGCTTTACATTCAGTCTGATGACTCAGGTGAAGGGCTGACGGAATTTTGACTTGTTTGCTGTCATCATGATGTTTTATACCTATTTTAAAATTAGTTAATATTGGACATTGAGCATGGAGCACAGGTACTTGTTAGGTGGAACTCACGTACATGTGATATGGGAAGTAGATGTTTTAAAATGAATAGACAGAAAATGGTGGAAGATACACACCTAAGTCCATGATACCTTGTCTCAGGTATTCTGTGCCTTGATTATAAATTCTTTAATATTAAGCATTGTGGCAGTTTCATCTTCATTTATTGCATATCATTTTAAGCAGCTCAGTCCATCGATCACTGAGCACTAATAAAATAAATTGTACCAGGGGACTAAATTATTTGAAGTATTTATCCTCCTTCTTCTTCAAGCCACCTTTGGGCCAGGTCCCATTAATTATTCAAGGTCCCCATCAATTTCATTTGCACCCTGTCCCAGAATAGCTGATTGAGATTTGCACTTTAAATTTAGTTTCCTTTCCTTCCTGTCTTCCTTTCTGTGAGGAAATACTTTCTGTGTCCCACACTTGGCACATGCAAACTGTCTGGCATCCTCCATTGATGCCAAGGCTAAGATTGACTTATAGACAATCCCACATTTTCTACTGCTTTGGACCAGCAATACATTGTGTTATTGCATTTTTGAATGGTTTTCCATGACTAGAAAGTGGCTAAATCAAATTTTGAAAAGCACTCATTTTAAACACCTTTTGCTTGAAGTTCATCCCTGATAGACAGTGCTAAATAATAATATCAGTATGCTGCTCTCTGCCTTTGAATTTAATTCCACATAGCATGTTATTATTGTAGTGTTATCAACCCAGCATCAATTTCTAGACACTTTGCAAAGAAAACACCATCAGTTCACTGATTCCAAATTTAGCACTTAGTGTTCTTTACTATCTTCTCCCAACTAAAAAGCTGAGGTTACCTTTAGGAGAGATATCATCATCCTAACTTCCAGTTCTATTAATTATTATGCAATTTCATGGTAATTTCATTGGTAATTTCATGAATTAAATGTGGAGCTACCTCTTCTTGTGAAGGAATTTAGATCCACAGCCCATAAGCTAAATGTTAGAACCAGGCTATTCAAGTGAGACAGTAGCTAGAGGAACACAGTAGATCTGTTCCCCTATAAACTGTTGACAATTCTTTCTTGAGAAACTACAGATTACAAAAACAATGAGGGTAAATAGAGTTAAAATTGGCCACAATCTAACTGAATGGCAGAAGAGGTAAGAGGGGCTGAATGGACTGCTACTCTCCTTGGAGTCAAGTGATATTAATGGTATAGAAAGAAACAAGGAAAGGCCCAACAAAGTTTTGCAATGAGTTCAGTATGTGGCTCACCATCACATGGAATTATTCGCTCAGATGGTATGAATGCATTTCATGGGAAGTTAGAGGAGTACCTGAGAAAGGAAGGAACAGAGTGATAGGGTGAGATGAAGCAAGGTAGGAGAAGACTCATGTAGAACATAAACACTGGAGTGGACCCAATGATTCAAGGGGCTTCTGTGTTGTAAAATTCTGTGTAGGAGTGCTGGAGGCAAAAATATCCTATAAATGGACATACTAATACAGATCGGGCATTACCAGGGAACCTGCAGTACAACAAAGGAACGCAAAACATCTTGTATCTAAACATATGAAAGTACTGCTAGTTCAGACTAGGTTGCACCCTAGCTACTGTTGTACCGTTGATAAAAGCTTTCTTGTCCAGGGTTCAAATGCAAAAGGTGCTGCAGGATAGTTGTCATACTACATCTTACAAAATATACATGGCCTCACATCACCGTCCATAAAGCAGAGCTCATACTCAGCTATGCCATGGTGCTTAATATACATATATGCCACTAAACACTGAGATCAAGGCACTGTTCAAATATAGCTACCACAATAACACAAAAGGAACACCAAATGACGCCAACTTTTGATTAGCTATTTTCTATGTTCTATGTTAAATGGACAAATTGCAGCAGGCTGGGGGCTTGCAGGTTGTGGCACACCAGTTCCCCGACGGTCTGTCTGTCCAATTCTACTCATTGTGGGTAAGGAATGGCAGATCCCAAAGAAAGAACACTTCGACATTACATTTCAGAGGCTCCCTGGGTTATGACTGACCTGACTTAGAGAAATCTGACTTTACCCATACTCTCCCATATGTTCTTAAAGCATTTTTCAAGCTACTAATAATAATGTTTCATGGTATCCCTTAATGACTGGATACAGTATGTACTCCATTAGTTTAATTATGTGTAATGTTAACGTAATTATTGAATGAAAGGAAAGAATAATAGCAAGTGTATGTAGAGTGATACAATACAGGTTACGTTAGCAAAGAGACGTTTCTGACTTAACAGAGAAATTGACTTACAAAGAATTCCCAGAAACAGAACCCTTACATAACCTGGGGACTGTCTGTATTTTGTTGGGATAGCACACAGAACATAGAACAGTATGTTCTATGGAACAGGCCCTTCAGCCATGATGTCTGTGCCAACTATGATGCCAGTTTAAACTGCACATCTACCTGCACGCGGTCCATATCCCTCCATTCCCTGTCTATCCATGTCTCGGTCTAAGTGCCTCTTAAAGGTTAAGTGTTATTGTTGCAAATCGCTGACTGCCTGCATGTTGAGATTGAAATGCAGATAGTTCAATACTTGGACCCAGCAACATACCACTGGCCTAACCTTTGGGGAGCCCCACCTTCTGCGCCAGTTGGTCTTTTCCACTGCATTCCCAAAGAGCAGAGGGCTGTTCTGAGGTTGTGCAATAGAAAACAGTTTTCTTGTTGCCCAACATAATCCACTAATGTTATCGAAGAAAATATTCCCCACTTCTCCTTTTGAGATGCTGTCTAGTTTCAGGTGCTTTGGGCTTCTTTTCACTGTCATTTGGTGGCATGACATTTTAATTAAAAAAGACAGTACTCCTCTCATTATAATGAAAACAGCTAAAAATTCTAAAGGTACACTCTCTTGGGTTAGGGTTTTCCACTGCAATATTTTCAATGTCAAAGTTGCTCCGATCAAAGCTATATTTGAATGTATTGATAGAGTGCATTTCCTATGGGTAGATATTCACTTTAGTAATTATATCTTGCATGCTTCAAGAGATACACTCAAATAGGAGGATGTCATACTTTCATTGGAGAGGTTCTTAGTTTCTTGGTTACAGATCCTTGGTTAACAAGGAATGCAGACCATGTGTGCCTGACTAATTATTAAAATGTTACATTTTTGTTGGAGATCCATGCAACATAATTGATTGGTTTGGTTAAAATTCAGAATTAATTCTTGAAGCTCACTCATTTTAATTGAAAAAGATAAATACTGCAGGCAGAGTAATGTTATAGTCAATGATGCAAAATTAATTTTAAGCTTCATCTTTAACTAACCCTCCTGGATTATCATGTTTTCATAGGGTTTTAAGAGCAAATAATAAAGATGATGTACTTGGAGTGTGTTGCAAAGGAATGTGTTTGGAAACCCATACACACCAAAAATTATAACAAAGGGTTGAGTCAGTTGAGGAGATGCTAGCTGGTTGGAAATGGTCAGTGTAACACCAAAAGGAAGGGGCAACACTGTTAATTGTTAAAAAAATTTTAAAACCCTTCCATGAATGTTTTTGGAAAAATAATGCAAACAGTATTCTCTCAATTTGGGTCTGTTGATATTATCGGCATGATATGCTTTTTGTGGGAATGTGAGTTCCCTTTGCCCAGTCTGTTTCTGCCATACTTTGTTGCTCTGGTTTCACACTATCCTCACTGTGACCCACTACACTTTTAAATTGAATGATTCCCTGATCCCCACGTCTACATTGCCATCCACAAAAGGATATTTTGATCAAGTGATAGATTGGTAAACTTGCCTAGTAAATCCTCTATTTGTATATCAAAATTAATTCTGTTGAGCTTGGATAATCCACTCCGTTGGTTAATTGCTCTAATGATGAAGGTGACAACTGCCCTCTTAGTTGTCAATATTTAATTATATATCGATTACTACCCTCACATATATAATAGATGGACCATACAATCTTCTATTTATTTTATCCTCTTATTTACAGATATTTATCTTGGACCTAATAGTTCATTCATTTATTTCTATTGTCACTTTGTTCTAAGTTATCGAAATTTGCATGCTATTTGAAGAGATCCAAAATGAAACAAAGTGTTTACAAAGGATGCATTTTAGTGGTGGAGCATTTTAATGTGTTCAGATACAGTGCCATAAGCAAGACTGCGTGATTTCCTACTTTCATTGAGCACCTGGAGCTCTCCAAGAATCTGAAGAATTTGAGCAACGTAGATCCTCATGTTGTTTTGTTGAGGTGGGGAAATATTTTGAAGTGTGATTACGTGGTTGCCTGACATGCAGCCATATTGGTTGCATGGACAAACCATCTGCTGGAAAGGAACTGTTGCTGTTTCAGGTTGAAATCCTGCATCACGACCTTTCCCCCCCACAAATACTGCTTTACCTGCTGAGTTCCTCCAGCAGATTATGTGTAGCCCCAGATTCCAGCATCTGCAGTCTCTTGTTGTCTCCATGCTGGGTTGCATGAGTGCCTGATAACTACACAATCAGCTATTGGGTGTAATTCAACACAGTGGTTTTGATAGAGTCTAGGTTAAAGATTTCATAGGCAAACATTCAAACAAAATTAAGGAATATGGAAAGAGAGTGAGGTTGGTTGAAAAGATAAATATTTCATTTGAAATGTCAGTTACAACCACTACTTTGGCTCAGACCACGGGTCTGGAGGATTCCAGATTTGTGTCCATGCCTTTGGCGTGAGCTGGAGCTCTGTAATCCCAGCTGGGAAACAACAGGATACTGCCACCACCTGGATTGGATGGGTAAATATCAAGGGCGATTGATATCCATCACCATGCAGTGACTTTTGCTGGAGATGACATTTTATGGATGTTGGAAGTGGATTTGATGTTGGTCATGGGGGATGAATGAATGGCTTCAGTCAAGAATGAGAAAAAAGCATTTCTGCCAATCCCAAATGGATGAACAACGAGCATTTGGACACAGCAACAGTCATGGAAACAAGTGTTGTTGCAGACATTTCTTCATCCAGTGAGTATTGAATCTCCTCCACCCAAGAGGGCTCAGTGGCAAGATGGGGGGGGGGGGTTGGTAGGTGGTGGACAGATTTTTGTTTACTTAGGGAATAAAAGGAAATGGGGTTAGTGCAAGGAAGTGGCACTGAGGTAAAAGATCACCCAAAATCTTTCCGAATGATGGAGCAAGTGTGATGGGCTGAATGGTCTACATTTGCTTTGATTTCTTGTGTTTTACTGTTCTTAATCCGGGCGTATGATTAGCTTTCATAAATTACGCATGATGTATTGTTAAAAGAGCTGCCTGAACAGATGCAGCAAGTGTCAGAGGTTAGAATCCTGCTATATGCCTAGAACCTCATTACACTCCAGTCAAAGGCTCTCGACAGTTGATATTTCAATTCTTTATGTGAGTACCACTGTGAAGCTTTCAACAGAGTGGTAAGGAGGATATATTTTCTTTGCACACCAAGCGGCTATGCTCTGGAATGTACTGCCTGCAATTAATTAAATCAGATTCATTAATGTCTTTGAAAAATAGATTAAAAACTTGCTTGAAAGCAATTCTAAGTGACAAAGGAATTGGCACTAGATATCAAGGCAAGTGTTCAGGTTGCATGAGCTGAGATTCTCAGAGACCAGTATATCACTCCACAGTATGAGTCAAATAGAATTTGAAACCTGGAAAGGTGACTTTCATTGATTGTTTGAAGATAAGTTCATACCCAACATAACTTTCTTAAAGGTGTCTGGTTCCAAAAATTGCTGCAGGTTTACCAGCTACAGGATCTACAAAACAAAAGCAGTAACAGAGGGTAATTTTTATGCCTTTATGTCTTGCACTGTACTGCTGCCCCAAAACAACAAATCTCACAATATATATCAGTGATAATAAACCTGATTGTGATATTGAAGTCTAAAGTTCATATTGATCCGGTTGATAATTATATTGTTCCGTGGATTACAATTTGAGGAACAAGTCCGGTGGTTAAAATTATACCTCTTCTAAAATGCTGTTGAACAATTGGTAGCATTGGGCATGGGAAGATAAGTGGGGTAAAAGCTGCCACCCTGGAAGTACATGTGCCTGAGGAAGGAGAGAAAGTTACCATCAAAGCCAGTGTCATTGTCATTGAAACATCACTTATGGCTGGTTGCAAATTATTTTCTGTGGCACGTGCTGCCAGAAAGGAATTCGTGCTGCAGTTTCAGGTAGGTTTGGAGGGAGTGGGTTCTACTTCTTCCCATCCTTTCAATAAGGAAACTTTCACCAAGGAGCTCAGGAAGGGGATCCATGCACATATTATGATGGAGGTGGGGCAGGAGCAAAACACAAAGAAAGGAATGACATTGGTCTCCAGGATTGGGGGGAGTTTAAGTAGACTGCGCCTATAATCTCAAGTTTAGTAGACTAAGTGTTGGTCTCATAGAAACATATAAATGTTTTACATGGTGGATGCAGAGTTGATGCTTCCTCTCAGTAGAGCATCTAGAACCAGGGGGTATTGTCTTAATTAAAGGATCAGCCATTCAGAACTGAGTTGAGAAGTTATTTCACCCAGAGGTGAATTTGTGGAGGGCTGTGGAGGCACCGTCACTGAGCATATTCAAGGCAGAGATAAATAGATTCAATAGAGTTTTAGATATTACGGGAATAAAGGGGCAGTGGGTTAGTGTAGGAAAGTGCCCCAAGGTAAAGGATCAACTGTGATCTTATTGAACAATGAACAGGTACAAAGGGCTGAAAGATCCTCTCCTGCTTCTATTTCATCTGTCATGTTAT
>JARFYF010000074.1:68974313-68985998 GCA_030265395.1 Rhina ancylostomus | reverse complement strand
TAAAAAAAAAATTAAAAATTAACTCAGTGGGTCAGGCAGCATCTGTGGAAGGAAATGGACAGTCAATATTTCAGGTCGACACCCTGCCCAGATGAAGGGTCTCGAGCTGAAATATCGAATGTCCGTTTCCCTTCATAGTTGCTGCCTGACCCGCTGAATTCCTCCAGCAGTTTGCTCTTTGCTCAGTATCTGCAGTCTCTTGTGTCTCTGGGTAAGCTTGAGTAAATTTTGAATAGAGAACCCCTTAAGTAAATAATAGGGTTTAATTTCTTGAGGGAAAGAATACAGAACTGACACGATAATGTTAAATGTATGAGGAACTCTGCATAGATTCATAACTAAATGTAGGAAGTCATTACATATCTGCTAGAATGGAAGCTACCTCCTGTGGGTGAAGGTTTCCCCTGGAATGCAAGTTCCTGGAGCACAACAGGAGGTCCTCTTGTGTCCTCTTTCCTGAAATCTTCAGGATTGTGTCAACGAATAATGGTTCCATCGTTTGTTAGATTTCCAATATTCAGCGTGCTCTCATTGCAGCAGTGCTCTCCTCATTTTAAGGAATATTGCCCTTCACTTTTTACAAACGGCTTGGTGGAAATCACATGCCTATCATCAACAGGTTTGCCTGTGATTGGGTGAAGAACCCTGATTGTCAAGTGTATTGCAGTTGTCCTTGGGCAGGCTGCCACCTCGCCCATTCACTACCCAAGACAAAAATAGATGACAGTGTGGCTCACGCTCCCACTGAGTATGTATGTTTTTTCAGAGGTTTGATGCTTGTATGTGATATGGGAGACAATTAAAGTGCAAAAAAGTTTTGTGTGCAGTTTGCATGATGGAATCAGAAGGCCTGTATGTCGATTCTGTGTAATTTTATGCTTTGTCATTCTGTTCATTCCTATGATAGATTAATTTGTACCTATTATGTTATGCATGAGACACTTACAGAGCTAAATTTTCCATTTGCTATTTGCATTTATTTTAAGAGTCCAATGAGAGTATTAAAAGTTGAGCTAAAAGTAGAAGACGCTTTCATTCCCAAGAAGGTACGGAAATCCCTTTTGCATTAGAAGAGGTGGTTGTGAAGAACCTTCATTTCAAGTCAACAAGTTCATCAAACGACTTGGAGGAGCCAGATTACTTTCATCAGTCACTTGCATTTGCCTGATGCATAGACGTATCTGGTTTCAGCAGTGATTTCAATTGATGTTTTATTCATCCACCCCACTCTCCCCCGAGGAATTACAACTGCCAACTGCTTCTTCCATATGGTAGTATCAAAATAAATCAAATATCAATGCCCAAGTCAGATGTTCAGGCTAAACCTTCTTGTGGACCGTGTGCACCTCAACTGTATGCTTAGAAATATGCTGTAACCAAAATCACAAAAAGGCTATTACCCATTATCCTCTGTCACATAATGTTTTGCCTGTTATTGTCATTGTTACACCTAACCCAACATTAGAGCAGGTTTGAGAGGGCATATGCGTCCCTGTGTTCCTGCTTCTTATATTCACTGTTGCTGACACTCAAGTTTGCTCATTGTACTCGCCTAGCCCTGATGAGAATGCCTGACCACCCTGTATCAGACCATGCACTTGCCAACTCTGAGCTGCTTCTGTTCCCCACATTTAGTTGTCCATCCACAGAGACTGTGTCTTTAGCCATTGCATCTTGAGCTTTGGAATTCAATTCCACAACATCTCTCTTCATTTGTTAGCCCCCACTTAAAATTTGATGTTGATTGGTTGGCCTAATGGTTTCATCTTTGGCTTTTATTTTGTCACTTTTTGTATCTGATTGAATATTTTACCATGATGAGTGTTTTATATACATATATGTTGTTGTTGGTCAACTTAATTGTTGGCTTAAACTAAATTTGGACAGGCTTATCTTCAAATCCAACATCAATGGTTGCCTCACAATCTGGTAAATGGCACTGAATCTTAATGTTCCTGAAATGTACTCTTTTGATGATGGTTCCTTAAATTTGCTCACTAACCTCAATGACTGTTCGATGATATAGTCTCCCAGATGAATCTTCATCCACGGAAGACAGAAACAGTCCTGTTTCCTCTGATGAGATAGACACGAGCCTATTCCTGCTAAAGAAAGACAGTAAACGCAGATCCGTTCTCTACAAAATTCTGAATGCAGACCAGGATCAGGTTGTTTCCAGCTTGTGGGATAGCCTGCAACGGGTAAGTGGATCTCTCAGACTCCTTGCAGCTGAGTAACTCAGTTTGCTATTGTGTTATATGCTGTATAACACACTGAGAACATCTTCCCCTGTGAGGTGGTGCAGTGTCATCGGTGGTGCTGCTGCCTCGCTGTTCTAGTGACCAGGCTTCCATCCTGCCGAAGAGTGCTGTCTGAGTAGAGTCTGCATCATCTCCCTGTATCCACGCCTCTTTCTTCTGGTTGCTCCTGCTTGTTCCCACCTCCCAAAGATGTGCCGGTTGGTGAATTAATTGGTGATATTAATTTCCCCTAGTTAGGCAGGTGGTAGGAGAAATGAAAGAGAACTAATGGATATGTGAGAGATAAAGAGGTTAGGGAATGGGACTAATGGAGTTGCTCTGAGAGCCAGCTGTGTTGTAAGAAAATAGGAGAGATAATATTATTGAATTAAATAGTTTTATTTGTTTGAAGTGTTTTTGTTACTTTTGCTTTGAAATTTTTTGCTGTGAGCCCTGACATTCACCTCTGATGGTAGCCAGTTAATTCAAATAGTCAGAATTTATTTTCTTTCTGTGAGTTAAGGTGGTCGTAATGACCAATGATAACACTGAAGATTGAGGCACTTTTCTATCCTGGCTATTGGGATGTCAGCATGGGGTATCCTCATATCAAGAGGAGCTTGGTTGGACACATTGCAAAACTTCTTCTGCTCTTTCCCAATAAGGTGCCTGCCATCACTTTTCAGAAGAACACCCAAAACTACATCAGCAGCACATATTTCCCACTGCATTCATCCTGAGTAAAGTGCTGTTTAGCAATAGTTCAGTGCAGTGGATCATGTCCGGTGGTTTCTGGGAGAATCTAAAACATGCACATGGGCTTGGTGTGGGTTAAATTTGAGTCCATTTCTATGAAGTGAAGAACCGTGTCATCTCCAGATGGGACTAGTGTGGATGGGTGAAACAGTCGGCATAAACTTGATGGGCCAAAGGGCCTGTTTCTGGGTTATGCAACTCCATGGTTCCATTGCTTGATTTTTCTTACAACAACTTCACTGAAGCGATACTGTACACCTCAGTAATTGCTGACATCATGACCAGCCAGATGTCCTGTTAGTGTTTTACTATTTTCTTTACTTGATTTTAGATGCCCTTCACTTTACATTTCCAGTCACTCCCCACCTGCTTACCATATTATATTTAACACATTGCTTGTTTTATTTTCTAGGGTCATGAAGAGCTTAAGCTGTCAGTTGATCACATAAAGCAGATAATCAGTATCCTGCGGTATTTCATTCGCTTCCCAGAGCGAAGAGTGATGGCCACCACCATCTCCAAACTGAAACTGGACTTGGATTTTGATAGCATCTCCATAAATCAGTTTCAGCTGGTTTTGTTTGGTTTTCAGGATGCGGTAAGTTCTGTGACAACAGAATGATGCAAATGGCAAGATTCAAATTGGTCTATTCACTGAAAACGTGACATGTGGTGACCCTAGGAAAGGTGTTTTGAGATGAACTCATGCTCATTGAAAAGAATTGAGGGAGGACTTAGTTGGTTATATGGTGTTAAGACCAAGAGCTTCAGAGCATGCAGGATGCTTGAAATTAGATGCAACTTTTGTGTTTGATGCATAAGCACAGTAAGGAGAGAAAATTTATGTAGAAACTGGTTCTAGATTTGATGATGGATTGACTGAAATATTCAACAAATAAGTTTCAGTTCAAGGTAGTAATAGGTGGATGATGTTCAAACTTGGTTACTGAACCGATCGAGGAAAGAAGTGACCAAAGCCTGTCAACCAGCAAAGGGGTGAGGCCAAAGAAACGAATCTGGCCATCAATTAAGGGAGAGAATGCTACTGATGAATAGAACTAATTAAGAACTGAGGATGTGAGGAAAGCTGAGGAAACTGCAGCTAAAAATCAGAAATGAGAGTGAGACAAAGCAAGGATCCTTAATGAGTAATGTAACTGGCATTAAACAGATGGACAGAAGAGTTCAGTAGCAAAGATATCGGTTGCCAAAGGTTTCCAAATCACATCCCCTCCAAAGATTTGAGCATAGATTTCAGGATATAATGGAAAAGGTTCTTCCCCTCTGCAATCAGGTTTCTGAACAGTCCATGAACACCACCTCACTATTCCTTTATTTTTGCACTATTTATTTATTTTTGTAATTTGTAGTAATTTTGTGTCTTTCCACTGTACCACCACCACAAATAACAACGAATTTTGCGTCATATAAGTCAGTGATGATAAATCCGATTCTGAAGGGTGTTTAGGCTGGATAGTTCCAGTGTGGAGCTACAACAGGTGGGATGCAATAGAATAAATGGGCCGCATCTGTGCAGAGGTATTCTTGAACATATTACGCTTTAACATTGATAATTTCAAGTGGGGCTTCAGGCTCTGTTTTGTAAGATTATTCCTTTGAGTGTAAAAAGAGGCAAGGCTAATAAACAAAATTGACATAATTTCGAGCAAATGGAAATGGACAAGGTAATTTCTCTGAAGTATGCTAAATGATAGTGGATGGAAGAAAGTGATGATAAGATACAGCTTAAAGGGGAATAGGCAAGGAGGCTAACCAGGTAGCTCTTTCAAAGAGCCGGCATGTTTTTGTACCGTCGGATTATGTCCGAAATGGAAAAATGTCAATAGACTGGAAGCTGGCAGAGGCAATAATGTTTTTGCAAGGTTCTCTGGCATCCCCAATCAATCATCATTAAATGAAACTCGCCTAACGTTTTAATGTCGTGATGGCTAAAGAACTAAGGTTGCATTAAAATATTACCAGCCTGCATTGTCAAATGATAGTGACAGCCTTGTGCCTTAATGACAACTTCCAGGACTCTTAAAGTTAATCAGGGTCAGGTGACCAGTTGAACCCTCAACATGAACACTCTGTATGCAACCATGCAAAGACATCTCCTGTTAAATGATACATGTTAAGTCATCACCAGGGAAATGTTCCCTACTATTGAGTATTGTTTGAATAGAACCACGATGATTTGAGGAAAAGTGAATCAGATGGTAGACACTGATATCACAGATAGATGCAGTTCTACAGAACGCAGCCATCAGGATTGATGTATTATCCCGAACTGTGTGACTTGAACAACATCAATAATCTTTGTGGAGCCTCATTAAGACAAAACTGGGTATATATCAACCATTAATCTCAACATTTAATTGATACATATGTGGTGAGGTTGAATAGATAAATAAGGGAGAAAGGTACCGAACAAGGTAAACAGACTTAAGAAATTGACAGATTCGTGGTTGATTTTTGTTTTCTTTCTCTTTGCAATAAAATAAAAACTTTTTTTGTGCTGTTTTAGGTTAATAGGGTTCTACGCCACCATAATATCAAGCCCCACTGGATGTTTGCAATGGACAACATCATCCGCCGTGCAGTTCAAGCTGCTGTGACTATTCTCATTCCAGGTACAAAATGTCTCACTCTTTGAAGACCAGCTCAGGAATATCCTCTCACTTCAATAATTCAGGTCTCTAACACTTATTTGAAACTTTCAAGCTCCAAACAGAAATAGAATTGGAGTTGATATAATTCAATCCTTTTAATTTCTGTATGTCAGATTGCAATCTTCACTGTGATTAGATCAGTCTTCGAGAGATATACCATGTACAGGAACTAGGACAGTGTTAAAACTGAAGTCTACCTCTTACATTGAAGAGGTCTTCAAAATGTGTCGGGTGTTAATTAGATCCTGCATCATTTGGATTTTGATGCAAGAAGAACTGCATTTCTCAGACAGGACCAGGAGAACAGTGACAGGCCAGTGAGATAACATGTGCTATTCCAATCGTAAGTGCCTGTTTTAAGTGCTTGGGTTGAATGTAGCTTCTTACCTGACATAAACCACTGATTTCAAAGTAAATACGTATTATGGAGAAGATGATGATGTAGCTCAATATTCTATCACCAAGTCCTATGACAGTATACTTTCAAATCAACTTGTCCAGGTAGGACGTAAAGCTGAGACCACTGGACTCCATACCAGCACACAAAGGCGCTGGAGGAACTCAGTGGGTCAGGCAGCATCTATGGAGGGAAATAGATGCTGATTGTCCATTGCCCTCCATAGGACAGCCTAACCCGCTGAGTTCCTTCAGCGCTTTGTGTGTTGCTCCAGATTTCCAGCATCGGCAGTCACTTTGGGGCTCATACCATGCCTTGTAATTTACATTGAAACTTCAACCAACTGAATTTCAGGACCCCATGGACACAGCTGTTATGTCAAATTTGAACCCATTGATGTTCTCTGGCACTGACTCAGCCTGTCCGCATGCACAGTTTGCGTATGGCAGTGTTTGCCAGTGTTGGCTCATTGACCTCATGCTTCAGAAAACCTAGTGACTCAGGATAATCCCCATAGGGTGTCCAGGCCTCACGTTAGTCTTTGTCCTGATTCCCTTAATGTAACTAAACAAAAGGCAGCCTTTGCTTCCCTTGACAACTGGTGGTGCTGTCCCATCCTCTGGAAGTCAGCAAGCTCCAACTCCCTCTTGGTATGCAGATCTTGAGGAAGATGATGCATCCTCCCTGAGCTGGGATAGCTCATGTGTTGGAATCTAGATGGCCAGCCCCACTCACTTGGTGTCCTTGGCCTTCTGAACATAGGTAATTAACGGGTAGGAAAATACCAGTCGATCCATCAAACCTCAAAGTCGAAGTCGAGTTTATTGTCATGTGCCCAAGTACATGTATGCACAGGCGCAATGAAAAACTTACACGCAGCAGCATCACAGGCACATAGCATCAGATAAGCAGTGTTCACAAGAAAAACATAAACATAAATTATACATAATTTTTACACAAAAGAACATAGAACAAAAAAAAAGCCCATTTTGTGCGAAGTGCCACAGTGGTGTTCAGGCAGTCATGTTAAATACTTCTTCCCTCTCCCAAGCCTCTCAGTTCCTAACATCCCCAAATATCAAACTGAAAATAATATTCGATGTATATTTGCAGGGAATGTTAAATATTGCTATAATAGTTCTTATTAAAATTATAATTCTGACCTTTTAACTTTATTGTTAACATATTAAAGGTGATTTTGTTTAGAGCTGCGTTCTCACTTTGGCCCTGCCTCAGAGGGCGAAGGGGCAGACAGAGACGGAGATGAGGGAGAGGATCCTGTGTACCAACCTAAGGGACTGCCTGAAAACAACGAGCACCTCACTACCTCAGGAGCAAGCACCTTTAGTTCTGCCACATCTCAAGACTTGCAGCACCTACAGGAGTCTCTGAGTGTGCAGCTGGGGAAACTGAAACAGGAGACAAACAGGTATTGAACCTCTGTTGATATAAAGTAAATTCATTAAGATAGAGAAGGTGCAGAAAAGGATGCTGCCAGGACTGGATGGCTTGAGTTATAAGGAGAGGCTGGATAGGCTGGGACTGTTTTCTCTGGAGCAAAGGAATTGGAGGGGTGACCTTCCAGAGGTTTATAAAACCATGAGGGGGATGGAATAGGTAGATGTTCAACGTTTTTCTGCCAGGGTCGGGGAACCTAAAACCAGAGGCTATAGGTTTAAGGTGCGAGGGGAAATATTTAAAGGGGACCTGAGAGGCAAGTTTTTCAGGCAGAGGGCGGTGGGTATGTGGAATGAGCTGCCAGTAGAAGTGGTAGACATGGGTACAGTTGCAACATTTAAAAGAGAAGGACAGATTCATGGATAGGAAAGGTATAGAGGAATATGGGCCAAATGCAGGAAAATGGGACTAACTCATGGGACTGACCTTGGTCAGTACGGAAGAGTTGGGCTGAAGGGCATGTTTCTGTGCTGTATAATTTAGTGATTATGATTATTCCTCTGTGTCACCTGCAGTTGCTTCATACGTATATGTGAATCAAGAGCAGGAGTAGGTCACTCAGTCCTTGGCCTGCTTCCCATTCAATAATAAAGTAGCTGATCTGATTGTAAGTTCAACCTTGCATTCATGTCCACCCTCAGTAATCTTTCACCCCCTTGCTTATCGAGAAGCTATCCAACTCTGCCTAATAATATTCAAAGTCTCTGCTTCCGCTGCTATTTGAGGAAAAGAGTTCCAAAGACTCACGGTCCTCTGAACGAAAAAAAAATTCACCACATCTTTGTCTTAGATGCACAGCCCCTTATTTTTAAGCAGTGGCCCCCATATCTGGCTTCTCCCACATTTCTGCCCAATCAAGACTCTTCGGGATCTCACGTAAGCAAATCTCCTCTTATTCTTCTAAGCTCTAGCGGTTACCAACCTAGTCCTTCCAATCTTTGCTTATAAGATGACCTGTCCTTTCCAGTTATTTGTCTAGTAAACCATCTGTGCACTGCTTCCAACACATCAACGTCCTTTTAAAAAAAAGAGAGCAATTCTGTAATCAGCACTAGAGATGAGGTCTCATCAATCTCCTACATAGTTGATACATAACCTCTCTTCCTTTGTATTAAATACCCCAAGTAATAAATGATAATATTTTGTATGCTTTCCCAAAGACTTGCTGTACCTACACATTAGATTACAAACAAAATCTGTTGTGGTTTCAAATCCTGATTAACGCTTTAGTCAAGTTGGATCTATTGTCGTGCATAAATACGCTGATGTACAGATAGAATGAAAAATTTGTTTGCAGCAGTTTTCACAGGCATGTAAATTCAGACAACAATACACTAAAACGTATGTTATTCATAAATTATACAATACAATGAAGGAAAAAAAGACTGTAAAACAAGACATTACTGTGGGGAAAAAAAAACACAATTAGAGACAAGTCCGTGGTAGTGCAGGAGATTGGCTGTAGTGTCCAATTGCTGAAGTAGGGTTAGGTTTGTGTCAGTCGGATCAAGAACCTGATGGATGTAGGAAAATAGCTGTTCCTGAACCTGGCGGTGTGGGGCTTCAGTACTTCCTGCCTGATGGTAGCAGCGAGAAGAGGGTGGGGATCCTTGATGATAGATGCTGCCACCTTGAGGTAGCGCCTCATGTAGATGCTTTCAATGGAGGAGAGAACTGTGCCTCTTGATGGACCAGGCTGTGTCCACAACTCTCTGCAGCCTCTGGCATTCCTGTGCATTGGAATTGCTTTACCAGGCCATGATCAACTAGTCATGACGCTTTCAAGTACTGAGGTTGTGTTGATAATATCTTTTGATGGTGGACCGTAGCCCTATCACCTGCTCAGATGGATTTAAATAGCGTGACTTTGGGTTGGGGGGTGGGGGTAGTCAGTTCTCCCTGTCATAGTGAACAATTATTCAGCACTTACCCTTTAACCAATAAAACCAATAAATAGAATTAATGAACCTAGTGATTTAATTAATTGCAGTTTGTGGGATGGTGCAGTTAGCAAATGGGTCACTCTACTTTCTGCATTGCAGTATTGGTTATAAAGAGCTCTGGGCCATCCTAGGATTGTGGTCGACCCTTGGAAGTTGCCTGGATAGGGGCTAAGCACTCATTCCCCAGTGTTCACCTTCCCTCCGTCTCCTGTGGCCCCACCCCACACCCCCACCCCCATCATTACATTTAATGCGTGGGTTGTAAACAACAGAACAATGATTTTGCGTTGTAACTGGATTTCAAAATTCTCCTGAACTTCTGTCTTATTACTCAATTCTAGCCTTTTAAGGTTGCCTTTAAACCATGCTTCTGTATTAAGAAAGCTATTTTGATCCTTTTATATCTATAGAAAAAGGAAGTTATGTCAACAATCATTATAAAACAGTGGTTCAGCAGTAACTGGTGGATTGTGTCCAATTCTGGGCACCATGTGAAGACATACGGAGGGTACCATACATGTTTATTAGAATGGTTCCTGGGATGAGGGACTTTGGTCACCTGGACAGACTGGGGAAGTTGGGGGCTGGTCCCCTCAATGTGTGGAGGTATTATCATGTTTGGTTTGAGTAGAGAAAATCTGCAACTGTGGTGAAAGGACTTGTGAGCCTAAGAACGTTAATGTAAAATAATTGACAAAAGAACCAAAATTGACGTGAGGAAAATCTTCTAGATGCACCAAGCATTTATGAAGTGGAATGTGTTGGTAGATAAACATAGTGGAAACAGATTTAGTCATGGTTTTCAAAAAGAGCTGGATAATACTCAGCATTATAGAGAGATATGGCATGGAAACAGGCCATTCTGCCCATCTCATCCACCCTGACCAGTGGACACCATCAACAGTAATCCTATTTCCTGACACTTGGCCCACACCATTCTAAACATATGTGCTCTTCAAGACACTTCTTAAATGCTATCAGTGACTCTGCTTCCACCAGTGCATTCCTGGCACTCACCACTGTCTGGGTGAAAAATATCCCCCTTGTATCTCCTCTGAATCTCTTCTATCTTATCCTAAATATATGTCCTCTTGTCTACCTTTGATAATGGGGGTACAGTTCCTGCAGCCTGATACCCCTCATTATTTTATATACCTCAAGCATGACCCATAACCTCTCCTCCACTTCAGGGAGAACAGACTTAGCCTCTCCAGTCTCCCCTCATAACTGAAACATTCCATCCCAGGCAACACCATAGTGAACCACCTCTGCGCCCTCTATGCTTCCCACAAAGGGAAAATAAATGAAGGGCTTCAGGGAAAGAGTGAGCAGAGTCATACAGCATGGAAACAGGTCTCCAACTTTGCCCACCACACTTGCATCGATCCTACACCAATCCCATTTTATCCTCCCCACATTCCCACCAACTCCCTCCAGATTCTACCACTCAGCTACACGAGGAACAATTTACAGTGGCCAATTAACCTACCAACCCGACACGTCTTTGGATGTGGGAGAAAACGCATGCAATCACAGCGAGAACGTACAAACTCCGCACAGACAGTACTGGGGGTCAGGATTAAACCTGGGTCACTGGAGCTGCGGGGCAATGGCTCTACTAGTTGTACCACTGTGCTGCCCAAGAGAAACGCTAGCAGAGGCATGATGAGTCAAATGGTCTCTTCCTTGTGCTGCAATCATTCTATGATTCTCTACAACTCAAGTGGTGAATAAGAAGGATAAAAGTCAAATGAAAGGGCTGAAAGTGAAGCAAACATACTGTCCAAGTTCCCAACATTAAGATTTTTACCTTAAGATATTAATTTATTAGTCACATGTACATGGAAACACAGTGAAATGCGTCTTTTTGCGTTATTGAGAATGTGCTGGGGGCAGCCTGCAAGTGTCGCCTCTCTTCCAGCACCGACATACCACACTCACAGCTCTTAACCTGTACATCTTTGGAATGTGGAAGGAAACTGGAGCACCCGGAGGAAACCCACGCAGACACATGGGGAGGACGTACAAACTCCTTACAGACAGTGGCGGAAATTGAACCCAGGTCACCGGCGCCGCAATAGCACTACACTATTGTGCTAATTTCTAAGATGCATGGTTAATTGGTGGCAGAGAGAGTGAAAGTTTGCGTAGTGTTCCTGGGGCCTCCTGCAAGTGTCGCCAAGCTTCCGGTGCCAATACAGCATGCCCATAACTTCCTT
>JARFYF010000074.1:68835927-68848499 GCA_030265395.1 Rhina ancylostomus | reverse complement strand
ACTACACTAACGTGCGTTTACTACTGCCGCGAGCGCGGGATGTGTAAATCCTTTTCAAATTCAAGAACAATATAAACAAGCAGGACATTAACGTAGAAAGAGGCTGGAAAATGAATGCAAACTGGCAATTATAAGGAGGGAGGGTGGGCGATCTACGGCGAACGCAGTCCAATCAGTTATTTAATTGAAGAGAATGAGCGACTGGTACATTGTCTCAACTCGGCTGCGATCCAATTAGTTCTCGTTTAGATATGTTTTAATTGGTGCACTAAAACAGCACCAACCTCATAGCACAAAGACCGAGACAATAAAAGCAGAGCCGTCATGTCCCACAGCCGGCGTGGGTTGAGAATTCTGCACTGTGTAGTTCTTTCACACACTCGGACAATTTCCAGAAATTGGGATACGTTGCCCGGAATATAAAGACATACTCATGTCAACAAGGAGGCAATGACTGAGCCGGTTGGTCTCAGCTTTCGTATGCATGCTTCACGAACAAAGCAATTGGACTGAACTACTGTAAAAGGAAACTATTCTAATCCCCGACAACAAAATGGGCATAACAAGAGAAAAAATAGTGCACAGATTTTCTGTTTACAACGTGTAAAGGGGAAAGAGTGAAACTAATTATACACGGCCAGAAGTTTCAGCTGAAGCTACGTTACTGAGAGCAAATCTTATGATATTTCTGTGGTTTCTGGAAATAACTTTCCACAGTTTCCACAAGGAGTGGTTTCTTTAGAATCAAGTTCTTCCACGTGAATAAAATACATTAGTTTTATTTAGAAATTGGTTACTGTGATGAAACATTGTTCATCTTGATAAGGGGGTGGACGCATAAGTGTTAAATTACCAGACTAGTCACCCAGGAGGTTGGAATAAGAATCCAAAAATATGAGTTGAAATCCCACTGTGGCATTTAAATTTAGTTAACTAAGTATCTGGAATTAAAAACAAATAATTTCAATGGATTGTCATAAAACCCCATCTTGCTGTTGTCCTCTGTATGACTCCAGACTAACACCAATGTGGTTAACTCTTCAAGGGTTATTCAAGGGACTCAGCTGCCTCATAACCGCCGTATGATTGCAGCACACAACTGACCACCACCTTCTCAAGGGACATTAGAGATGAGCAATAAATGCTGGCCAAGTTAATGATGACTGAGTCCTGAAAAACAAATAAAGAAAAGAAAGACAGTCCTGCAGAATATGAAGCACATTTAACTCTCCTTTAACCATTTGGTTCTTGAATCAACTGGCACAACCCTAATCACTACAGTTTAGCAACACTATGGCCACTTTGATCACTTTGCATTAAAATGGAGTTATTTTTTGTTCTAATTGTGTTCTTTCTTGTAAAAATTGTGTTTAGTTTTTCATGTGAATACTGTTTATATGATGCAATGTGCCTGTGACGCTGTTTTTCATTGCATACATGTACTTGTGCATATGACAATAAACTCAACTTTGACTTTTCACTGTTCCAAATTAAGTACAATGACTACTACATGAGTGGATGGGAGGAACTTTAAATGCTGTATCCTTTTCACATGTGGGAATAAATATTAGAAAAAACATATATTTATACTAAGGTGAGGGGGAAAAGTTTAAAGGAGATATGTGGGGTAAGTGTTTTTACATGGAGAGTAGTAAATGTCAGGGGTGGTGGTGGAAGCAGACACAATAGTAACATTTAACAGGTATTTAGACAGGCACATGAATGTACAGGGAATGGAGGGATATGGATCATATGCAGGTAGGTTTAGTTTAATTTGACATTATGTTTGGAACAGACATCGTGGGCCGAAGGGCCTGTTCCTGTGCTGTACTGTTCTATGTTCTAAACGGAATTCACTAACGTGTTTATTTTGTGGTAAATCTCATCTTCCAGCCTCCTTATCGAGGTGGACAATGTTGGCATTTGAGGATTGGGATTCTTTTCCATTTGAGGGAGACTGAGCCCCTGTGCCCTTGCTCCTGACACTGAGACTTGTTTGAAAAGATCAGGGAAGAGACTGCAGAATCCCTGATCTTTCACAGCATTCCCAACTTTTAATTGTGAGGGCAAGGCTACATAGGCCAGAACCTACAAGCAGTGTCCTGCAGTTTCAGTGCATGTTAGCATGAAGAATTCATTGATCAGCCAGAGGCAGCTAAAGCCATCTGCTCTGTCTGAGAGGAATGTGTGACGCCCCTCCCTGCCCAGCATCCTCCTCCCTTCACGACCCTGCCACACACATACCAACACTTGGACAATGCCCAATGGATATTCTTTTGGAAATTCCCCAGTGTCTATGTTTTGGGGACAAGGGGAAACCCTGGAACTACATGGCATCCATCAACAGTACTGTCCCACACCAGAATATGCATGCCGAATGCCTTCTCCAAATGTCTCAGGAGCTTAGTGTTACCAAGATATCACTGTACCATGGTGGAACCATTAGTGGCAATAAAGAGCATACCTACAATGAGACATTTCGATATTACAAGGAGGAAGGGACCATTAAAGCTTATTAAGGCCTTAGTTACATTCGTGACACCAGGCTCCTAAAGCAGACACTCTATTCCGAGCTCTGTCATAGGAAGAGATTATCAGACAAACAAAGGAAAAGATTCAAGGATGTACTCAAAGCCTTTTTGAAGAAATGCAATGCCCCCACTGACTCCTGTCCTGTGACTGCATAAAGTGGAGAAGAAGCATTTGAGATGGTATTGGTAATCTCCAGGCTGCGCATCAGCACACAGAAGCCCTGTGTAAGCGGCAGAAGGAGTGCATTATGTTACAAACTACCCACCTGTCTGCCAGCTTCTGTCCCATTTGTGGAAAAGTCTGCAGTTCCCACATTGGCCTCATTAGTAACCTTGTTACTGGAGTGGAAGTAAATCATCTTTAATCCCAAGTTAGTATCTAAGAAAGGGAAGAGGCAATCAGCCCAGCATTGATGGATGGGTAGTGGAAATTTTAGTGAATGACCTGTTTTCTGAGGTTCACACAAACGGCTGAACATTCTCTCTCATTCACGTCACCATCTACATCAACAGAAATTAATTCTGTCACTATCTACATCAACAGGATTAATTCAAGATGCTCCTCATTTGAGACCATCAGCAACAGATTGTGACAATGAATGCTCAAATCCCTGTCAGCAGCCAGAAAGGCAATACCCTCCCCCCGAGGACTCCTCTAACCACAAAAATGACGGCTCTGGGTGATTCTTGGTAGCTATCCTTTGATGCTACATGTGACCATTATTCTAGGCACTTATCCGAGCATTTGGACAACAAGACTGATTCCTGGGATGGAGGGAATTGAGGAAAGATTGAGCAGAGTGGTCCCACACTCTCTTGTACTTAGAAGAATAAGAGATGATCTTATTGAAATATCAAAATTCTTATTGGTCTTTACAGGGTAGATGCAGGGATGATGTTTCCTTGGCTGTGGTGTCCAGAACTAGAGGGCACAGGCTCATAGTAAATGATCGACCATTAAGGACTGAGATGAGAAGAAATCTGTTCACCCAAAGGGTAGTGAATCTTTAGAATTCTCAACCCAGGAGGACTGTGGAGGCTGAAACCCTGTAATGTTCAAGATATAGATTGATAGATTATTGGATATTAAGGGAATCAGAGGATAGGAGATTAATACAAAGGTTAAAGATCAGCTGTGATCTCAATGAATACCAGACCAGGGCATAAGGCACCGAATGGCTTAATCCTGCTTCAGCTTCTTGCATTCTTATGTCCAGAAGAGGCCCCAGAGATGTGGCTGAGCATTGGCTTGATGGACAACCGTGTATTTTGAAGATGAATCACATCATGGAGCTGGAGGCTAGTAGTGGCAGCAGTGGGATCTGACGTCAGTGGCAGGAGACAATTGTGCTGTTCAGCCACAGAAAAGGCAAGCCTTTGAATTACACAGCAGTGCTTAATTCCCCACATCCCTTCTTCCCCACTCGCTCACCGCGAAGGGTGTGCCAAAGCATTGGGATTTCCAACACCTGCATTTTACGTAGTTATTCCAATTAAGCTGATCCTGGATATCACAATGGGTGTCAAATACTGTAACCTAGCAAATGTAAAGGAGGAATCTTATCATTAGGAAAATCTAACCTATGGTGTTACTTAGTCCTTCTCTGTCACTCCTTCAGTGCAGAGAATGTATAAGCAGAAATTTCTTTGACATCGGATTTCATCTTATTTTTGATCTCAGTTTCTGCTTTCTAATGTTAGATTATGTGCATAACTATTTATTTGAAGCAAGTACATTGGTGCAATATAGAGCAAGAGTATTCCAGGACAGTGTGTCTTGTAAACTGAAAAGCATGTTGTTATTAAAGCTCGTGCCAGGACCTTGCTGTGCAGTGATCAGAGACACTGTTATGGTGCTCCATGCAGTCTCAGCTGGCAGTCTTGCCAAACGCTGTTAAAGTTTTAGTCTTTGTTGCCTGTAAAGAGTTGACATGGATCACTTACTCTATCACTTTAAAGATTTGGCCACAGCCACTGACAAAATAATGGGAATGACTCACAAACCCCTGCCAATATCATGGGATTGTTTTTGCATAGATTTGTGACAGCATAGGAGGCCATTCAGCTCATCGATCATTTTAGTTCTTAGACAGCAATCCTATTCCTCCCATTCCTCTGTTCTTTCCCCATAGCCCTGTAAATTACTCTCTATCAAATGTCCATCTAACTGTTACATGAAAGTTCAATTCTGTTACCACCAACCACCCCTACTGGCAGTGATTTTAGATCATAACTGCTCTCTAGCCTTGGAAAAAAAATCCTCTCATTACCCTCTCATTCTTTTGATTCAAATTTTATGCCGGTTGCCCCGATGCTTGAACAATCTACTAATGTGTTCAGCTTCCCTCTACACCCAACCTAAACCATTCATTGTACACTTCTATCAGATCTCTTCTCAGCCCTCTTTGGAAGTGGAAACAAGCCCAGCTTCTAACCTAATGGCTGAAATCCCTCATCCCTGCAATTATTTTAATAACTCTTTTCTGTGCCTTCCCCAGCGCTATTACATCCTTCTTAAATTAGGTGACTAAAGTTGGGTGTGATAGTCCTTTTGGGCCTAACCAGTGTTTCATATTTAGTTCAGCATAAATTCCTTGCTTTTATATTCTATGCCTCTAGTATTGAATCCCAGAACCCCAAGGTGGAACAGACCCTTCCACTTTGCTCAATGCACACTTCAGGCTAATATAGTTTTTGATAATACAAGATTGGGTTCAGTGGTTCTTAAATCTTCTTGGAATGGACCTAATTGAATCCTCTCAGTGTGTCATGTCTCCTAGCTAAGGATACTAGTAGTAATGCAGAGATAAAAAAAACAACTTTTAATTTTTTTAATTACTCTTTTCTTTTCCTCCCTTCCTCCCAAACCCATGTGTTCAAGTCCATTTGTGAGAAATCGTAGAATTGAATCAAATAAATCTGCAGTGTTAAATTGGGCAATGCAAGGCCCACCCTTCTGTCAGGATGTGGCTAACTATAGAGTCCGAGATGAGGGTGCCCGCTTTAAGTAAGAAGCATGCAGGGTGCCAGCCTGGTAAACTGTACTGCTTATGTGTGGGTGAATACAAGCCCCCAGCAACTTACGGAGCAGTGAAATGAAGATGCAGATCAGAAGTTGAAGGCTTCATCAGCATATTCTAACTGCCAGCTACTGCCCTAGCTTCATACAGCTGAATGTAACATTAAGACACCTGTATACAGGGACCATGAAGTACTTGCAGCTTAGTTGTTGGGTTATTTATTCTGGGTCCTCATGCAATTATACAGTTTTAAAGATTTTCTACACTTGGCTTTCAGCTGTCCTGCCAGATAATTTTTTAATTTTAATTTCAAAAATAAACTTTATTCATAATAAAAAACCCTGAGACAACAATAAACCAATACCAATACCAAATGTATTCAAAGGAAGGAACAGTGCAAAAAACATGGTTCATGGTTGTTACATTCAGTAGTGTAAAACTTTAAACTGAAAAAACACACACAAACAAACATAGCACCATTGCATCTCACATGGCTCCCTGGTGTAATACCCCTTTCATTGTTCGAGGGGCTTCCCCATCCACCTCTGCCCCTCCATGTGTGGTAGTGGAAGGGGCCTAGACTGTGGTCCTTCCCCACAGTACTGGCTGCAGTGAGCTTCAGTGCATCCCTCAGCATGTACTCCTTCAGCCTGGAAGGTGCCAGTCGGCAGCATTCCCTTACAGGCATCTCGCAGTGCTGGAAGACTAACAAGTTTCAGGCAGACCACAGGGCGTCCTTCACCGAGTTGATGACTTTCCAGCAGCACTTGGTGTCTGTCTCGGTGTGTGTGTCCAGGTACAGCCCATAGGTCAGAGAGTCCTCCATTACGCAGATGCTGGGGATGAACCAGGACACCCCTCGCAGCCGTTTCCACACCCTCTTAGCAAATCCGCAGTATGCAAACAGGTGGGTGACTGTTCCACACCACAGCTGTCCCGAGGGCAGTGTACATTGGGGCTGATGTGTTGTCTGTAGAGGCAAGCTCTGACCGGGAGGGCACCTCTCACCGCCAGCCAAGTGAGGTCTTGTTGGTGCTTGTTGGTCAGGTCTGGTGATGAGGTGTTCTGCCATGTGGTTTGGACCATTTGCTCAGGGAACAAACCCACAGTGTCCCTGTCCCACAGTGTCTGCAGGCCATTCCGCGCTGAACACTCTCTGATGGACTTGTGGTCAAAGGTGTTTACTTGGAAGAACTCTTCCACAAAGGACAGGTAGTGTGGCAACGTCCATCTGACTGGATGTTGCATAGTTGAGGGGCCAGGCCCATCTTCCACATCACCAGGGACAGGCAGAACCTCAGCATGTAGTGACACTTGGTGCCCTTGTACTTTGGGTCCATACGCCGACTGATACAGCTGCACACGAAGGTGGCCATCAGGATGAGGGTAACATTAGGTACACTTTTGCCCCCATTCTCAGGGGAGTTGTGCATTGTGACCTGTCGGACTCACACCATCTTGGAAGATGTCCTGGCTGATTGCCAAGGCAGAGGAACAGGCCACACCTGTGCCAGGTACAGCAGCCCTGAGAGCACATCGCACCTGCTGACCAGGTTCTTCCCAGTTATTGACAGAAAACGCCCTTTCCACAAACCCAGTTTTTGTTTTACCTTCCCAATCCGCTCCAGCCAATTCTTGTTGCATGCCTCAGGCCCTCCAAACCAGGTCCCCAGCACCTTCAGGTGGTCAGACCTGACGGTGAAGGCTACATTGGATCAAGTTGATGGCTGTTGATGGCTGATGGATATACAACAGCCATTGACTTGCACGTGTCAATCTTGTTCCAGGTACCTAATACCTTGTGCTCAGAGCTGCAGGTATCTGCAACAAGTTAGACTTTGCTGCATACCTTTCTATAAGAGAGGCTGCAGACTGCTTTATTCCAACAGAGCTGAGTACATATCATTCCCTCTTGGCTTTTGGAGTGAGGATATGGGTTTAAGACTCCCCCACAATACAAGGTATCATTGACTGTGTGTAGATTGCATTTTTAGCCGCACAGACCAAGCGAGCCAATAGGAACTCCCTCAAGATTAAGCTGTTAGTGATCTAATTGGATGCGATATGTGGAAAGCTGCCTAATATCTTGGAAGGACTCAAGTTACCTTCACTCTGCAGTGATCACTGAGTTATCTGTAGATAAACCTCCATGATATAGGTTAGAGTGGTACTGGATGAAGAAAACTATAAGTGAACAACATGTTTCCAATAGGTAACTCACACACAGTCATGGCATAGTGCCTGTAACTTGATAGAAGAGATCATTGGCGTGGCTAAGAAATATTCCTGTTTTCCAGCGCACCCAGATTTCCTGAAGTATTCAGCGGAGCCGTTTCTAGTAATGTGCTGAATTGGAAATTGTCGGAGCTTTGAGAGAGCCTGCAGCACTGATACTCACAGCCATGGTGACACCAATTTGAGCTGGAACAGTAAGGAGCTGAGCTTCCACTACTCGGTGACTCTGCTTATGCTCCAAAGGCCACTGAGATTTCGGCTGTCAGATACTACATGGTGGGTCCACTGAGGAAGTTGCCCAGCACTTCCATGTTGGGCGCCAAGCTCCGAGCAAATGGTGCTGGACACCTCATGCTTCAGGGCATCGTCCTCAGGTTTCCCCTTACACCTGCCAATGGACCAGACATGTCACTGTGGACACCCATCAGCATTCTGCTGTAGGTAACCTGCTGGTGTCCTCACCTAAGCCCTCTGCAGCAGAACTGATGTGTGTCCTTGCCCACTGCCAAGCTAGCAGCAGAGCTCTGGGATGGCGACACACCATGCGCAGGATCTGGCTGTACACCACCATCCACGTCACCCAAAGTGTCCATAGCTGAATGAGTGGCAGGTAGCATTAAATTAAATAGTGCTGTGTCTTCAATCTCTCTTTCTGTTTCTGCTGCCTGGCTATGTTTCAGTTTTTGGATACCCCAAGGGAGAAAAGCAGAGAGAGGGGAAAGCAAGAGGGGAGAGCTTACTCTGTGCCTTGTGAATGGGAAAAGTGAGTGGGTTGAGGCAGAGTTGGGATACGGGAGGACGATTAGGTGTGAGGGTATTGTTACCATCCACAAGGCAGGTTACACGTGCCATGGCAAGTACAGTGACGACAAACGTCCTGGGGACCATCTCCCGTCAGTTTGTTTTTACTGTTTATGGGTGAGATGTTAAAGAGTGGCTCCATCTCTCCCCTTGGCTGCATGTACAAGGCACCATGGTCCTATATCGATGAAGACCAGGGGCATTATCCCTGGTGTCTAACCCCCAGATGATGGTGGCATAGTCATTATTTTACTGAAACAGTAATCGAGGGACTTGGATTTCAATACCAACATGACAATTGGAGAATTTCAGTTTTCTAAATTATTCTGAATAAAAGCTAGCATTAGTGATGGTGAACCTGAAACATCCTAGGGTTTACAATTGATTGGTCATTGTACCAGAAAATGCTTGAATACCATGGCCAAACAGCAGATCAATGACTGGGTATCCCGCAACAAGAGGCTCTCATCCTTGACAACCTGAAGCTTGTCCACCATCCAAACCGCACAAGTCAGGAGTGTGTTGGAATACTCCCCACTGTATGGGAGTGGTACAACTCCAACAACACTCAAGAAGCTCAGCACCATCCAGGACAAAGCAGCCCGCTTATCAGATGTCCCATCCACCAGTTGGAACTTCCAACTGCTCTAAAAAAGGACTGCAACGAGTGGCTAATATTTCACCAACAACACCTCCCAAACTCACGACCTCACCATCTTGAAGGAGGGAAGTGGTAGGTACTTGGAAACACCACCACCTGTAGATTCCCCTTCAAGCCGCACATTTGGAAATAGGTTGCAGTTCCTTCACTTGTCATTCAGTGGAACTTTCTACTTCAAAGCACAGTGGGAGCTTCTTCATCACAAAGAAGGTGGCTCTCCACCACTTTCTCAAAGGCAATTAGATATTGCCAGCAACGTCCATATTCCTGGAATGAAGGAAAGAATAGAACTAAACAAAAAATATTTATCTTGTCTCAACTGAAACAAGTTCTCTCAACATCATCACATTGCCATCACTGTGTGCAAATAGCTACTATATTTTCTTCCATTGTAATAGTGTCTGCACTTGAGAAGTACTTTGCTGGCTACATTTGAGATGTCCTGAAAGGAGTGTCAAAGCCATGATAGAAATACAGTTCTTCCTTTCTCTTGCTTCCATTTTTAAGAATGGTAACTATGGAGTCCTGCTCCGCAGCAGGAACTAATGCCAAAATCTCCAATCTACTTGCAGCTGCAGGATCCACTGCTTTCAGTTGGAATGTTACAGTAAACACTGCAGGTAAGTGACTACTGGGAGCTTGTACTTGATGTTAACACTCCTGACCACGATTATTTCTAACAAGACGGCAAGCTGTAATTACGTCACAGATCTAGGCCTCAATGTGATTTTATTACTGGCAGGATCATTACCAGAATATTTTTGCTTTAAAGGTAGAGCTAATGAACAGCAAAGAGGAATGACGTACGTTGCTTCAGGAGCAGAAGTACACTAGGACTATTTTGTGCGCTAGCTAATCGACATGTTCAAATTAGGGTCCAACTTGTACAGTTTGATACTTTGCACCTCGGCATATATATGCACTAAAGTCATTTCTGGAACTGTCCCAGAAAAAAAACATGCTTTTTATTAATGTAAAAAAACTCCTAGTTCATAGGACCCATATGTCAAAAGATAAGCTAGCCTGTTTTTATCATCATATAAATCCTGTATGTGATAGATGTAAATCGAATGCCAGGGCCAGAATCATCCTTCCTTAGATACGGGGCCCAAAATTGCTCACAATATTCCAAATGCCGTCTGACCAATGCCTTGTAAGGCCTTCTATGTTTTCTGAGTGGCAAACTTTTAATTGAGGTTGTGATGGGGGAGTAGTGAGTTTCTGAGTCTGGTTCTGTTTGGACAATTTTTGCTTCAAGAATAGTCTGTTGACAACAAAAACTCTGAGTTTGGTGGAGAATTCATATAGCACATATTGTTCCTTACATACAACCTGCGAGGGAGCTGCTGCTACAATTAGAGGGAATAGACAGGATCTATCAAACAGGACAAATTTAAGGTTTTCACCTTTGCCTTAATCTGCAGGACTTTACCAAAAATACAACTGACATTTCAGTGTCTGATCTTTTATTGTCTTTGCAGAGAGCAACACTCTTAACGTGATGTCATCGCCACGAAGTACAAAAGGTATTGAAAATGACTTTGAAAATATTGCACATGTAAGAAAAATCTTGCATGAATTGCGTAATTAAAGATTCCTGGGGATTGCTGAAGTGAGTTATTGTAGAAATATTAAGGACAGTATCAGTGTTTTCAATCTGTTTTTCATGCAACAGTTATCTAACTAGTTCTAGTATCTTGATCTCACCAAAAACCCCATAAATATCTCCTCTTCAACATATATCCAGTTTCCTTTTGAAAGTTGTTGTTGCAACAGCTTCCATCATCTGCTCAGGCAGTTCATTCTCTGCATTATGAAATAGCTGCATGCAAAATAATCTTCCCTCATTTCCTCTTCCTCAGTATGTTAGATCCACAACCGCTGATTACTGATCCTCCTAACAGTGGAAACTACTTAAAGGAGAAGCAGTGGAAAGGTAGATGGGAGGCCAATCCAGTGCTTTACAGATAATGATGTATCCATTTTAGCAAGAAAACAATGAGCTAGTGTCATGTACATCGAGCTGTATTGTGACTGTTGCAGTTGTATTTTGAGTTACCACTTGTATCAGAAGTCTAGAAATGGGCATCACAGGAGTGATGGCATAACTTATGTGTGCATCTAACTCTGAAGAAATGTTGGATATAAAAATGTGGATCATGTATGGAAGTGTCCAGACCAATTTTGCGACAGGCATGATTTTAGCTAGCAATGATTACTGGTGTGAAACCTGAGGTGAAACTGATTTTTGTGTAGTTAGTACCTGAAACAAAAACAGCACTATTAAAACTAATTACCTTCAGGCCATGCCCAGCAAGTAAGGCTGTCAACTCTGAGTCAAACTTCTGAAGATTCAAAATCTCAGCGTCAGCAATCTGAGTACAAAAACTGAGCAGTCATTCTGCTCAGCATGGAATTTAGGAATCTCCTCACTTTCTGAGGTGTTGTTTTTGGGAAGAGAGAGTAAACAAGTATGTGTTTGCCCTTCTGCATTGCAAAAGTTCTAGATGACGTTATTTAGAAGCCACACAGTTGAACATCCTTCAGTATTCCAACTAAAATTTAGCCCTCAGCCAACAGGGCTAATACTGTGTCTCTCATCGTTGTAACACTATTGTTTTTTGAGAACTTGCATTGTACAAATTGGCTGATGCAATTCTTACTTTGCAACATTGACTGACTTTTAAGAATACATCATTATCTGTAAAGCATTGATTGACAGCCCCATTGACTACTCAACCACATCACCAGGGCACTATATTTTCGCTGCATAGCTCTGACAAGATACACTGCAGCAGATTGCTAAGGCCACTTCAACGGCTCTTTCTAAACGCTCAGCCATCAAAAGATACAAGGATAGCAGGCAAATGAGAGCTCCGCCTCCTCCAAGCCAAACACTAGCCTGAGTTGGAAGTATATCACTGTTTCTTCATCATTACTGGGTAAGAGTACTGGAAGTGGAACTAGACCACATGAACTTGAGGCTCAAGAAGGTGGCTCACCACAGCCTTATCAAGGGCACCAAAGGATGGGCCGGAAATGCTTGTTCCTCACACCTACACCAACAGACAAATAATAAAAGTGCACATCTTTTCTTTTTCTAAGCTTGAAACCAGGGTACAATTTATAAGATTTACTTGAAGTTGGTGTTAATGCTTGGATTTTGTAGTTGTCTACTTTAACATGGTTCAAAAATTTTAGCATGAGCTAAGTCCCATTTGAAAGCTGCTTTGACATTCTTGATGATTTAACGTGGTGAGAGTGGCAGAGCAGTGCAGTGAGAATAGGTGATCTTCAGATGGGACATTCAGCTATTTGGTCCCA
>JARFYF010000074.1:68720191-68730852 GCA_030265395.1 Rhina ancylostomus | reverse complement strand
CATATATACTATGTCAACCAAAAAACCCCATCAACCCTCTGTTACCTCGTGAAAGAAAACTCACATCAGATTATCTAAGCATGATTTCCTTTCCATAGATTCATCCCAGCTTCCATTACTTAATCCATCCTCATCCAAGTGGCCATGATTTTGCTCCTGGATTAATCTTTCCAAAAGGTTCTCCACCCACAAGCTTAAACTATCTGACTTGTGGATGCTGCTTTATCCTTATTCCCCTTTCTAAAGTGTGCCTACTGTTGTAGATAGGGCTGCCAAATAGTTCACAAGCACTGGGAGATAATGTTCAGATCATTTGTTTTGGAGATGTTGGTTGTGGGATAAATATTGGCCAGCCACCGGAGAGAACTGTTTAATGTCTCCAGCAAAGGGCAACACCTCCAACAGAGAGGCATAGTTGATAGAGAACAGGCCTGCTGTCTTCTAAAGTTCACATTTAGTGAATAGGAAGAATCAAGCTCACATTCAGCCTCCTAAGTGTTTTCTCGCAGCCTTTCAGTTTAACTTTCACCTGCCAACACAACCCTGGAATTGCCTTTACTAAAACAATATAAGTAAGAAAACACTCTTAAACCAAAAGAATGTAAGTAACCCTTCCACAACCAGAAATTTATTAGGAGTTAGTATCTTTTCAATGCATATGCAAAGGTAGCTGTTAAAATGTACTTTTTTAATCAGTTTGGACATTTATTGATATTAATTCTTATGCCCTTGACTTTGTTCTGCTCTCACTGCCCTAACATCCCTGTTGATTTATTCTCTGATGTGCACCATTGCTATACAGCTCTCCTGTGTTGTTTTCCAGTAACAACTTGCTGTTGCAATTTTACTATTTTCCTAACACTTGTTTCTTGCTGTGTCCATTTCCCTTTGGCTCCCTGGGTGCCATAATTTAGGCCCAGCGTGGTGTTTCCTGCAGTACCATTCACAAGCATAAGTCCTGTTCATTGGCATCATTTTGAGCTGCTCTCCACATACAATGTACAAAACACCAGGTGTGAGCAGAGAGGGGTGAATTCTTGTGGAGAAATGAATTAGAAACTGAATTAGCCGACACTTTCTCAGTTAAAGGGGAATGGAAATCTGGAACACTCCACAGAAAAATCCTATGGGATAATTTCAAAATTAAATCTACAAGTTTGCTGTTTTACTGTTGATCACAATCATGTCTCATGTATAGGTATGTCATTTATGGTTTTCAGTAGTGTTTGTAGAAAACATACATCACCTCACTGCTGCCTTCAGATCTGTTATTTCTTCTCACAGATTAACAAATTGTGGAAGAACCTTCAACTAAAGTCGTAATGTTGGAGAAAGTTTGATTATCTGTTGAGGAATGGGTCTGAACATTGAGAATATGTGCAGCTTTACAAGACCAGAGATACTGTACAAATTAAAGGTCTGTAAATATTGTGACCTTGTGTGACATAGAAATTTTGGTAAAAATTGTTCTTGGCTATATTGGTCATTATACAAGTGCATAGTAAGCCCCATTGATATTTCTGCCTTATTCTCAAAGCCCCTTGCTCCAATCTCCCTCATTTTGCATTGCTTCAAGTTCAATCACTAATTCTAGTGAAGCAGTCCACAGCTTCATCCCCAACCATCACCCAAATACTGATTCCTTCCACCAACAGTGCACTCTTGCTGCAGGCTGTCTAATGTACAAGATAGGCTGCAGAAACTCTTCATTAAAAGATAAAGAGGAACAAATTTGTAAAGGGATTACGGAGAAGTGCAAAAAATATGGGGGACTTCAACTGTCTCATTCTAGAGCTTCCTCCAACAAAGGAGGCAGATTTGTTTCCAGAGAATGAAGTGGAATCAGAAGTTGACAGGCAAAACTGTAGCAGAGCATTAGGCTGCCTTTAAGGAGATCATTCAGGAACAAATGAGACACATTCCCCTGAAGAACAAAGGAAGAACAAACAAATCCACAGCTCTGTGGATGATGGAAGAAAAAAGGGAAAAAAAGACCAGGGTCAAACTGTAAATATCAGTGAGAACCAAGCTGATGATAGAAAGAATCAGGGGAAATAAAACCTAAAATAAGAGAGGCCAAGAGAGAGTATGAGAAAAGATTAGCTGCCAACATAAATGGGAATCCAAAAGTCATGTGCATAGTTTTAAAAAAAGTAGTGGAGGAATGGAGCTTTTACAGACAAAAACAAAACTTTCACATGGATGTTGAGGATAGTGTTAAGTACTAAATGAGTAATTTGCAATTGACTTCAAGGGTGCTTCTAAAGTAATTGGGAAGGAGAAGATAGTTGAGACACTAAACATGAAGGTATTAGAAAAGTTAAAGCAGGGAAGTCATCAGAACCAGATGTCTTGCATCCTAGGATTTTAAGGGAAGTATGGAGGAAATCACAGGGGCACTAGCCATAATCTTTTAATCTCTTTATATATGGATTTAGCAGGATGCTGCCTGGATTGGAGAACATGTCTTACGAGGATGGGTTGAGTGAGCTCGGGCTTTTCTCTTTGAGCAAAGGAAGATGAGAGGTGACTTGGAGGTGTATAACATGATAAAAGGTGTAGATCGTTGGATAGTCAGAGACTTTTTCCCAGGGTGAAAATAGCTCAAACAAGGGGGCATAATTTTAAGGTGATCAGAGGAAGGTATGGAGGGGGATGTCAGAGGCAAGTTTTTTTTTTACACAGAGTGGTGGGTGTGTGGAACGTGCTGCCAGCAGAGGTTGTGGAGGTAGATACATTAGGGACATTTAAGAGACTCTTAGATAGACACATAAATGATAGAAAAATGGAGGTCCATGTGGGAGGGAAGGGTTAGATAGACCTTCGAGCATGATAAAATGTTGGCACAACATTGTGGACCAAAGAGCCTGTACTGTGCTATAATGTTCTATGGTCTATGGAGTGTGGTGCCAGAGAACTGGAGAGTGGAGAATGTTATCCTGTTGTTCAAAGCAAGGAGTAAGGATCAGCCCAACAACTACAGTTCAGTCAGCTTAATCTCTGGGGTGGGAGTTTTCAGAAACACTGATGTTGGAAAAGAGTAAGTGACCTAGTGAAAATGGATTAGTTAATGTGTTGAGGGCAAATCACATTTAACCAACTTAATAGAATGTTTTGATGAGCTAATGGATAGAGTTGATGAGTGTAATATGGTACAAGGACTTCCAGGAGGTTTTCCACAAAACTGATCAGCAAACTTGAAGCATTGGCAATGAAAGGGGCACCGATAGCATGGATATGAAGTTAGCTATGTAACAGCCAACAGAGGGTTGTAGTGCACAGTTGCTTCTTTGACCAGAGGAAGCTGAAGAGTGGCAATCCCCAGGGATCAGCAACAGAGCCATTGATTTTCTTGATTTATGTTAATGATCTAGGCTTGGGGGCTGTAAGCCACAATTTCTAAATTTGCAGAGTAAGCTTGTGAATATTATGAGCTGCAAAGGGAATAGTGGTAGGTTGCAGTAGGATCTAAACAGGCTGGTGGAAGGGCAGATGCATGACAGGTGATGTTTAATAAGGAGATGTATGAGATGATTCACTTTCCTCAGAAGGAGGAGAGGCGTGTAGAATAAAGAACACTGTTCTGAAAAAATTTCAGGAGCAGAAGTACTTGGAGATATGGGTGCACAGACCATTGAAAGTGGCAGGGCAGGTTGAGAAAGTGGTTAATAAAGCAGATACTATTCTGGGCTTAATCAATAGAGGCATAAAGTAGAAAGGCAGGAAAGTCATCCTGAACCTTTATACAACACTGGTCTGGCCACCACTGGAATATTGTGTTCAGTTCTGGCCCCCTCATTATTGAAAAGATGTGGAGGCATTAGAGATGATCCAGAGGAGATTATGATAATGTTTTCTGAGATGAGGGGCTACAGACATCTAACATAGTTTCCATTGTAGTCTTCATGAGGTTAGTGGATAAATAGATGGTGAAAAAGGCTACAGAGCAGGACCAGGGGAGTGGATCTAGTGAGTTGTGCTGATAGAGAGCTGGCAATGGACACTGATTGGCTGAATGACCTCTCTCTATGCTATAATCATTGACTAACTAGAGCTTCTTCAACAGCACTTTCCAAACCTGGAATCTCTACCATCAATAAAGAAAAAAGTCAACATGAGATTTCAGAACACCACCTACAAGTTCCCTTCAAGTCACAAACTATATTGAATTGTTACTGGGTCTAAATCTTGGAGCTGCACATCCAAACCTCCAGTGTGATTACCTTCACTAAAAGGACTGCATCTTTCAAGAAGGCAGTTCATCACTTCCTTCTCAAGGCTAATAGGGATGGACAATAAACCCTGGCCTTCCTAGCAACACCTACATTAGGAGAGTGAATTAACATAAAGAAAATGAGCCTTGCAAGCCTCTGTGTAAATCTCTGCCCTTTAAAGATTAGACTTTTAACCTTGTATCTCTGCTCTTAATTGGATTGAAGACTACATTGGCGTCATAATCTGTTTGATATTTCTACAATTACTTAAAAATATCAATGAGGAAATAAAAGCAGAATGATGGGGGGGGAAGAAAGTTAATGAGTAGGATTTAATTCAATGTATTTTGCAAATTATTTGTGTTTGAGATGGCTCTAATTAAAATTTGAATAAAAATCAGACCTGATTTCTATCCAGTTTTAACTTGTTACGAGGCAGAATGTATTGCAGACAGCAAGTGCAAATGACTTCCAGCCATGTTGTCAGGGAATTTACAGTTCTGTGCTGTGCTCAATACATTTCCATGTGTCCTAAGAATCCTCTACTCTGTAACACCAATTTTAGGTAAACGTGCTTGGTGAGAATGGCTCAGACATCACAACAGACATTGCATTAACTCTTAATGCATCAGCTGGAAATAGGAAGGGACCTCATGAACAATTTCAGACAAGGATCCATTTGTTCATTTGGATCCTGAGACATTTTCACTGGGCTTGTCAGTGGTCAGTAATAAAACTGAAGGAAAATGGCTTTGTAAACTAACTGAAGCTGCATTTAAAGAGGCTCTGAGCTTGCATGAGTTGGGTCATTTGGACCTGTTCTCCAGCTTCTCTCCTTTCCCATCTCTGCTCCCAATAAGCTTTCACCACTCATAATGCTGCTCTTCCTGACTCTTTTCTGGGACATCTGCTGGCCTGATCTATTGGAAGACACCAGCATGTGACCTTTGTTTTGGAAAGGGTATTGTGTTTGTACTTTATTATAGCTACCATAGGACAACAAAAACAAGTAGAAAAGCAATCCAGGCAGTCCCACATCCTAGCAAGTAGTGAATTTTGTCTCCAACTCTTGCCAATTTGCTGGGTCAGGTTTCACCACAAGGCAGATCCCCCAGATAAAGGAGGTATGTGGTGCTCCATGCAGTAGGTATCGCGTCCTCCAACAGGACCTCCAACTACCATGTGTGTTCAGGGAGCCCAGAACATGTCACCTAACTTATTTTTGTGGATGATGCAGTGAAGATCTGCTGGCACTCACACTTCCTCTGCTATCAGCAGGACTGGTGACCATGTGGATGTTGAGAGAATGGTATGTTCCTCATTAGGTATGTTGAGAGGATAACTTCCATAACTAGCACACTCAAAGCCAAAGCCATCAACCCCCCTCCAAGGAACACAGATGGAATATTATTGGCTGTACATGGACCTCCCTGGCAGACTCCTCTCCAAAGTAAAGGGGCACCATCTATGACCTATTAACTTTAAATCAGACATTCCACCAGGACAGTGCCCAAACAAGTAAATGTACATGCTGCCCATATATACCAGTAAGTCAGTGGAACACCATGCCACAACCTATCCCTCTGCACAAAAGTCCAGTGTGTTTATGCTTCTTTAACTCTATTGTTCCATACCAATTGATAAGTCCAAAAGCATCAATTCTGGGCTTCCATTATTTGTTGCTTTGGCCCTGGTCACTGCAACATGTGCCAGTTGCAGGAAAAATAATAAAAATAAAATACCAAGTTTACATAACCCCAGTGGGACTGGATTAAAAACTTTGTAGTCAAGACACTGTACAGCCATTTACAATTTGAGATAGGTAAATTCATATCCATCATCCCTCAATCTCTGCTATGTAGTTCTTTCCCAATGCCAGTTCACAGAGCTAGCATGTAGGAGACAATGGTAAGCACATGGCACATCAAAGGAGCTAAGGAAACTGGAAAAGCGACGTAACTGAAAGCGCTCTGCCATATGGCCATATTATACTTCACACACCTTAAATGTGCAAGGGGCAATCTTCTATTTAGAAGAGGAGATAAAAAATGACTTTAGAGCTAAGAGAAGAACATCCAAGCCATTTTAACTAAAAAAAATTTAAACTAAGAACTAGAACAGAAATAGCATGAATATTTAAAATAAGAGAGTCTGAAAAAGAAGCAGCATCAACAGACTGAGTAACAGAGTCATACAATACAGAACCAGGCCCTTTGGCCCAACTCATCTATGCTGACCAAAATGCCTACTTGAACTAGTCCCACTTGCCTGCATTTGGCCCATATTCCTTTAAACCTTTTCTAGCCTCTTTTAAATGTTGTAATTTTCCCTGCCTTTACAGCTTCCTCTGGCAGCTCATTCCATATACTCACTTCTCTATGTGTGAAAACTTGCCCCTCAGGTTCCCTTTAAATCTTTTCCCTCTCTCCTTAAACCTATGCCTTCTAATTTTAACTCCCCTTGCCTGGGAAAAAGACAGTGATCATCCCCTCATGATTTTCTAAACCTAGATCATGTCAGCCCTCAGCATCTTTCACTCCAGGAATAAAAGTCCCAGCCTATCCAGCCTCTCCTCAGCTCAAACCCACCAGTCCCAGGCAACATCCTTGTGGATCTTTTCTGCACCCTCTCTAACTTAAACACAACCTACCATTAGTATGGCAACCTGAACTACATACAAATGTAGATGTTGGTGCAGACTCACCAACATCTTGTACAGCTGTCAACTCTGGTATTCAATGTCCTGACACATGAAGGTAAGTGTGCCTTATGCCTTCTTCACCACCCTAACTACATGTGTAGCTACTTTCAGGGAACTATGCACTTGTAGGTCTTTCTGTTCTACGACACTCCCCAGAGCCCTGCCATTCACTGTGTATGTCCTGTCCTGGTTTAACTTCCCAAAATGCAGCACTTCACACATGCCCGAGTTAAATTCCATCTGCCATTCTTTTGTCCACTTTCCCACTTGGTCTAGATCTTGTTGGAACCTTAGAGAGCCTTCTTTGTCCATTACACCAATTTTGGTGTCATCCACAAACTTACAAATCATGTCACCTACATTGTCATCTAAATTGTTAATATATATGACAAATAACTGGAGATCCTTGTGGCACACCACTGATCACATGCCTCCAATCTGAAAGACAAACCTCCATGACCACCCTCTTCCTCCATCCACCAAGCCTTTTTTTTTTTAATCCATTTGGCTAGCTCACCCTGGATCCCATGAGATCTCCCCTTCTAGACCAGCCTACCACGCAGGACAACAGTGAAGGCCCTGCCAAAGCCCACGTCTAATCTCTACTGCACTGCCCTCAATCTTTTTGGTCACCTCTTCAAAAAAACTCAATCAAATTCAGGCATAACTTTAGTAAAGAAGTTAAAAGTGGTGATTGTTCTGATATTGATGAAGTTGAGCATTCTTATCAAGATAAGATTAAAAGGTGATGGAGCTGGAGGATTAGTTCTTTAGTTAAAGTTTGACAAAAGGCAAGGATGGACAGGAGGTTTATATTGTTGGTCTGAATTGTTTAGCAGAGCTTAAGGATTGGCAACACTTAATAAGAGAGGATTTGGGAGTAATGAAAATAAAATTGTCCTGAAATGAGATGGGATGTAAATCTACTTAAAATGTAAATCTGAGATCAAGATGAGTACATAAGTAACATTGATGGAAAACCCAGGGAATGCAACAATAAAGAAAACTTCTCTTGGAAACTAGAGACTGACCCAACAGCAGGAGTTTCCCAGTGAGGCTGCTTCACAGATCAGATGTAAGATTTAAAGAAGTCATTTGCAGATGTTCTGCAATTGCATGAATTAAATACTTCTGAAGAGAAACCTATGGAACTGTGGTGGAGAAGGCAGAGAAACCACTCCTGCTTCTGAGGAGAGAGAGCCAGCCATTCCTGAAGTGGTTTTCACAGAGCCCAGGACCAGTGGCAAAGCAGATATCGTTGAAGGGGACTGTATCCTTTGTCCCACAACACATTTTGCCCCTGTCCTATCAGTTCTGTAACTGATGTAAACGTGCACTTCTTACTTGCTCCTCACGCCACCACTCATGTGATCCACGGTGCTGCCACCCACATTGGGATATTGCAGTATGTATATGCACCTTCCAAGTCAGAAACAAAATCAGGGAATGCTGGTAATACTGAGCAAGTCAGGCAGCACTTGTGGAAAGAGAAGCAGTCAACATTTTGAATCTGCAGCCCTTCGTCAGAACTTCTAAGCTGTTCGACATCATCCTTCTGCACTCTCATCCTCTGCTTAGAATCAGCCTTCCACAAGCCACACTGTGGCCATTGAGTGAGTTCTCCCTCAGTAGCTGCAGCCTGCCCCCCTGGGCATGCAGAAGGTAAGCACTAAGGAAATCCAGAGGGAAATTAATTGATACTTGGCAGTGTTTGCCATGGCTGTATATATTATTCAGAATCTTGACTTAGCGTGGTCTTGTACTCTTCAGTTGTGGTCAATTGGATACAGGTTGCAATGCATTTATATATATTATGTAAATAAGTCATGGTCAGAAGACTGATATCATCCTATGGATTTGATGCTATCAGCATTTGTAGGGAGTACCTTGCTCTCGGAAATAGAATAAAAACCTTTGTTCACACTGCTGTAGCAGCTACTGTAAATAGAACTTACCCGCACTCCAGCAGTGTCCGAGACCAGCTTAGAATGGAGCACAAAGGACAACAAAGCTGCTATTCATTACCAATGCATCAACATCATTACAGGAAAAGTTGGATGAGAAACCTTTTAAACAGTGCTTCAATGTTCAAGGTATTGAGAGACCTTCCAAACCTCCATGAAAATGACAGCAAAAGGCAAGAAAATGGCCTTGGACACTGCATCTACCCAACACTGGATCTGTAGATTTATTATTCTGGATCCTGGCAAACCATCACAGAAAATGGAAGAGAGAAAAGCATTTGTTCTTCAAGCTGTAGTGACTGATACTTAAAGTAACCTTAGTAAGGAAGGGTGGCGTAAGTGTGCAATTGGTGGAACAGTTTGGGACTAAAGAGGCTTCAGTAATGTGACACTGTCTTGGCAGGAAGACAAAAAAATGGCAGGTCAAAAACAAGGCAGGCACCCTGGTGTATAATCAGGGTGTAGTTGGTGGACATGTGAGAGAGGATAGGGTACAGGAAAATAAGTGGGTGAATCAGACTGATGGGAGAGCTGGCATAGAGCCAGTGTTGGATGGCTTTCTTTTATCTCGTAATGATATATAATATAAAATGTCATGTCAGACGAAAGAATATCTAGCAGTGGCTCGTAAAGTGAAATGCAACATGAAAGGCAGGAGTGTAATCTGAAATACAACATCAATATACTTAGAGAGAATAAGTATCTCTTAAGAAGTCACAATAAGATATTACCTCACTGCAGGACACAGAATTTACTTTGTAAACTACTCCATGAGAAACTATAGTGAGAGACAATAGGGCTACATAGTCATCATACTGATTGATAGAAGGCAATGGGCATGAAGACCAACATGGTGGCAGTCTGTTCCCTTAGTAAGGAGCAAGGTCAGTCTTAAGACTTATCCAGAACATGTTTTGAATACAGTGCGAGGATTCCTACAATGGCCAGTGTCTTGAGCTATCACAGCTGTTATGGACAACACAGGATGACAAGTGATAATAGGAAAAGATTGACTAATAAGACCAAAAAGTGGCTGGGCTGAAGTGTTTACATCTCAAGGTAATGTTCTGTCCAGGTTATTGTTGGGAGTGAAAGTTCAACTTTCACTTAGAGACCAGGATTTCCCACTGATACTGCACTGGTGACTCAGCAAGGGGCAGTACTGAAGCAGATCTTTGATCCTTACCTTGAGAAGATGGGCTAGCCTGGTCAAGTAAACCAATGAAGCTTTATCACCATTCTATAATTGCAGCTATGAATTGTCAAGTAACCAGGGATCTTTGAAATTGGGACTACTGAAATTCATTTCTCATCTTTTCAGGTATAAAATTTTAGCCACAATGACCAAACTGAGCACATGGGAATCATCAAACTGAAGGCCATCGCCAGAAGAATTGTGCATGGCCGAACATTGATGTGCAAGCAGTAAGGTCCATGTGGCTGCCTATGGTGCGACTAGGCAGCAAACAAGATGCTGGAGGAACTCAGCAAGTCAGGCAGCATCAAAGGAGGGAAATGGACAGTTGCCATTTCAGGTCAAGACCCTTCACCTGGACTGAAAGATAGAGAAGGTAGACCAGGCAATAGGTGGATCCAGGTGAGAGGAGGATGAGAGGCACATGGAGGATGGGAGAATGGAAATAGTGACTGAGGCTGGGAGGTGACAAAGGGCTGAAGAGGATGGAATCTGATAGGAAAGGAAAATGGAGCATGGAATCAAGTGAGGGAGGTGGGGAGGGCAGGTGGGACCAGTGGGGGGGGGGGTAGGGGAACAAGAGGACG